>CM052666.1:40521098-40687780 GCA_028533165.1 Leontopithecus rosalia | reverse complement strand
CCCCACCCAACCAATCCAAATCCCTGTATCCCAACCAATCCAAATTCCTGTACCCCAACAAGTCCAGAGCCCTGTACTGCAACCACCTCCTTTATTGGGCTCTTCCAGTTTGGGACACTACCTATCTTCTCAGAGACCAGACAATTAGGCCTCCCCTACATCCTAGAGACTACCGAAATTACCCAAGCCAGTCCTAAACCTGCTCACCCTGCCTTTCTGTTCCTTCCCAGAGATGCTACAATAAAGGTCCTTGCCCACACTTTCCCCTCACTCTCTGCCTCCTGACCATCCTTAGCGCTTCCCTGTATGATCTCACAGTGTGGCATGCCTTCCGTTTCCAGAGATCTGTGAGCATAAAAACGTATTCCTTCATTAGAGTTATTTCTGTGTCTATGTGTCTTACCACGCTTCCTTCAAACAGATCTCAGCTACATTTCAAACAGCTGGGACCTCAGCTATTGGCCAGATCACTAACGTGGTATCTCCATGCGGCTTGGGCTTCCTCATCTTATGGCTGTTGGGTTCCAAGGGCAAGCATCGTGCGGGGAGAGAGAGCTAGATAGATGTTGTATCGACCTTCTAATGACCCTCAAAAGTCACTCAGCACCCCTTCTGTCATGCTCTTTGTTAGAAACTAGTCAGTAAAGCCAACCCATCTTCAAGGGGAGGGGAATGAGATTTCACCTCTCCATGGGAGGAGTGCCAAAGAGTTTGCAGCCATTTTTTTAAAAACAGCACAGGTGGGCCGGGCGCGGTGGCTCACGCCTGTAATCCCAGCACTCTGGGAGGCCGAGGCGGGTGGATCACGAGGTCAACAGACCGACACCGTCCTGATCAACATGGTGAAACCCCGTCTCTACTAAAGATACAAAAAATTAGCTGGGCCCGATGGCGCATGCCTGTAATCCCAGCTACTCGGGAGGCTGAGGCAGGAGAATTGCCTGAACCCAGGACGCGGAGGTTGCGGTGAGCCGAGATCGCGCCATTGCACTCCAGCCTGGGTAACAAGAGCAAAACTCGGTCTCAAAAAAAAAGAAAAAAAGAAAAACAGCACAGGTGGATTTTATTCATGGATCTATTCATGAGTTCTTAAATAACCAATGAGCTCAGTTGAAGAAGAATAGTTTTGCTCA
This sequence comes from Leontopithecus rosalia, assembly GCA_028533165.1. Classification (NCBI taxonomy): domain Eukaryota; kingdom Metazoa; phylum Chordata; class Mammalia; order Primates; family Cebidae; genus Leontopithecus; species Leontopithecus rosalia. Next base: position 40,686,647 of record CM052666.1, on the reverse strand, counting down.
GTTCAGATATTTCCACATGTGAAGGTCAGGTTCCATTTTCTTTTCTTTTTTTTTTTTTTTTTTGAGACGGACTTTCACTCTTGTTACCCAGGCTGGAGTGCAATGGCGTGATCTCGGCTCACCGCAACCTCCGCCTCCTGGGTTCAGGAGATTCTCCTGCCTCAGCCTCCTGAGTAGCTGGGATTACAGGCACTCGCCACCAGGCCCAGCCAATTTTTTGTATTTTTAGTAGAGACGGGGTTTCACCATGTTGACCAGGATGGTCTCGATCTCTTGACCTCGTGATCCACCCGCCTCGGCCTCCCGAAGTGCTGGGATTACAGGCTTGAGCCAGGGCGCCCGGCTGGTCAGGTTCCATTTTCTAAGTGGCATCTTCATCACTCATCTTCTGCTGTTTCATCATAGCAATATACATATTTTTAAAATTGTACCTCTCTTGATATTTTACAACTTTTGATGCTGTGATCTTTAATGCCTTAAGTAGGGCTAAATTACTTGAAATAATTTGAAATGATTTTAAGTCCCAGTTTGAAACTTTATTTTTCCTTCCTGCCAAGCCACTATCCTAATACAACTTGGAAAACAGTGTTCGCTTAGAGAATTGACTGTAGGCCAAAATTAAAAACAAAAATAAACAAACATTTAAAAATCAATCAACTAAAATGTAAAAATTAGACTATGTGGAGTGTGAAAAGTGGTTATTAGGACTTTTAGCTACAGTGTGACTTGATTGACAAGAATTTGTTTTTCTAATTGAATTGCTGCTTTTAGCTTTATTAATTTATTTGAGAAAAAGGACTTGAAGAAAATGGTAGAGAGAGCATTCAGTCTCCTAACTGATGAGTAAGTGAGTAATTCAAAATTCTTGATGATCCTTTTAAGACAGGAGACAGGGAAAGACGAAGGTTTCCATAGTCCTTTGGTTTCACTGGCAAGTAAGACCGGAGGAGCCAAATCTCCTTCAGGAAAACATGATAAAGGCATTTTTAGAAAGGTCCATCTCAGCACGAGAAAGAGGCAAAGCCTGGAAAAATCTTTTTAAAATATCCAAAATTAAATGAACCTTGGAGTTTGGGATTAAAGAGGCCAGACTAGGCATAAAAATGTCTGGATAAGTCCATAACACCAAAGCAAGAAAGGAGACACAACTTACTAAAGCCCTGAGCAGACAGGGAAACACTCTTCAAAGAAACACCGTAAGAAAACACACACAGAGCCCTTTCCTCATTGTTAGACGCATGGCCAGAAGACATCAAAAGGCAGGGGTTTGGAGTGACGGCGTGGTGCCTAGCTAAACGAAAGAATCGTTTTTACATCTACAGCTTCTGAAGGCTTCACCTCTTACGAATTTTCCCCATCATTGTGGAGATAATAGCTCTCCTTTTCGTGACTTGATGAAGGGTAAAACAATTACAGAAGGCTCAACACTGCATTTGATAACACCAAAAAATGAAAGCAGAAAGCCTCCTAGGAAGTCAGTCTCTGGCATCCAAACCAGATGGCTCAGTGACGGTCCTCCTCCCGAAGGCTGCAAGAGCATGGCAGGAGGTGTCAGGAGCAATCTTGCCCAAGTCTGTATGGCGTGAAATCAGAATATATCTTTCTTTTCTTCATTTGGTGAAATAAGGTGTTTTAGCTTTTCTTTATTAGAAATCCTCTTTGTTTTGTGTTCCTTTCTTTCGTTCTTTTTTTTTTTTCTTGAGACAGTCTTCCTCTGTCGCCCAAGCTGAAGTACAGTGACGCAATCTCATCTCACTGTAACCTCCGCCTCCTGGGTTCAAGTGATTCTCATTCCTCAGCCTCCCAAGTGGCTGGGATTACGGGTGTGCACCACCACACCTGGCGAATTGTTCGTATATTTAGTAGAGATAAAGTTCTACTATGTTAGTCAGGCTGGTCTTGAACTCCTGACCTCAAGAGATCCACCTGCTTCAGCCTCCCAAAGTGTTGGGATTACAGGCGTGACTCACCACACCAAGGCTTTATTTTCATTTATGAAATAAAATGTCTCTATTTCTTACAATTTTCCCTTAAGTCATGAAGACCAACTCTGGTCTAGATGCTATTGATTCTCTCATAGTTTGTATTTGATGAACAGTTCATATTTGCTTACGCACACAACGTTCTTTGTTTAAACTGTGGCACTCTTTGCTAATTATTATCTTTAACCCATGAGGGACACTCTGACCCTCATGATCTTTTTCCACTCTATTCCAAAGTAACAACAACCACTTTCACATCTTTTCTTATAGTTATGCATGGGGTTTCTGTCCCCAAGTTTTTAAATGCCTTAAATTACAGAGTAATTCAGAGGAAATGACATTACATTTTACCTTGTATTAGAGTTTTTTGTGTACATGTCTCATCGTTTCTATTAATTAAAGCTCCTAATTGGCAGGAAATATTTATTACTTATTATTGTGGCTTTTATAGTGTTCAATCAAAAGCCTTGCACAAATCTCTATCAACAGTACATTGTATTGTATCTATGTGCATGCTGCACAGCAACCACACCAATGTGTAATTATTACTCATACCTTTCCATCTTTTTTTGTTGAGACAGAGTCTTGCTCTGTCACTGAGGCTGGAGTACAATGCTACAATACTAGCTCACTGCAACCTCCACTTCCTGGGTTCAAGCCCCACTGAGAGGCTGGGATTACAGGCACGCATCACCAATCCTGGCTAATCTTTGTATTTTTAGTAGAGATGGGATTTCACCATGTTGGCCAGCTGGTTTCAGACTCCTGACCTCAGGTGATCTACCCACCTTAGTCTCCCAAAGTGCTGGGATTACACGCATGAGTCACTCATACATTTTTCTATCTCCCCAAAGAGATTGTGTTTATGTAACTTATTGTGCACACAATAACTGGCACTTGGGATGCACACAGAAAATACTTTTGAATGAGATGTTGATTGAATAAAACTTTTGTTGGATGAATGGATAGCTGGGTGAAGGGATGATGGAGGATGGATGGCTGGATAAATGGAGGGATAAGCAGGCAGGTGGGTGGATGCATAGAACATCAGCTTGTAATATTAACCACAAACTTTTTCAGAATAAATTTGAACTTATACAGGTTTACTCTTCTGTCTTCCTTTTAGGCAATCTTAAATCTTGTGAAACTGTTATCCTCAATTAACTTTTAAAAGTTATGACAAAATTTCAGAAACATTTTTGTTTACAAATAATAAAGAAGGGGAGGGAAAGAGGTCGCGTTGAAGTGACTGCGATGGCGGTGCTCACCCCACTCTGTGCCATGCGTGCACACAGCGCTGTGCTCAGCCTAGTCAGATGCTGCAAATCTGTGAGCACTAAAATATCCACAGAAACACATCGCTTCTGTCTTCGTTATTTTCCAAATAACAGCAGCAGAATGCTTTGGGAAGAGGTCGTGAGCGGCGTGGAGGAGGAAGTCGATCTGAAATGCCTGAGGAGGTGGAGAAGAAAAGCCAGAGAGAACAGAGAGACCTTGGGGGGCGAGGACTGGAGAGCCAGGCGTGAGCCTCCAGTGCCCTGCTGCCACCCTGGCCACACGGAGGCATTTCGCAGAGCCTCGGTTCCCTCATTAGAAAAACCGAGGGGTTGAACGGCTTCATTTTTGAAGTTCCTTCCAGCTCTAAAATGTCTTAGTTGTAGGCAAGCCAAAATAAACAAAAAATGGCATCACTTTATGCATATGTTCTAAATATCCCAGTGGGAAAGCACGAAGCCTGTGTTTCCAGCTCGCTGCTTCAGAGATGCCAGTTCACGAGTCGTTCTTTAATCTCGGGGACATTATCTGAATTCCTTATGAAAGTGAGTCGTAGTTGTGTATGGGCCAGGGTGTGGATGTGTGAGAAGACAGAGAAAGAGCAGGAGAGAGAGAAAGAGAGAGAGAAACAGACACGAGTAGGTCCTCCTCAATATTTGGACCATGAGCCCTGCCTACAAGAGAGCCCCGTTCTCAACTCTATTTCATTCATCATCTGGTTCACTCGGTAATTTTCAAACCTCTACAGTGTATTAGGTATAAACATTTCCAAAACGTTGCCTCTCCCGAATTCTCTTAACGAGGAAGGAAGAACGGTCCGCGCTCACACGGCGCCACTCCACTGTGCTCTTCACCTCTTTTTTTCTTAATCCCACAGTACCAGAGCTACGCTTGCATCTTGTTGTCATCTTTGTTTTTAAATGGTCTTAAAATGCAAGTAAAGGAAAAAGTGATCAACAGATTCAGAGAAAGAAGGAGATGCGGTTAACACCGAGGCTGCTTTTTTGTGGGAGCACTTACAAGTCTAAAATAAGAATCTTAAGTGCCATTTGCCTGGAAAAGAGAGTAGCAGGAGACAGATGTTTCTCTCATTATTTTTGTTCAGAGGCGCCATTGCTGCTACGACATGTCACACCATCCGAGAGAGCCACCAGCAAGCGGAAGGATGGGCTGTGTCTTACCTACGCTGTGATTTCCAGCAGGGCCCAGGGAAAACAATTGTAGCTTGCAGTTTTAAAAAAATATGTGGAAGCCTTGGCTTTCGGAAGATAGATACTGAGCAATCGTCTGTTTCTAATGTCATGAGACGGATCTCACTTTCCTTTCTTTCCAACTAGAATCTTCTGTGTTTCCTGGTGGAGATGCATCTTTGTAAGATGCTGAAAACTGGGCAGTGAAAATGGGCAAAGTCAAGGTCAGATGTATATCTCTCCTTAGTCTATTTTGATAAAAATGATATTTACATATCATTTTTTGTATGTTCCAACTAATTCATTGCCCGGGCTTTGCTGAACGTTAGCACCTCTGGGCATGGATGGTGTCACTGGGTTTTCTTATTTGGCAAGAGCACAGGCCTCTTTTACCAGACTTACTCAAGCCCACCCTAGAGAGCCGGACCTGAGCAGCCCAGGGACCAGGAAATGCTGCATTCTTTTGTGTGTTGGGCAGGATTTCCTGCACAGGGTCAAGAAAACATACTTTCCATTGTCTTGGTTTAAACTGTAGAAAACCCTTGTGTCCAAGTGGAGACCCTGTTAGTCGCTGCTATGGTAACTAAGGAAGATGGACAGGCCACTCTTTGCCACTGTCCACAACCCCCCGATGGTCGCCTTTACAACAAAAGCAAATGAGAAGATAAGGTGTTTCTTTATCCGTCACTGGGCTCCCGAAGCTTCACACCTCTCCCTTTGGCCTAGTTGGTAAAACAGGAGGAGTGCAGCTGGAACCAAACGGAAGGAACGAAATATGAACCAATTCACCAGCAGTGCTGCTTGGTTGATTAGCACTCTTTGCTTAACGACATGTTTATGATCTACCTCTTTACGAATAACAGGAAAGAGTAGCAGTGTGTAGAAAAAGTGGAGGAGGGCGCCAGAAATGACCCTGTGACTCTTGAAGGGACAGTCTCAATGTCTTATCAATAGGAAGCCAGCGGATGGATTAATGATCTAGAACAGGAGATGCCAGCAACTAACAATGGAAATAACAATAGAAGCAGTGAGCAGGAAATCTTGGCTACGACTCTCAAACTCAACAGATCTGAAGCTCTGCCCACCACAACCTAGAACTGTACCACAAGCATCTCTCAGCTGGAGCGCTCACATTATTCAATCACTGTCTTCCCACTCCCTCGATGCCCTTTAAGCAGCTTGCACTGCCATGACTTTGCAGGATTTGTTTATGGCTATTTAGAGATGAAGAACCACGATGAATACATCGGAGCCGTTTGCTAGGTCAGTGCTTCCCAGAATGGCTCCATTAAGAAGCTACATTTCAAGATCCTCGTTCCTTTTCTCTCAGAACAACCCATTTGCCATGGGCATGAGTGCACAGCAGAAGTCAGCACCTACCAGAATACTGGGAATTGGAAAGCCTTCTAAAAAGGCTCAAAATCAAAGTAAGTGATACAGAAAAATATTTTCTGTAGTATTTTTTTTTTGAGATGGAGTTTCGCTCTTGTTACCCAGGCTGGAGTGCAATGGCGCGATCTCGGCTCACCGCAACCTCTGCCTCCTGGGTTCAGGCAATTCTCCTGCCTCAGCCTCCTGAGTAGCTGGGATTACAGGCACATGCCGCCATGCCCAGCTAATTTTTTGTATTTTTAGTAGAGACGGGGTTTCACCATCTTGACCAGGATGGTCTCGATCTCTTGACCTCAGGATCCACCCGCCTCGGCCTCCCAAAGTGCTGGGATTACAGGCTTGAGCCACCACGACTGGCCCTGTAGAGTTTTTGACAAAAGACTTGCCAGGCTCTGGCCAGCGTTAATGGTGGTCATCTGTCAGGCAAACAAACGAAAAGGAAAACCAGCACTGGGAACGGGTGTAAGGGTCTTTCCACAATGTCATGGCGGTTGAGGGTTTCCTAGACTGGAGAGGAAAACAAACCACTGGTCCCATCATCACTAGTGGGACCCTGTGATACTCTGATCTGATCAATCAATAAAGTCACCAGAAGGAAGCTGCAAGGCTGAGACTAGCATTTTAGATAAATCCCAAAAGTCAGCTGTCAGTTAACTCCAGTCTGATGAATCTCCATTAATACTATTAGGATGGGGGTGAAAGGCCTTATTTTCTATTATCATGTATATTTTCAGAAATGCTGGTTACATTAGGCAGTGATGATTTGACTCAGAATAATTTTATGCACACATGCACACGCACACACAGAGTGGTGTCTGGAAAGGATGACTAAAATAGAAGACTAGATCCACATCCTCTGACAGGTTCATGGTAAGGTCTCCAGTCTACATCTCCACCAGCTTGGCTGAAATGAACAGGTTTAGGAGCATTCAGTTTAATGTATTTTGTTGAAGATTCTACTGTTCCAGATTCTGCTTTTTTCTACCAAGAAGTTACATAAAGGAGCTTGCATTCTTATCATTGAAAACACACACAAAATTTATAAAATACCACCATCCAGGCAGAACATTTAAGTGCCTAAAGATAAAAATGATATGATTCCATTTATATAAAGTACAAAATAGTCCCCACTAATCTATGCTGTTAGAAGTCAGAGTGGTAACTATCTGGAGGATGGGAGTGAGCGATTCCAAGGGGCTTCTGGGGTGTTGTTTACACGAATGTATTCAGTTGTAATAATGTGAACCTATGCACTCATGTTTTTGTATGCATGTTTTGCTTCAACAAAATTTTATTTAATTGCCCACAGATGGCACAGAATTTAGTACAGAAGTCCAGAGAGTCACATGCCAAGGTGCGGATTACTTTTTGGAGAGAGTGAGATTGATACTGGGCTTTGACTGATGAGGACGATTTGAATCAGTGGAGCCTCCTCATTTGTGGAATTCAGAACAATTCTTAGCGTATAGCAGGCTCTAAATAAACCGCCGTTGAATAATTGAGTGCATTAATGAATTACATATGCATACTTTCCAAGCAAAAGATTCAGCAGCACCATCATGCAGATCAGACCACTATGTGAGGCCTCCAATGTGTCACGTTCTAAACCTACTTCTCAGCAACAGCATTCCGTTGTCAATTTGTGCTGTGATGCCATTTATGGAAAGTTTCAGAAGTCCCATGATGTGCTGGTTTACATGCACGCATGTCTATACACATACACAGATAGACTGTGTTTCAGTTTGGGCCAGTTTTTGTTTGGTGGGTTCCATGCAGGATGTGAGCTGGGCAGGCACCTAACATGCTCTTCAAACTGATACGAACCTCAGCATATTCAAGTTCTTCTTTGTGAATTTTGTTGCTTTGTGGCTTTCTGCTGAATGGATGAGTGAAGTCAAGGCAGTTGTGCGGGATGATTCTGCCATGGAGAATGTGCTCTACCTACTCTGCAGGCTTGATAAGTGCAGGCAAATTCTAATATGTATCTTTCAGCATTTGGGGGTGGAGATTGTAGGACAGGGAGAAATACCAGCTGACTGTTTGAGTCTGAGCGTCAGAAGGCACCTGCCCTTAATGTAATCACCACAAGTCTAGGTTCTGGTCCTCAGTTTTCTAGATCAAGAAAGTTGGTTATTCTATATTAGTCCATGTAGGAGTGATACCCTCTAGAAGATGATTCATAATAATCAAACACATACACATGCATACACTTTAGAAATTATTATTATTTGAGACGGAGTCTCCCTCTGTTACCCAGGTGGGAGTGTAGTGGTGCATTCCTGGCTCACTGCAGCCTCTGCCTCCTGGCTTCAAGTGATTCTCCTGCCTCAGCCTCCTGAGTAGCTGGGATTACAGGCAAGCACCACCATACCTGGCTAATTTTTTCAAAAAAGGATTTTTAAGCAAAGAAATATATGAAGACTTATTTGTACTTAAAATGAGCACATTGGCCAGATGTGGTAGCTCATGCCTATAACACCAACACCAGGAGGCTGAAAGTGGGAGGATCACTTGGGGCCAGGAGTTCGAGACCAACCTGGGCAACATAGTGAGACCTTCTCTACAAAAAATTTAAAAATTAGCTGGACATGGTGAATAGCACTGCAGTCCTAGATACCCCAGAGGCTGAGGTAGGATGATTGCTTAAGCCCAGCAGGCCAAGTCTGCAGCCAGGTGTGATTGTGCCACTGCCCTCCAGCCTGGGCAACAGAGGAAGATGCCATCTCAAAACAATAAAATGAGAACATTGCATCATTTAGTACTTTTCTAGTCAAAATTTTTCTTGAGAAATTAAATTGGCACAGGAAGTTTGCTGAATGTAGTCAGAGAAAAGAAAGTTGGTTGATTTTGCTGAATATGTATTTAGATTTCATTGAACATCAAGTACATGTTAGACTGCATCATAGGTTTCAGAAACTTTCAAATGTCATTTTGTTTAATGATATGTATTCCCCACAGCAATCAGGTAAAATTCCTATCAACGTTCCCATATTATAGATAGATTCATCAAGGCTGAGAGAGGTTAATTGTTGTTCCTGTCACCATGATTGGGCATAACCAGACAAGCAACAAGTGCTTTCAGAATGAATAAACCTGACTTCCCGGCAAGAAAGTAGCAGAGATGGAATTTGAACCCAGGTCCTCCAATTCCAAGTTCGTCACTCTTGAGATAGTGACAGCCTAATGTATTCATCAACAACATAAAAGTTTACCTGCCAGCTGGGTGAGGTGGCTCATGCCTGTAATCCCAGCACTTTGGGAGGCCGAGACGGGTGGATCATGAAGTCAGGAGTTTGAGACCAGCCTGGGCAACGTGGTGAAACCCCACCTCTATTAAATATACAAAACTTAGCCAGGGCATGGTGGCATGCACCTGTAATTCCAGCTACTCCAGAGGCTGAGGCAGAAGAATCACTTGAACCTGGGAAGCAGAGGTTGCAGTGAGCCAAGATCGCACCACTGCACTCCAGCCTGGATGACAGAGCAAGACTCTGTCTCAAAAAAAAAAAAGAAAAAAAAATAGTTTACCTGCCAGATAGGTTGGAATGTCTTTATAAGGGATCCTCTTTCTCAGCTAGTAGTGGAAGTACTCAGACAAGTTATTTTTCTCATGCTTGCATTCATTCATCTCTTCAACCAATTATTATTATTTTTTGTGATGGAGTCTTGCTCTGTTGCCCAGGTTGGAGTGCAGTGACATGATCTTGGTTCACTGCAACCTCTGCCTCCCAGGTTCAAGCAATTCTCACACTTCAGCCTCCCGAATAGCAGGCACTACAGGCACGGGCCACCACGCTCAACTAATTTTTGTAATTTTAGTAGAGACAGGGTTTTACCATATTGGCCAGGCTGGTCTTAAACTCCTGACCTCAAGTGATCTGCCCACCTAGGCCTCCCAAAGTGCAGGGATTACAGGCATAAGTCACCGCACCCGACCATTCTTCAACCAATTTTTAATGAGCAAACACAATGCGGACGGCACTGTTAGTGAATTGCCCTGAGATTTAGACACGTAGTAGGTAAAGCATAGTGAGTAATTTCTACCTTCCATGGTTAGGGTAAGAAACAACTAAATCTTGTAGGGACAAAGAGATTAAGGCCACAGGAAATTCAGTTTCGTGAGGAAAAGACAAACGAACGAATGAATGGGGCAAGGTTTCCTAAGGAATTCATGGGTGGACCTTGGGAGAACATCATTTTTCTTTGATTCGCCTTTTCATTACTTTAATAATTGCTTTTACTAAAAGCAGTGTTTGATGGCTGAGTGTGGTGGCTCATGCCTATAATCCCAGCACTTTGGGAGACCACGAGTCACTTGAGTCCAGGAATTTGAGAACAGCCAGGCAACATAGGGAGACCCCATCTCTAGAAGCAAATTTTTAAAAATTAGCCAGGTGAGGTTGTGTGTACCTCTGGTACCAGCTACTCAGGAGGCTGAGGTGGGAGGATCGCTTGATCTCAAGAGGTCAAGGCTGCAATGAGCTGTGATTGCACCGCTGTACTCCAGCCTGGGTGAAAGAGCAAGCCTCTGTCTCTTTTGAAAAAATAGTGTTTAATATCAACCATATTATTAAGATATTTTCTTCAAACAGGTACAAGGGATTCCATCATACATGGACAAGTAAGGCAAAAATAATCATTATTACCGTGATACGGCACTGAGCTTAGTGTCCTGTAAATGACAACAGGAAGAATACCCTGACATCCCCACCTTCCACAGAGGCCCAGGTGTAGCTGGGGGAAATGTCATGGAAAAGAAACAAATGGTAAGTCCTCTGTGTCTTTGTTTCTACTTTCGCTATGGAGCATCGTGAGCTACAAAAGCCACAGAGTGCCTGCGTGGCCCGGATCACAAACCAGCAAGACGGTCCAGCCTCTCCACGCATCAGGCGAGGTAGGTGTTTTTGGCTGGAACCTTACCAAACTGCACTTTCACTGCAACACAAAGCTTTGTTTTCATACAATTCTCAGAGATGCTCATAATATTCCAAAGGAAAAGAGTTCACACAGAATTGTGAAAACTTTGTCCTGGAAAGTAATCAAAAGAGTGTAGTTTGCATCAGAGAAGGAATATTAAAAACCGTATTCCTGATGAATAAAGTCATCCACTTCAGAATCACCAGCCTTTCTTTCTATCATTTGATGAAGGTCATGGAAAAAGTGGCTAATGAGCCATTTCCCTTGAAGATAGCTGCTGGAGTCTTTCCACACATTTACCTCTTGGTTTTTGTCCATCAGGTACACCGGTCAACACCGATGCTATCAGAGAATTCCTATCCTGTGAGTCTTTCCTGGAAACCTCAAAGGCCACTGACATCTCCAAAACTGTAAAAGAGTTTTGTTGGCAAATAAAAGCCTTACTTGGACACAAAACCTTGATACTTGCTGAATTTATGAAGCACAAGCTATGCTTGGCATCAATGTACCTGGTTTTACTTCTCCGGTACATAAAGAAACACAGCATCCCATCGTGTCTCCTTGCTTTTGACACTGCCATGCGCTCACCTCTAAGACTTGGCTGATGATTTTGAGATTGTGTCCATCACTGCTTCACATTTGATAATTTCATCAGTGTCAGAGCTTTGAATTACCCATTAGCTATCTAAAAGACTTTTGTCAAGGATGTAGAAAGACTATGACATTCTTCCTTAAGCTACATAAGTTCAGAGACTTTCCTAATGCAAGTCTTGGAGTATTTGGTTCAACCTCAAGCACAAGGTGTGTTTTGTTGTTGTTTGCTTGCTTGCCTTAAGTAAAAGGAAAGGCTCTCTGCTAGAACACAGGAGAGATTATTCATGGGCTTGAGTTACCTGGTGGATAATTCTTTCCATAATATTGACATCGGTCTTTCCATTCAAGACCCTTTGCCATGATCATGGGTGCCGCCATGCTGGAAGAAGACAATGTGGGCAGACAATAATGTAAATGTTCTAGTTATGAAGGAAGTGGTCTGTAGCTTGAAGACTCAAGTGCTTTGTAGCTAAACCGTATCCATGTCTTTGAAGGAAAATAATCCATCATGTGGTGGTCAGCCTCCGAAATCGTTCTCTGTAATTCTCACCTCTTTGTATTCAGGTCCCTTTGTAGTCCCTGCCTACAATAAGTAGTGGTGATCAGTGGAACTAACAGGATACCACAGAAATGATGGTGTGTTATTTCTGAAGAGATAGGTCATCAAAGGCATCTGGGTTCTGTATTCATTTATGTTGGTTGTTATTAGTGTCCATTTCTTTTCTTTCTCTTTCTTTCTTTCTTTTTCTTTCTTTCTCTCTTTCTTTCTTTCTGTCTCTCTTTCTATTTCTCTCTTCTTTTTTTTTGATGGCATCTCGCTCTATTGCCCAGGCTGGAGTGCAGTGGTGTGATTTTAGCTCACTGCAACCTCCACCCCCAGGTTCAAGCGATTCTCCTGCCTCGGTCTCCCGAGTAGCTGGGACTACAGGCATGTGCCACCACTCCTGGGTAATTTTTTGTATTTTTCGTAGAGACAGGGTTTCACCTTGTTAGCCAGGATGGTGCCGATCTCCTGACCTCATGATCTGCCTGCCTCAGCCTGGCAAAATGCTGGGATTACAGGCGTAAGACACCGTGCCTGGCCAGCATCCATTTCTTTTCTTTTTTTTTTTTTGAGACGGAGTTTCGCTCTTGTTACCCAGGCTGGAGTGCAATGGCGCGATCTCGGCTCACCGCAACCTCCGCCTCCTGGGTTCAGGCAAATCTCCTGCCTCAGCCTCCTGAGTAGCTGGGATTACAGGCACGCACCACCATGCCTGGCTAATTTTTGTATCTTTAGTAGAGACGGGGTTTCACCATTTCGACCAGGATGGTCTCGATCTCTTGTCCTCGTGATCCACCCGCCTCGGCCTCCCAAAGTGCTGGGATTACAGGCGTGAGCCACCGCGCCCGGCCCCATTTCTAAGTATACTATTTTGTAAAGTTATTCCTCCCCCTCATTCAGGCGATGCATCTTTTCTGAGCCCGGTAGCGCCCAGTGGCACATCTGGCATCCACTAGCAGGAAATGAGCATAACCAGCAGAGGGATTGGGGGAAACAAGAAGTAGCCGAGCTGCAGCCACTCTGCCTAGTGACACCACATCATGGGAGTTTCCACTGTTTGCTTTGCGGTTGTCCAATTCTGCCTGACCCCCATTTGGAGGAGAAATCTGTCTAAAAAGAATCACTGAGATTAGCATTTAGGGTCAGGATCTTGCATCCACTTGTGTAAATGCAAACAAGTTTTGGCCGGGTATGAGGTAGATAATTTTTAACCTTTTTGCTAGACTGCAAGAAATTTCGATAAAGTCAAGCTTCGCATTTGGCTTTCGTTAATTAGCACAGGATTAACACAGGATCTGCATTAACACAGGATCATTAATTTATGATCTAGTAGATCTTTTCCACCTCTAGCTTCCCTGATGAAAGAGAATGAAACAAAAGGAAGTGTTTGATCAAGACTTCTCCCACAGATTTAAAAGATGGCCCTTGAATAACATTAAAGATACTGATTTTGTTGTTGTCTATTCAGTTTGCTGTGAGATAAACATATTAAGCAAAAATTGAGGCATTAGAATTCGGATTTTTGTACTATGGTCTGCTAAATCATTAACATGAAAGCATATTGTCATACTCTTTAGATTGTAAATAAAACCAAATGTCAGTCCTGTCAACCTAAGGTGTACCATTTCTTGAAACTAAAATCACAGCTTCCTCTAAGAACTGTCAGAAAATATAATGAAATGATAAATCGTTTTGTTGTACTTACCCATTTAGGCCACATCCTCATCATTCCATATTCATTTTCTTCTGTCTTGGTTTGAGTCTTGGTGAATTTTCCCGATGCAACACGTTCTAGAGGCAGTCAGAGTCACAGTTCCAAACCGAATCCTCCGAAACAAAAAGTAACATGTATCCCAAGTAGATTAGGCTCCTATTGCTGCTGTATCAAATTACCACAAGCTCAGTGGGTTAAAACAACACACATTTATTGCCTTATTGTTCTGCAGGACCAAGGTGTGGCACGGGTCTCGTTGAGCTAAAATCTTGGAACCCAGGCGTTTGAGAACAGCCTGGGCAACATAGTAAGATCCCACCTCAAAAAAAAAATCAAAAAAATTACACGGGCATAGTGGTGCCTACCTGTGGCCCCAGCTACTTAGGAGGTGAGGTGGGAGGGTCACTTGAGCTCAGGAGGTCAAGGCTACAGTGAGCCATGTTCATGCTATAGCACTCCAGCCTAGGTGACAGAACGAGAACCTGTCTCGAAAAATACAAAATTTAAAATAAATAAAATCACGGTGTCCATAAGGCTCTGACTCTTCCTGGAGGCTTTAGTCGAGATTCCATTTCCCAGCCTTCTCCACTTTCTAGAGGATGCCTGCATTCCTTGGCTCATGATCCCTTTCTCCGTTTTCAAAGCCAACAACTGTGAGTTGAGTCCTTCTCATATCACATTACTCTGACCCTTGCTTTGTAATTGCACCTCCTCCAGGCTCTTCTTCTGCCTCTCTCTGCCACTTCTAAGGACTTTTGTGGGCCACCTGCATAATCCAGGATCACCCCTCATTTCCAGGCCCTTAATTCAGTCACACCTGCGAAGTTTCTTTTGCTGTGTAAGGTAATATATTCACCGGTTCAGAGATTAGGATGCTCACTTGGTTTGGGGGTGAAGCATTGTTCTGCCTACCACAGTAACTTTTAGGGTGTCTAAAAATAACGTTCTTTAGGATACAGTGCATTCTCCATCCTTAAAAAAATGTGTTTCTAAGTTATAAGAAGCCAATGAATAATCAAGAAAAAATCGTATTTACAGTAACTAAAAAAATACAATTCTTAGGAATAAATTTAACCAAAGAGGTGAAAGGCATCTATACTAAAAACTATAAAACACTGATGAAAGAAATTGTACAAGACTCAGATAAATGAAAAGATACCTCACATTCACAGATGGGAAGCGTAAATATTGTTAAAACATCCATACTACCCAAAGAAATCTAAAAATATAATGCAATTTCTATTAAAATACGGATACAGTTTGCTTGTTTGTTCCCTCCAAATCTTGTATTGAAATGTGATTCCATTTTTGAAGGCAGGGTCTAGTGGGGGGTGTTTGGGTCATGGGGCCAGACCTCTCACAAATGGCTACCTACTCTCCCCATGGTAATGAATGAGTTCTCTCTCTCTTAGTTCACGTGAGAACTGGTTGTTTAAAAGAGCCCGACATCTCTCCTGCTCTTTCTTTTGCCATGTGACATGCCTATTCCCCTTTTGCCTTCCATCATGAGCAAGAGCTTTCTGAAGCCTCCACCAGAAACCAAGCAGATGCCAGTGTCATGTTTCCTGTACAGCCTGCAGAATCATGAGCTAACTAAATTTCTTTTTTTTATAAAGTACCCAGCCTAAGGTATTCCTTTATAGCAATGCAAGATAGACTAATACAAATGCCAATGATATTCTTCACAAAAGCATTTTAAAAACAATAAAATTTCTGTAGATTCACAAAAGACCCCTAACAAGTAAAGCAGTTTTGAGCAAAAAGAACAAAGCTAGAGGCATCACACTGTCTGACTTCAAAATATACTACGGAGATATAATAACCAAAACAATATGGTACTGTCATTTATTTTTACAGAGGAACAAGAAAAGAAACACAAAGCAAAACAGTATGATACTGACATAAAAACAGGCATGTCAACCAATGGAATAGAATAGAATAAATCCATGCATTTATAGCTAACTGATTTTTGATAAAGGTGCCAAGAAGACACAATGGAGGGAAAAAAGTCTTTTCAATACACAGTGTCAGAAAAACTGGATATCCACATGCAGAAGAATGAAACTATACACATCTCTCACTATATACATAAATAAACTCAAAATGGATTAAAGTGTTAAGTGTAGGACCTGAAATGATGAAACAGCTGGAACAAAACATGGAGGAAAAGCTCCAAGTCATTGGTCTGGGCAATGATTTTTTTTGGATATGACCTCAAGATCACAGGCAGCAAAAACAAAAATAGACAAATGGGATGATGGGATGACATTGAACTAAAAAGCTTCTGCAAAGAAAACAACAGTGTGAAGAGACAATCTGCGGAATGGGAGAAGACAGTCTCAGACTGTACCTCTGAGAAGGGACTAATAACCAAAATAGATGAGACACTCGAACAATGCAATTGCAAGAAAACAAATAACCCGATTTAAAGAATGGACAAGACACCCGAATATACATTTCTTAAAAGAAGGCATACAAATAGCTAACAAGTATATGAAAAAATACTCAGCATCACTAATCATCAGGGAATGCAAATCGAAACAACAACATGATATGACTTCATTCTTGTTAGGTTGGCTATTACCAAAAAGACAAAAGGTTAAAAGTGTGATACAGATGCAGAGAAAACAGAACGCTTACACCCTGCTAGTGGGAATGTGAATTAGTACAGGCATTATGGAAAACAGTATAGAGGTCCCTAAAAACATTAAAAATAGAATTACCATATGATGCCGCAATCCCACTACCGGCTATCTACCCAGAGGAAATGAAATCAGTATGTTGAAGAGAGATCTGAACTCCTGTGTTTACTGCAGCACAGTTCACAATAGCCAAGATACGGAATCAACCTAAGTGTCCGTCAGTGGGTGAATGAATAAAGACAATGTGGTGTCTATACGCAATGGAAGACTCTTCAGCCATCAAAAAGAATAAAATCCTGTCATTTGTGACAACATGGATGAATCTAGAGGATATGTTAAGTAAAATAAGCTAGACACAGAAAGACGAATACTGCATGATCTCACTCTTGCATGGAATCGAAAAACGTTGATCTCATGGAAGTAGAGAGCAGAATGGAGGTTACTAGAGAGCAGGGTAGCTGAGGGGAAGAAGGCGGGTGGAGATGTGGATTAGAGCATGTATAGTCACAGTGAGAAAGAGGAATAAGTGCCAGAGCGCTATGGCACAGCATGGTGACTGTACTTAATGATGATACATCGTTTTCTTCAAAACTAAGAGTGAATAGTGTTCTCACACACAAATAACTACGTGAGGTAATGCAAAATTTGTTAGCTGGATTTAGTTATTCCACCATGTATTTATCCATCAAAATGTCACGTTGTACGTGATAAATACATACAATTTTACGTCTATTTAAGTAAAATAAATACTTTTTTTTTTCAAGACAGTCTTGCTCTGTCACCCAGGCTGGAGTGCAGTGGCGCCATCTCAGCTCACCACAACCTCCACCTCCTGGGTTCAAGCAGTTCTCTGCCTCAGCCTCCCCAGGAGCTGGGATTACAGGTGCCTGTCACCACACCTGGCTGATTTTTGTAATAAATACTCTAAAAGAGTGGAAGGATAAAAAAGAAGCAAATGAATCCCCCCAGGTCTGAACCCAGTAAAGTATCACACAGACAGACCATGGCAGCCAACAGCAAGGGTCTGTGCTTTCTTTGCAACACTTCCTGGTGATCTGACCGTCAAAAGAAGAACATGGAATACACAGTCCATGAAGCAGCTCCATCCAGAGAGGGAGCTTGCATCTCCCAGGGCTACTATTGCTACCGTTTTTAAGGTTCCATGGAGTGATCAAGCATTAGTCCCAAACGTGTTGCTATTATATTTGGGAATTATTAGAATTCAAAAGTTAAAAATTATTAGAATTCATTTTTAAGTATAAAAATTAATAGTATTTGAGCCATAGGGAAGAAAGGCACATCTTAAATTTGTTACACATGAAAGAAAGAAAAAAGACAGCCGAGATTTCTTTCTACTTGACATTGTTCTTTCTCTCCCCAAGAGGCAGGCATATGATGGATCCACATTTTGGGTTATGTTAACCACGTTCTTCCCAATAGTCATGATTTATAGACTTAAACAAGAATACATTTCTTAATCATGCCTCTTCCCTGCTAATACTTTTCATGTTTTCTTATTTGCATGATGTGTAAGTAGTGTTTTATGAAATAGAGATGGTTGCATGACTCTGACAATCTGCGCTCAGTGATTTCATATATACATGAAATTCACCCAATTTTGATCAGATTAGAAAAAATAAATGAAAATGAAATCGCTGCAGTAACAAAGCTGTTTAACTGGCCAAAAGTTTCTGTCAAATCTTCATTCCACGTGTGAATTTATTATACCTAAAAATGCTACCTAGGATTCCAAAGATGAAATAAGATGAAACAGGGTCCATTTGGACTTCATAGATGGGGCCAGGGTAAAAGTGGGTAAAGGAAGATTGATTTCTCCACTGGGCAAATGGCACAGATTTCCTTTTGATGGTCAACTGTTTCCGACACAGAAGGAGCCCTGGTGTTGCAAACTCCACCCTTGATCATAAACATCCATAAAGTCACAATGAGGATAAATCTAAGGCATGTGCTGCCCACATTTTTCTTCCTATTAAAGCATCTTGGACAAATGAGAAGGGAAGACAGAGGATTTTTTCAAATCCTACAGGTGGTTTCAGTTACTCCGTGTTTGTCTAATTGCTCAAATGTTACCTACATAATATTGAGAGCAAATAATCTTTTGTAAAGTTTTTTAATCAGCGTTGAATGCTGCCTGCACCCTCTTTAGCATAAATCCCTTTTGCCGCATGCAAAAGCTGAAATATGCTGTGTTCCTGTCTTACCCTTTGCCATCCAGTCTCAAGAAGCTGGATCTGACAAGCATAGCATTTTTAAAAAGAAGGGGGGCGGTGCAAGCAGGGGACTGCCAGCAGCTGTTGCTAATAAAAGAACTACAGCCCCTATATTGGTAGCTTCTTCCCCTAACTTCATATCCCTGTAGTGATGGCAGTAATTGGGCGGGGGGTTAAGGGGGCATTTCTTTCTCAAGGGACACAATAAGCATATTAATATTAATGCAATATATGCTCCTTCAGAGGGGAGTGGATAAGATGAAATGGTTTAGAGGAGGCTTGATCAATCATTCCGTTTCTTGGCAAGAAAATGATGCCTTTGCATTTAAGAAAGAACATCTGGGTGGAATCACAGTGGTTAAAAGAACTGGGTGGTTAGCAACTCAAAATTCACCTTGATAGAGTGAGACTTTCCCTTCACTCTCAGACCTCTGGCTCTGCTGGGGGCAAAAGCAAGACTTTGAACTTCTTGCCTTGAGAATCTGCGCTTACCTTTCGGCATTCTTTTCTTTTTTGTGACCTTGCTGCTCACTGAGAGTCTAGGAAGGCATCTGCATAGCTGGGCGGCTTGTCTGATTCTGAAAAAGCGATGGCTACCCTGAGAACCTCTGACTCGGTGACCCTGCATCTGGCCCATGAGGCTCTTTCTGCCCCCAGGGTGGCTTGAGAAGTGTCTGCAAACCAGGAGCTCTTAGGAGCAATGTGGACAGTGAGTCAAACCTTTCAGAGTCTGGGAAAGTAAAGGAGGTTGCTTGCTTATGATCGGGACACTGGCAAGGCTGCCACACAAAAGGACCCTGCACGCAGTAAACAGATGTGGGTTTCTGAAGACATTAAATAGTTCAAGGTTTTGCAACTGAAAGCACAAATGAAGCCTTGTGTAGGAGGCAAAGATGTGTGGCCTCCAGGACGGGGTGGGGACCCTGATCCTTCTACTGTTCTCGGAATAGTGATGGCCCCAGCGTGGAGACACTTGTGACCTGCAACCCCTTTGCCAGATGTGAGACGGCTGTTAGTTAACCAGAGAAGGGACCTTTTCAGTGACATCTTCGCCACCTGGTCACTGCCTTCAGGAAGGCTTCTGGGAGTCAGAGCTGGGAATACAGAGCAAGGCAGGGCTCCTCACGGCAAAATCAGCACACAAAACAAATTTGGAGGATTACTGGGAGGCTAAGACACTCAACTCCAAGTCAACAGAGGAGGTAACATTCAAAGAATCTTCCCAACTTGATATGAGTTTTCAAGATCAAAGTTACATCCTAAGAGAGATACCCCATTTTCCAGAAGAGCGTTCACCCACTCGGAACTCATTCCTTCTTATTTATTTTTAATGCCTTAATTGTCCAACCCCCCTAAGACACCCTTTGCTATCTTTAGTGTAGTGAAGTTCATCCTAGATGAGAATCTCTGGCAGAGCGACCTGGGAATCAGCTTATCAGTTATCATCATTCCTAGAATTCTCCTTTTCCATTATTCCCTGCATTTCTAATACGTTATAGCAACATGCATTCTTGCAAAGTATTTAAAACATCACTGACATCACCACAAGGCACTTCTACATGCACAGTTGCACATGATGCGACATTCCTTGTTGTAAAAAAAGAATTTTCTTGTTTTCCCCCATTCAAATGTACACTCCACAATGCCACTGAGTCCTCAGCGCCTGGAACTGTACCCGGCACACTATAGGTGTTTAATACGTATTTGTTGATCAAATGAAGTAATGAATGAGCATAGATCAATTCTCCATCTTCTAAGAGCACAGAGCCTAAAAAGATACCACACAGATGACCAAATGCAGAAGGCTGACGGTGTGTAGGCAGCAGAAAACTGGCCAAGTTTCATTTCATAAGATGATGATTGATTTGATTACTATCGTTCCATTTTGGGACCACGAGCAGGTGAGATGCTTCAAAGCCCTTCGTGGGAACATGTATCCATACACGTGGTTTCTAAAGAAACATAATTCTACTCTTTAGTCATTATGTTATTGCTATGGAAACAGCGATATTTTAAAGAACACTGGAACTTTCCAAATACAGTATTTATTCTTCTTGTACTAGCAAAATAATGTGTTTCGCCTAAGAACTTGTTAGGTGCCCTGCAGCTAAATATAAAGAGACAGATTCTCATCATGTGTAAGTCTAGGGAAAAATTTGGACCACCAGCTTTTCAAGATATATTTTAAAATAAACTCTGTAAAATTCTAGACATAATTGGGGCCTCAATGAAACACTTAATATGTTAGATTTGGTTTTGAGTTAGAAAGACTATTTATATTTGAACTCCAGAAATACCCTCTGCAGAGTTACAAGCTGGCATTGCCTTTGGACTTCCAGAAGACCAACTTTACTTCTTTCTTTTTCCTTATTTCATCCATACCTGCATCAATGTTCAACGGGCTACGTGTCCCTACCTTTCCTGTACAGATGTCACATTTTAACCAAGAGGTTATGAGACAAAGCATGAACCTGTATCTAGGCTTTGACAGCAAAAGAGAGAAGGGGAGATCAGCAGGATTGGATGTGTATTATCAAAGTGCCACTCAGTTCCAGTTCACACGGGTGGAAGTTCATATCAATCAATAATATCCACTGGTAACATTTTGCCTTCTAACTGATCTACTTTTAAAGCAAACCTGGATGGGTGCATTTTTTAAATCTGCTGATAAAAAATTAGGAGCGATTTGTTGAGATATACATTCCCAGCATTATAGTGATCACAATTTCTCCTTCTAGTCTGTGCAAAATCAATAGCGTTTTAAGGTTTGTTTTTAGTTTCATTTACTTATGTGCCCTAGTGATGGAAAGAACACAGACTTGAAGTCAGTGAGACCTAGGTTTGCCTTCCAGCTTTGTCATATAAGAGCTGTTTTCCTGGAGCAAAATTCCTCCCCTTCAGCTTCACTCAGTTCCCCATCTCACAGAGTTGCCTTGAGGACGAAATGAGAACACATCCAAAGGACCTAAAACGGGTCCCAGTAAACATGAATTCTCTTCTTTTCCCTGAAATTATAAAATAGCCATTGCATATCCTTTTATTCTTTTCAGCCTGTAAAGTGCAAGGGTCTCTGAAGCTTTCGGCAGTTGGAAGATAGGAGAATCATGTTTCCATGGACATAGTTCACTCTAACCAGACATTTCTCCTGATAGTAGTTTAGCTCGGGTAAAAGATAAACACTCATTTGACAAAATATATTGCTCACCTTTTTATAATTCGTAATGATGTGTCATCTTCTATGCAAGAGATCAAAGGACTTTACAAGTAAAAAAACACCTGCAGTCTGTATTTAATTGGTAGGTAAAGCACCTTGTATATTCTGTGCACCTTCGTGAATGGTAAACACGTGGCACCACACCGCCCTCTCCTCCTCTGCATCCTTACCAGCTGCCACAGGTCGACCGCAACATCGTTTCCTGCTGATCCCCCAAATTTTCAATACAATACTCCAAGCAACCACCACCAAGCAGAGTTGGTCTATTAGTGTAAATCTATTTCTCTTCCTTGAGTTACACTATTTTCCAAGTGCTGGATACATTAAAGATGCACTTGCATAATGGAACCCAAAGGGTTATTTGCATACCTCCTTTCTGTTCAATGTTCACTACAGAATATCCTTGAAAATTTACCTATTCAGCATTTTAAAATGGGCCAGGCACAATTAAATTCCCAATAGACTAAAACTCAGAGAGAAAGGATTTGCTAAAAATTCTTCCTCCCTCCTATTCAGAGAAAAGAATATGCACCCAGTTCTCCAAGAACTCTCTCCACCCTCACACTGGGCCCATCTTTCTACTTACTGTATTTTGCCTTTGCTCCCATCTCCTCCTGCCTGCTGCACGACCTGGCTCCATCAGGTTTCTACCTTCTGTCTTCTATCTTTAATGTCTCCTTGTCCTGCTCTTCTCCCGCTCAGATTTCATAAGAAGTCGCCATCCCATCTGGCTCCTTTATCGCAAGCCCGAGACTCCTGATGTTGGCTGGCCCTCACTCAGGGTTGCTGCACCTCTCTTCTACGGAACCACGGTTGGTTTCGTTCCCAGCCACTTCATCGGAGTTTCTGAGTCTTCTCAGCCTCCACCTCCCAGGTCCTTTGACTCAACAGATGTGAAACTCATTGGGAACACAGGTGCCATTAAGCATGGACTGCCTCAGCTGCTCTGAGCTCTGCCTGCCCCTCTGCATCTCCTCGTCTTGGCTTGGCCTCACCTTTGTTACGTGAAACTCATTGGGAACACAGGTGCCATTAAGCATGGACTGCCTCAGCTGCTCTGAGCTCTGCCTGCCCCTCTGCATCTCCTCGTCTTGGCTTGGCCTCACCTTTGTTACGTGAAACTCATTGAGAACACAGGTGCCATTAAGCATGGACTGCCTCCGCTGCTCTGAGCTCTGCCTGCCCCTCTGCATCTCCTCGTCTTGGCTTGGCCTCACCTTTGTTAATGAGGCCCCTCCCTCCCCTTGGCACCTGTGCCCTCATCTTATCCAGGACCCTCTGCCAATGATTTTCCTACCTCTCACCTAACACACCTTTAAAATCTTTTCTTGCCTGAATTCCCTTGAGCCTAGAAATGAGACCAAGAGAACTCCTCACAAAAATAAACTAGCAAGCAAGCAAGAGCAAAACAGAAAAAAACTGAACTGAACGCTGTCAAAATGCTTGGAGTTTCACATAAAAACTTCATCTTCAGCTCACCTCCGTGTGCTTTCCATCTTGCTCCCTCTGCCTGGGGTAACATTTTACCAATTTCTGTACATTCAAATCCTGCCCACTCTGTGTGTGTGTGTGTGTGTGTGTGTGTGTGTGTGTGTGTGTGTGAGGCAGGGTCTTGCTTTGTTGCCCCGCCTGCAGTGCAGTGGTGCCATCACAGCTCACTGCTTGACCTCCTCTGCTCAAGCGATTCTCTCACGTCAGCCTCCCAAAGTGCTGGGATTACAGGCATGAGCCACCACACCTAGTGTCTTCCCATGCTTGAAGACCCAAATCCAGTTTATTTTCCTTCCCAACATCCCCAAATGCAAATAGTCACCTGCTTCTCTGGACTTTGGTAGCAATCTATGCCTCTCTTGCTGTCCTCATCTCTTTTTCCTTCTTTGTATCATAATTACCTGTACATCTGATCTCATAACAACTGAAAGTTAAATAAGGTCCGCAGAGTGCCCACCACATGATTGTACATAGTAGGTACGTACTTAGCCACGGCTGCTTTAGAAAAAAATCTAATGCACAGAAGTCTTAGCAACACGCTTTAAACCACGAAGCTCGCAAGTGGCGAGGTTGCCACCTATTTTAGTGTTCTTTCAACTCCTTATACACAAAATGTTGCTTCAATCGGATCATAATTATAAATTTTTGTGCTCTGTAGCAAGTTTCTTTATATCTGCCTTCTAAAGGCTTTTCAGTTTATTTCACGTTGCACAGAGTGGAAGCTAACTCATTGTTGAATGAATCGGTAAGTTAATAAGTTTGGGATGGTGATATTCATGAAGCTTAAATTCGTTGTGGGTACAAAAAAAGTCAGAAGTGTTTTGGAGAGTGGGAACATCGAGGAGGGTGACATTGCTCCCTGCCAGCGGCGTGCTCATGGGACCCAAGCGTGCTGTTTGCTGTGGACCCCGGGACTGCTGATACACAGTTGCCCCTCAACCCAGCCGCGAGCCTCCATTCTTTTCTGTTTTGCTACATTTCCATAGATAGGATTTTGACAATTTAACATTTTTTAAATTATAACATAAATGCCATTTCCCCCAAAATCTACCTGTCAAATTCTGATTCTTAAGGTCAGAGATAAAAAATGATTATCAGTCATAAGGATTATTAGATGATTTATTTCTGCTCCCAAATTTCACACCGAGAAAGCATCTACCAATGTCGAGCCAGGAGAGCAACTGCAGCGGATCGCAGTAAACTGTTCCAGAACATTTTATTAGCTACTCTTCGTGAGGTCAGGCAGAATGTAAATTCCAATATATGCACAGCTGGGGCAAGCCTGACGAAGAGAATTTGGGTGCCTTTGTTGCTTTTTTTGTGTGTAATTTATAGTAATTGATGTTCACTTGAATTGAAGTTTTATTCTGTTTGACAGCGAGAGGATTATGTAAAAATCCTATAGCACCGCAGGTATTCTTGGGAGATGAAAGTACAACCTATGGGTTAACAAGCAGTTTGCAAGTGCTGAGGAATGTACACTTTGTTATTGGATGGGATGTTATTGCTGAGGAATCTACACTTTGTTATTGGATGGGATGTTATTGCTGAGGAATCTACACTTTGTTATTGGATGGGATGTTATTGCTGCGGAATCTACACTTTGTTATTGGATGGGATGTTATTGCTGAGGAATCTACACTTTGTTATTGGATGGGACAATTTGTGATTCTAAATAGGGCCGGTGAAAATATTCACTTGAACCCATAAGAAGATTCTGTTATCCAAAGAATGTAAGAGCTCTGTTCACCTTTAACCAAAAAAAAGAGGTTTAATAGCAGATAACCAAACTCCGACAAGAAAAGGAGAGTGTTAGCCCTCAGCAGAATTGTTCAGTAATTGATTCTCTGAAAAGGCTCTAAATAATCACATAAAGGTAAATTGAAGGATATAAAGGAATGATTGAGCACATTTAGGTGAGACAACTAATGCCTGTATGTGTTTATTCCTCATTCCTCACTGAAAAACAGGAGTTGTGTTTTATCTGTGAGCAGGAGCTTCAGAACTGAATACAGAGATTAAAATACATCATAATTGCTTCTGTCAAATGAGCAGACTTTATATATAAAAAGGACCTGTAAGTCTAATTTAGGCAGTTTTGCATAGAAATGGAGTATCAGTTACAACTCCAGTTTCCAACTACCTTACACAAATTATCTCCCCAAAATGGATATTTTAAATTCTAATTTATTAAGAGATGAAATGTTGGAATGTTGGATAGAATGAAATCATTTGTCAGATCACGAAGTCCTCATAACATTTCTCAGCCTTAATAACACATCTGCTCTTAGAATGTGGTCTCTTGATAATAGCTGTCTGAAAGTGTCTGAATTTAGGGATTATTTGAGACAACAGATTTCCTTCTATTTGGAATTGAATGAGGCATCTGCTCCCTCACCGTTAGCTTTGTGTGATAGTCTCAAGGCATTCATAAAAGGGCAGATCATTTTGAACATTCTAAGAGGGAAAAAAGACCTCTGTTGACAATATGAGATTCAGAAAGAGGAATTAAGAAACTTTAAGGGCTGTATTTTATGTTTGAAAATGTTATTCCATAGTCTGTTTTGCAATCTGGAGCTAGAACTAAAGCAGTAACGCAATCCTCCAAAACCAACAATTTAGAAAAAAACTTTTGTAGAACACTAAGGAGAAATTCGCAAAATTTTTATCTAATTTGATTCAGTAAAACCAGCAGAACTCGGTGGAAATGGACAATCGTGATCATTCCAAAGACCGTATGCCAAATGAAGCATCCAACTGCGAGACCAGACTAAACAGAATGGAAAATAATACACAAAAATTACCTTCTCCACTTCACTTCCAAGACAGAATGTCTAAGAAAGGAAGCCATAACAAAAACCCTTCTGCAAGTTCAAGGATGAAAACTACAGATACAAAGAAATGCAGGTCAAGTGCTCAAACATCTCTGAAGGAGCTTGACTGATAAGGAAGCAAACAGGATCAGTCTCCCAATCATATTTAATTACAAGATTACTATTTATATTTTGACAGATTCATTTCTAAATGATTGTGTTGCCCTTTTATTTCCACACACACCCAAAAATATTCTTTACATTTAGAAAAAAAGTAAAAGGAAAATTTGCATATCATCATCCTACAGATAGCTTCACAGATGGCATTAATGGAGACATAACAGCAAAGAGATCACATTTGTGCTTACCAAACCACACTCTTCATGAATTAGCCCATATTACACGCACGTATACAGACATACACAAATAATACATGTATTAAATATAACGGCACTTTTACTAGAGTAGATCCTCAGATTGTATAACTGTGAACATGAGTGTAGGAAAAAAAGCATAAAAATCAAGCTTCCCTGAAAAAAATACAGCTGTTGTATCACTGACCACACGGGACAACACACAAGTGTTTCGGAATAAGCAAAGGTGTTGGGAGAAACACCTCCCCACCTGTCTTCTGTTTTTCAGGGTGTCCTTACTGATCTTTTTGTTACGGTTGACACCGCTGACTACGCTCCCTTTGGGAACTTTGTGCCTTTGGATTTCTGCCTCGCTATTATCTCTTGGTGTCTCTTGGACAATTCTTCCCTGAATGCAGATTCTCTTCTCCCCGGAGGAGATCTCAAAGGGCCTGGGTTGGAGGGTCGGAAACCGTATCCTGTTTAGATATGTGTGGAGCCCTTCCCAATTGTCCCAGTGACTGGAAGGCGGGTGGAGGAGGTGGGGAGAGAGGACAGGAGCAACAACTTAAATTGTCCTGTGGGATATATGGAACAGTTCCATATGACAAGCACGTGTTATGCCAAAACATAAACAGCACTACCCACTTAAGAAACACTGAGGCCGGGCGTGGTGGCTCCCACCTGTAATCCCAGCACTTTGGGAGGCCAAGGCAGGTGGATCACCTGAGGTCGGGAGTTCGAGATCAGCCTGACCGACATGGAGAAACCCCGTCTCTATCAAAAGTATGAAAAATTTGCTGAGCATGGTGGTGCATGCCTGTAATCCCAGCACCTGGGGAGGCTGAGGCAGGAGAATCTCTTGAACCCGGGAGGCGGAGGTTGTGGTGAGCCAAGATCACGCCACTGCACTTTAGCCTGAGCAACAAGAGCAAAACTCCATCTCAAAAAAAAAAAAAAAAAACTCAGTGGGCAAACCAAATTCTTGATCTCTCATCCATTACTTCCGAGCCCCTACTCTTGAGCTCTTTGGGGTCAAATCTCCCATATACACACAAGGCCCCAAATGTGGCCCTCCCAGCTCTTCCTTCAGTGCTATTCCACCCGCTTCATTCACTTCAGTTACTGCTGAAGATCTCCTCGGGGGGAGCCCAGACTCATGTCCACCCAGGAGGAAGGCAAATGTCTCATATTTTTGCTTCCTTCTTTCTCCTTTATCCCTGTATCGAAATGATTGGGTTCTGCACATTCTTTTTGTCTATAACTTCTTTTGGAAATGTTTACTTTCCATTCCCTACCCTTTCAACCCATCCTACACAGTCGCTACAGTGTCCTTACGGGACACCCCCACTGTTTCTGGTGATCCATTATGACAAACCTTGTCTGTTAGTTCTCCTAGGTTGAGACGCTTAGGTTATGACTGCTCATCCCACTCTAAATGACTTCCACATCTCTTTCTCCATTTCACCTTTTATCTTTGAACATCCCCTCACCTGGATCTCTGTCTCAGCTGAGCTCCTCTGCCTGACAGAGTTAAGTGAGTGTTTCATCCTTCTATCCATTCCCTGATAACTATCGCTAATGCACTGGCCCTTCCTCCATCTCCTCTCCCTCCTCACTAACAGGCTCCATGTGGAGCCATGACAGAGCCTGAGAAAAAGGAGAAAACCGGTAATATCAACCCTGTCTTTCTTCAACATTTTGACATGTTGTTCATTACTGATTTTTTGTATTAGTTGTGATTTTCAAAACTCTTGCGTTCAAATATGCTTAATTTGACTCCTGGGTTTTTTTGGCACCGTTTTAAATTCTGCACCAGATGCAAATGCCTCCTTTGCCTCTCCCTCTTCCTAGTCCTGCATGAAAGTACAGTTCTCTCGCCTTCCATTCTGCTCCTAAAAGGCATCTCTGATGAAGACTTTCAGGGTTGACAGCCCCCTTGATCTGCAGTTTGAGCACTGATCTAATCCTTGTCTGCTGTCAAGTATACAGTGGGTTTCGTTGCCACGGGAGCGTTCCTGTGATCCACAGGGGTAGGGTCTTTTGTCCCCCTCTAGGATCAAAGTTCCTATGCTGTGCTTGTCACAGGGCTAAATATCTTACCCTCCCCTCAGTGGGTGCTTATAAAGAAATCCACAGGCATCACAGAATACAAGAGCTAGACAGTGATTAAAACCTCAGATAAGATATCAAGATGCAATGGGACGGTCAACCTTGAAGAACACAAGAGAAACAGACAAGAAAAAAAAAAGCACTCACATGATTCTACTATTATTTTGCTTTAAAAATTGTGAATAGGTTGGATGTCACTCATCAAGAGACCTGGAAGGACAGAAATAGAGTGAAATGGGCGTTGACACTGTTAGTGGGTGATTGTCTCTGGGAGGTGTGTGAGCACCACCTGGGTCCTGCTGGGCCACAGCGCATTTGTGACTTTACAACGGCCATTCCCAACTGCCGGGGGACCCTCTCGGCTCAAACAGTCCATCTCTTTCACAGTGAAAAAGAGTCGAAACAGCTCCTCCTACCTCCGCACGAAAACACATGGTTATCAAATAACAAGGTTAAGTATTTCTGAAGCATGTGGCAGAATGCATTAGTTTCATCTCACTGGAGAAGGAAGACTTACCATGTTTGAACACAAGCACGTGAGAATCTGAAGGTGGGGCTTTAGGAACTCGACAGGATTTGGTGACACAGTTTTGAAAATGAGTAGAATCAGATATTTGGACTCTTGAACTTCACGCTTTGGAAAGTTCTGTTCTCTGCCCCTCCCCCCACAGCATTTCAATGAGTTTTGATATTCAGAGACTGGGCAGCTGGGAATCTAGGTCAAACCTGCCATCTTTCTCTCCCTCTCCTCCTCACTCACTTTCCGTTCAGCAACTCCCCTCTCCTTTCCCACCCAAATCCCCTTCCTCACACCCAGATACTGATAACAGCCCTAATGGTACAAGAGCAAAAATTCAGAAAACTTGAGCTCAATAAATGATTCTTTGGTACGGCTGCTTTTCTCAATAGTTTCAAGGTAGGATGCTTTTTATGCAGAGCAGACACAGAAGTTATACGGGACCTGTTTCAGGCCCTCCTAAAATGCAGGAACTTTTCTTAAGATTTGATTATTTTGAACATGAGGCAGGTGGCAAAAGAAATACAGGACAGGAAAAGAGAGATTAGTAAACATGAATTCTGTTGCTGTTACGCTGGGACCCACTCAGGGTAACTACCCAGTTCCAATTGGGTTATTCAAAAGAGGCATTAATTGTCCATTTTTTCGTAAAAGGCAACAGATTTAGGTGAGGTTCCTCAGAGCTATGCAGGATGTTGGAGGGAAGGGCTAAGCTGCAGGGGAGGCTCTCCCTGGGTCTCTGCCTTCTCAGGAAAGCATCTCCCCGAACCATCAAGTCACTGGGTCCTCTGGCATCCGCAGAGCTTCTAGTACAAAAAGATTAATTCACCAAACAAATAGTAACCGGTAGCTGGTAAGCATTCTTGTACCATCGATATTTGAAAAGCCAAAAGGAAGACCCTTGAAAATTATTATGTATCTGTCCAAACAATATTTTATGTTTTGTGACCTCTAAATGACAACATTTCAAGAGGCCAGTGTGAAGTATGGATGTCGGTCTGGCAAGCTCAGATATTGGAAGACAACATGCAGAATGTGCTTTGCGGAAGTATAAATACTGTGTACATGGATTTAAAGGAAGGAGAAGCGCACAACCCGGGAGAGTACGAGAGTTGTGGGAACCTCAGAGAATAACACAAGGGAGTGTATTCGTTTCCTGTGGCTGCTCTAACAAATTACCCCCCTACCGTCTGGTGGCTGCAAAAAACGGAAACTTCTTTGCTCAGAGTTCTGAAGCCCAGAAGTCCAACAATCAGTATGACTGGGTTGAAATCCAGGTGTCGACAGCTGCCACACCCCCTCCACTGGCTTTAGGGCTGGGCCTGTCTTTTGCCTCTTCTGGCTTTGGGTGGCTACCGCCATCTATTGTCGTGTGGCCTCATGGTTCCAATCTGCCTCTGCGGCCACCTCACCTCCTCCTCTTCCATCTGTATCAAACTTCCTCTTAGAAGGACACGTGTGATCACCTTTAGGCCCCACCAGGACAATCTCCCCATCTCAAGATCCTTAACTCAGTCACACATGCAGAGTCCGTTTTTCCATGTAAAGCAACATTTACAGGTTCCAAGGACTAGGGCCTGAGACTTTTGTGGACGATTATTCTGCCTACTAACCAGAGGAGGCTCAGATGCCGGGTGAATACTGGGCCACGTTCATAGAGGGAAGTGATGAACAAAGGAAGGATATAGTCTTCTTTCTTAGGGATGAAACAAATAGAGATCCCTAACTCCCTCCCTGCTCCTGGTTTTTCCTAGAGGGAGAACAGTCTTCACACTGGAAACGGTTGAACTCACACCTTTGACAGATCAGGTTGAGGACAGACATGGTGGCTCACGCCTGTAATCCCAGCACTTTGGGAGACCAAGGAGGGCGGATCATGAGGTCAAGACATCAAGACCATTCTGGTCAACATGGTGAAACCTTATCTCCACCAAAAATAACAAAAATTAGCCGGGCATAGTGGTGTGCACCTGTAGTCCCAGCTACTCAGGAGGCTGAGGCAAGAGAATCACTTGAACCCAGGAGGCGGAAGTTGCAGTGAGCTGAGATCACACCACTGCACTCCAATCTGGCACCAGAGTGCAACTTTTTCTCAAAGAAAAAAAAGATCAAGTTGAGGTCAGACTCGGTGGTTCACACCTATAACCTCAGCACTTTGGAAGGGCGGATCACTTGGAGCCAGGAGTTCCAGACCAGCCTGGCCAACACAGTGAACTCCCATTTCTAATGAAAATACAAAAATTACCCAGGCATGGTAGCAGGTGCCTGTAATCCCAGGTACTAGGGAGGCTGAAGTGGGAGGATTGCTTGAACCCAAAAGACGGAGGTTGCCGTGAGACGAGTTCACGCCACTGCACCCCAGCCTGGGTGACAGAGCAAGACTCTGTCTCAAAAAATATATATCTTAAACAGAGATCGTGGATAATGTGAGATCACATCAAGTTTAGAAAGGATCTCTAAAATGGCTGGAATTTAGGCCTCCAAACCTGTCGTACAAGTACAGTGTAAATGTTAATAGAAATATATGTGAAAAAAATAAAAATGAAAACCTAAAGCTTTGAGCCTACTGCAAGATTAATACAAGTCAGCATTACGCTCTGGCCAAAGGAAACTGCGGTCGTTGCTGACTGTTCCAGTCATAGATGTGGAGTGTCCTGAGTGTGGGAATAATAAAACTTGTGGAAAACATGTTAGAGTAGAGAGAACGTGAGTCAAGCTGATCTTGGTGACATGAGCAAATGACGTACAACGTCTAAGGTTTTCTTTACTTACCTACACAACACGTGCCTTAAAGGGTTAGTGAGAGGAGTAAAATAAAGAAAGAATTAAGGTCTGGCACAAAGTAAGTTTTAAATAACATGAGTTCACTTCTTCCTTTCTCTTCCTTTCGTTTCCGCTGGAGAAGTCAGTAATGGATGGACAGTGAGTTAAGTTAATTCTGGTCACCACATTTTAAGGAATACAATGACAAACTCTTGGCACAGCCATGGGAAGGATGCCAGATTGGTGAGGTGGCTGGAAACTACATCTCATTGTGCTAATGATATCTTGTGTTTTCATAACATCTGACAATTTACAGAGGCTTTCAGACCCCCAAAGAATACTACCAGGAGAACAGACAAGTGTAAATATGTCAACTTATACATGAATCTAGAAATGACCAGAGCAATTAAGTGGCCCACCAAAGGTCACATCGATCTTTCTCAAACGCAAGTTTCCCGGGGAACTCACCGCACTGTTTCCTCTCTCTTACAAGCAGTGGTGGAGGGGTTGGGAAATATTATTCTGGAGATGCCTAAGGGAAGATGTGATAACTATCTTAACATATTGGAAGGGTTATCCTGTAGTAAAGGGAAGAGCCTGCTCCCTCCAATGTACAAACGGGGATTAATCGGTGGAAATCACAGCCAGACCAACTTTGGTCAACATCAGGGGTAACTTTGGAACCATTCGTGGCAAGCGGCAATAGACTAGGGTTGACTGGTGAGATATTCAGGAATGCAGAGAAGAGCTGCCTGCCTCAGGATGTCAGTGACACTAGGTATATTCGTTTATTCCCGAGTTAAACACGGAATTTTTGAGCAAAACACAGTGCTGGGCATTGTGAGGCATGGAGAGATCATCAAGACACTGTTCCCAACGAGGCAGATCACCTCAAACGCCCCCTACATCTTTAGAAATCATATGAGTGTTTGACATTTTTATTTAAACAGATTTTTAAGACATTTGGGAAAACACAATTGGCACCAACAGTGGAGACTTCAACCACTGACAGAATGATGCTTATACCCACCTAAATGCTGTTTTCTTTTCCAGTACCAAAAGGACACGTGAACAAGTGCGTGTGGCCCGGGGAGCACTGTGTCCACCTTTCTAAACTAGAAACAGACACGGCGACAGGGTCACGAGTGTTTTCTCTCTCTCCATTCTCCTCAGAGAAATCATTCTACTTAGTCCTGTACAGTCTCGAATGGTAGCTGTAATTTGGAGGGAGATCAGGTCAGTTTCTCTAATTCTGCACGTCTTTGAAATTGCTGAAATGTAACCATGTGCTATTCTAAAGCATTTCAATATTTGCATTTTAATTCCTATAAATTATAAGCATTTATTTTATGAGACTTGGAAAGATGACTATTTGTCTCGAATTATAGCAGTTTTGCCGGCATCACACCAGAACACAGAATTGTAGAACATATGAGATAGAAACCTGACACTCAGTTCTCTGCGACGTGTTAAGCAGAGAAAGAAAAATAGTACTGCTGTATAAAAAGCTGGATAATCAGCCTCAAACCTCAAATTATAAGATTAAATCCATAAAGAAGACAATGGAAAGCGTACACTCACATCAGAACTGCCGAAGGGAGTCTAGGGGGCGGGATGGAGAGTTGAGTAAGGCAATCAAAGCTAGCATCCTTGAATTGCTGCTGAATGTCTAATCTGGATTAAATATGGATTTTGCTCAAAACCATTGCTCATGTATATTTCTCTTAAAATAGCAGGTCGAAGTATGTTTTGAGTGCTTAGAAATTGTTGTTATTGTTTCTTTTTTTAAAAAAAATAGGCTGGCACTTAATGGCACATAGAGAATAATATTTTCAGTGATTGAAAGTAAAGAAGAAAGACAATGATGATCTTTTCCAGCAAATGAGTTTTAAAAGCTGGCCCTACTCGTCCACCAGCAATTTCCAGCCCACAGGATTTTCCCAGGCCTTCTCACATGTTTTTTAGTTTCAAAATAATGATGCATCTGGTGACAGCATACCATCAGAGCGTTAAGAAATCACCAAAAACAGCTCCACGGACCAGAGTTCCAAATTTCATCAAAATGCTTACTTCCCACAGACAGAATTCTTACTGATATGATCTCCCCAAGTCTGTGTCTCTCCAAATAATGCAGATCTGGGCTGAGTGACTGATTGAAGTGGAAACTGTGTTCCTCATTCAACTGCTGCATGTATAGAGATTTCTTCTTTGATTAATGATTACTTTAAGAAGCAAAGATTTAAAAACCTTAATTGTTTCCAAAAGTTATTATTTCTTCATTCCTTAAAATGGAAGTGAACTACAACTTTAAGGGCTTGTGAATGTTTAAAAAATTTGCTTCCAGCCGGGTGCAGTGGCTCTTACCTGTAATCCCAGCACTTTGTGAGGCCAAAGCTAGCAGATAAACTGAGGTCAGGAATTCAAGACCAGCCAGGCCAACATGATAATACCCTGTCTCCACCAAAAACACAAAAAATAGCTGGGTGTGGTGGTGAACGCCTGTAGTCCCAGCGACTCAGAAGGCTGAGGTGGGAGAATTCCCTGAACCTGGAAGGCAGAGGTTACAGTGAGCCGAGATCTCGCTACTGTACTCCAACCTGGGTGACAAAGCTAGACTCCATCATCTTAAAAGAAAAAATTGCTTCCACTATAGGAGCTACCAAATAAAGGGGGTGGGGGACTTTTTAAATCTCTTTTCAGTGGCTTTATAGGAGAGAGTCCTGTACCTCTGCAATACGAAAAGGACTGATCTAATTGTATGTAATTAACAAATACTAAATCAGGATACAATCCTTTTACTTGATTGAAGCCCTTCCTTCCAACACTCATTTCTCATCTAAACTGTAATCTTGAGGTTAAGAATAATGGAATTGGCCGGGCACGGTGACTCACGCCTGTGATCCCAGCACTTTGCGAGACCGAGGTGAGAGGATCACAAGGTCAAGAGATCGAGATCATCCTGGCCAACATGGTGAAACTTTGTCTCCAATAAAAACACAAAAATTAGCCAAGTGTGGTGGCACACACCTGTAGTCCCAGATAGTCAGGACGCTGAGGCAGGAGAATCACTGGAATCTGGGAGGCAGAGGTTGCAGTGAGCCAAGATTTCGCCAGTGCACTCCAGCCTGGGCGACACAGTGAGACTCCATCCAAAAAAATAAATAAACAGGAATAATGGAATCTCACCCAGTTTTGACTCTCAGTCTTCTCTTTCTGAGTCTACAAATATTTGGCTATCATGATCTCAGATGACTTATTGCTGAAAGAACATAATGCCAGAAGGCTATTTAGGATTGTAATGGTTACAGAATCCAAGAGGGAAATAATTCTGTATCCTCCATGTGGGTCTTCTCCACTTCTATTCAAAGGAAAATCTATTCTATGTTTTAAAGGGCTCCAGTGAAACAGATTCTGTCATTTTCCTTAAAGATACATTCCTGTGTCTCACCATTACCTATATGGGAAAACATTTTATCTATTTAAACTAAATCTTTCACACTCCAGAAGACATCCATTTATTTCCCTCCTTGGGGAATTATGAATAGTATGTTACTGTCCTCTGCATAACAGTACTGGGCCCTTGAAGACTAGAATCACCTCACCCTGCCGCTCTCTCTCCTTCACATCATCTAATCTTCCTCCACTGTCCTGAGCAAATGCTCCCATTACAGATGATTTGCTTCCAGTCTATATTCCGTGATTAACTACGTTAAGAAATCTGAACTAAATATTTTAATGTTTTGGATCCTGTTTTAGGTGTCAGGCCCGGGCACCTTTTCTGACTGACTTTATTAGCCATAATAATCATGAGCAAGTTCGCATACTAAAGTGGAACTAACGACACATTCCCCACAAGTTAGCTGACAACACTCAGCACGATAATGCACACAGAAAATGCTTAGCTCATCTGCTATACACAGTAAGTCTTTAATAGACGTTAGTTTAATTTTACTTCAGGAAGTTAACTGCTTGATTATCAAATCCATAGATTTAGATGTCGGGCTGTTATAAACTTGGGGAATTACCATGGGCTGGAAAGTTGGCCTCTTGTATGTTTCTTTAAAACTCATGTGATACCTATTTTTTTTTTTAGACGGAGTTTCGCTCTTGTTACCCAGGCTGGAGTGCAATGGCGTGATCTCGGCTCACCTCAACCTCAGCCTCCTGGGTTCAGGCAATTCTCCTGCCTCAGCCTCCTGAGTAGCTGGGATTACAGACACGCGCCACCATGCCCAGCTAATTTTTTATATTTTTTGTATTTTTAGTAGAGACAGGGTTTCACCATATTGACCAGGATGGTGTAGATCTCTTGACCTCGTGATCCACCCTCCTCGGCCTCCCAAAGTGCTGGGATTACGGGCTTGAGCCACTGCGCCCGGCCCTAAAACTCATGTGATACCTCAGTTAAGTTTTAATATTGGTTGACACCAAGCCTGATTCCTTTTGGTACCTGAATCACTTCCTAAGAACAGGATGAGCACCAGCAGAACCCTAGTACCTTGGAAAGGTCTAAGTGGACAGAGGTCAAAAGGATCCAAGAAGTATCTCATTTATGATTAATTTTACTTAGAGACTTGGGATTTCTAGGATAAGTCTTTGAAAATGTTTGTCTCATTTATTGCTAAATGTTATCATTTTCTTTAGCCCATCTGGAGGAGGGTAAGAGTTGAGAGTGTCCCTGAGGAAATCAAGAAGGGACTCTTAGGATGTAGTCCAAAACACAAGATTCAAAAAAAGGGTAGATGTGGGAGGAGCGTGGTGACGAGGGGACCCGCGTTCAGGAAGCAGGTGAGATTCACTGCTGTGAGCAGCCTCACTCTGAGGTGGGTCCTGATCTGGGTGGGGGCTCAGAAATATGAGCCGATTAAGAAATGCCAGAAGGAAGAGCTTCAGGAACACAATCACAGGCATCCTATGTGTTGGGGAAAGCTTGGCTTACACCCACATCTCAGACGGGACTTTGCTCAAAGAAGGTGTGCCATTGTGTGCTGAACTGGAATGGGGAAAACAGTGGCCCAGATGACACTTGTACTTTCCAAAGCATTAGCCATCAAAAGATGTTTTTAGAAGACGCTCTAGACTACTTCACGTAATTGAAGCACAGTACACTGACTGTGCTAGGAAAGCACCTTAGCTCCCCATACTGTTGAAGTGTCCGCAGTCTCTAAGTTCAGTGGTACTAATGAAGCCTGTCTTGACACAGGGACCACGGGTCTTGCTCATACGTGCACAAATGTGGCGAAGAGCATTCAGCCATGCCTGACCGCCTTTCCTACTTCCCCGCTCCCTCCCTCCTCTGTTCTCTCCTTTCCTCATGCAAATATCAAGCAGCCTTGCTCATTCTTTATTCTGGATCTTCTACAGATTTTCAAGGATATCTGAAATGCATCCCAATGATGAAAATCTTTACAACACAAAATACTTAACATGGGATATTTATTGAGTTAAGATGAAAAGGATGTTTCTTCACTTTATTTTTAAAATAGTATAAAATGTATGTACACAAGGCTATAGTAGTTAAGTAGAAAGAATTATGGGTTGATCTAACTGTAGCTATAGAATCAGAAAGAAAATTTCTTTTTTAGAGTGATTTCCCAGAATAAGCCTTATACTTTGCAGTATTAATCAATAACATAGACAAAATATGAAGTTGACCTTTTTCTTCAATCTATTGCCTCTCACTGTATATATAGGCATTGCCAGAAAGGGAAGAATGTTTGTTCAAACTTTCAAAAAAATCGTTTTCAAAGGGACATTGTACTTTAAATTATTATTAGATGTTCTTTCTAGAAAAATCTTGGCAAATGGAATAAAATGTGTGACTTGCAGGTAAAATACCAAGAGGGTAGCAGCCTGAATTGCCTCCTCACTGCCAACAAATCCTAGTTTGATGAAAGTCTCCTTTTAAAGTCTCAGGGTCCCATTTCCTAGACTCAGAGAGTGTCAGAGCTGGAAGAACCTTGGAGGGTCACTGGCCTCAACCCCTAGTTCTACACTGGGGACCTAGGAACTCCCAGAGAGACAGATGACTTGTATGAGGTCCCCAGTTAGTATTATGAATAGCAGAGCCAGGATTGGAAGGGTGTTCTCTTGAGTCCAAGTTGAATGCTTTTTCCGCTACAACACTGCAACCTCTCTTGACAGAA
Organism: Leontopithecus rosalia; assembly: GCA_028533165.1. Taxonomy (NCBI): domain Eukaryota; kingdom Metazoa; phylum Chordata; class Mammalia; order Primates; family Cebidae; genus Leontopithecus; species Leontopithecus rosalia. The sequence continues at coordinate 40,648,757 of CM052666.1, read as the reverse complement.
ATGGAACCTGCATCAAAAGAAGTCTCCTGAGAGATGCCATGTGGGTTTTTTTTTTAAGTGTGATGCATTTTTTAATCCGCTTTGAGAAAAATGCTGCCAAACTCTTCTCTAGGGAGTAGAGCCTCTATAAGGAGAGGAGGGCTTGCATGTTTGGAGATCACAATGAATAATCATTCCTTTAACACCTAGACTGCATCCCAAAGGCCACAACCCCCCTGGGGAAGATGATCAGATGTAGAGCATCTGAACTGGGTGAGGGAGAAAAGACACAGAGAAAAGTGGAAGAACTTAGCAGTCAAGGGATATGGGGATAGAATTGAAAAGTGAGCAAGACCAGAGAATGGAAGGGGTGTAAGTAGGAGAAGAGATGCTCAGATCTTCCTATTAGAAATATTTTATTTATACATACGGAATGTTTTGTTATAGTCAATGAGAGCCCAGTAAAGACCTACATAGATGCCTTTGGTTAGGCTAGGGTATGGGGAATCCAGTATCTTTTTATGTGCCTGTGCTTTTTAAATTCACTAAACCCTTGGGGAGTAGAGAGGGGACAGTGTGGGAGAATACAGGAGTCAGGCCAGGGGTCAGCGAAAAGAAAAGCAGCAAGAGATGAATAGAATTGAAACATAATGACTGGACAGGGCCAGCGCAAAGTGTTTGGTGCCCAGCTCAGTGGTGAAATGTTGATCCGTTTCCTTAAGACAGATAAATTCTGAGGATTTCTCCCTTTGTTTTAGAATAATTTCAATTAGGTTTCTTTTGTTTTGCCGAAAAAAAAAGATAGTTTTAAATTAATCTAAGCCTACAGAATGAGTCTAGGTATGCAAGTTGGTACACCAAATTTCCCCCATAAGACTTCTAGAAATCATTGTATTTTCCAAATAGTATTAGTGATTATAATATCTAGCATATTTCTATAGCTGTAGCAGGTGCTGTATAGATAAGCTGCTTAGAAACCACCCACTTGTTTGTTAATGGACTTGAGATGGTACGTGTATAATAAATACCAAGTTACTGGTATGTTCATATTTGAGAAGAATTTCCTCCATGTTTTCTTCTCTAAACACAGTCTTGGAATATAAGAAATCTGATGAGAGCTCACATCTAATTTATTTGTTTTTCTTTCTTTTTCCACCAATGTTGAAAAGCATGTTTTCAGCTATTGCCAGAAATCATGTGGCTTGCTACTCCCTAAATTTTCCTCTGCACCACCAGAGCACAAAACAATGCAATGACGGGAAAGAATGCATCTTTCTTTTTGAATGAAATTCACATTTATTCTGAGAGCAAGACTTCAGGGATTTGCCTGTGACCCTCACGATGAATCCAAGGACTGTACAAGAGAAAATAAAAGACAGGTCTTGCTAAGGGTCTTTCTTACAGTCTTGAATGCAGACCATCTGGGTCCCTCCAGAGAACTGCCTGCTGCCTCTTGCCGAGAAGAGAGCTCCAGTGACCGCAGGGGCCTGTAGGTCCCCCTTCTGGGGAAGGGCCTGCTGATGAGGTTGCACTGTAAGAGCAGTCCTGAGTTCCAACCACATTTTCAGTTATGACTTCTTCAAAAGAGAGCATCTGAAAAACACAAGATCCTTTCTACTCACATGAAAACACATTCAACAGAAAAAAAAAGAATTTAAAATCTCTGTCCAGAGAAGTATTGCATTTCCATCCTGCATTCGTACAAATCCATTAACACTTCAGGTGGCTTGCGAGGACAGGTCCGCAGGCTGAGACAAGCAAACCCATGATATTTAAAAAGTTACCACATCTTCTCACAGTGAGGGCTTTTCTAGAAAAACAAATGCAAAGAGGGCATCATATTTCATCCAGAAGAAATACGATTCTAGGCAAAAAAAAAATTTTTTTATTTGAAATTCACCTAAAAAATGATATATTTTACTTTGTTTCTTTTACTTCTAGTATGTAGTTTTGAATAGAAAATTTATCATTTTAAAATGTGGCTTTTAAAATGGTCCTAACCGGTATTGTCACATTCTTCTTATTATTTTTCAAATTTCAGGAACTGTACTTCTGTATTGTTTATTTGGAGTTGCTTAAATGTGTGCCATCCTTGAAAAGACTGCTATGTTTTGTTATCCATTTGAATTAAAGTGCTTAGAATTCAGTATCAACAAGCAGCAAATGACCTTTCTAAATACACCTAATTTACTGAGTCCATTAGGTTTATGATAATAAATAAAACCTCTGCAATGCTTCATAATAACAATAATGCTTTTCAAATGATTCTGCACTTAATGGCCAATTTCAGAGCATTAAATGTTGTTAACAATCAATTTACTGGATATTATTGCGATTCAGTTTATAAATATCAAATTATATAGGTCAGAGTGCTACCTTTGCAGGCCAGTTGCAGGATTTATATCAATGTCTTGTAGAATAATTGCCAGACATTTTCTGGTGCTGATTTTTTTTAGAAAGTCTGATTCCCGGCAGGCTCCTAGGCTTTTGCACTGACACTTTTTCCTAAGTTTTTCCCCCTCAGGATCAGGTAATTAAAAGGGTATTGATGCAAAGGGAAGCCGAGCACCACATGGCTTGGCAAAGTGTTTCCATAAAGTTCTGTCCTGTAGCTGTGGATACAAACTCAAGCTGGTCATGTGCAGAACTCCAGCATGTTGAGCCCACTACCCCTCGGCACAGCCAAATGTTTCAGCAGCTGCCCTTTTGTCCTGTTTCTTAAATAAACAAAGAACAGATACAAATTAATGACCTAAATTTATGGCAAAACACACTGCCTTCCCAGAGCAAATAGCCTTAAAAGAACAGATGCTAAAATAACATTTCTTACCCACAGACCCCCCAGAGAAGAGACTTCTGTGAGCACGTTAGTTTATATTCTATAGAAACTAATAATTTGTAGAAATGTAATCGTACTGTGCAATGTCACGCTCACGCCGATTTCACAGGCTTCCAGGCGTGGGCAGAGGGCACCCATGGTTTGTCCCAGGATCTGCTGCCCCATTCTGCTCAGGGATCTTAATCACTTTATTTCACTTTTGCATTTTATTTGGCTTTTTTTTTTTTGCTCTGCAAGATCAAAAGATCATGTTTCTAGGATTTTAAATAATACCTAATGATTGGATTTGATTGACATGATCGCTGCTACGATTTCCAAAGCATGTCAGGAATGCCAGGAAATCTTTGTTTTGCTCTGAACCGCAGGACAGAATTGTAGGAAAACGGGGTCGTTTCTGTCTAACTCAGTTGAAAATGTGCTTTCTGCTTTTCTGTTTCTTGGTTTTTGTTTTAGCCAACGCCAATTACACACAACAAAAGCCTGATGGAAACAATGAAAACGTTGCTAGCGACTTTGCATCCAGGAACTTAGCAGTAGCTTCCTAATTTATGGCACATGGGATGAAGCTAGGTCACCTCCAGGCAGGCATTGTAATGAAAAGGTACAGTATGCTCATTGGCCACACGTTGCGCATTCTCTTTATCCCACACTGTACAATATTTCCCATCTTATTCAATAATTTAATATACATTTTCTTGTCAAGCTTCTTGGCAGCAGGCTATGCAGCTTGCAAGATGGACTGAGAATGCCACAGGTGGGCTGATTAGCGGGTGGCATTTCTGAATTCTAACAAGCTGTTAGCATTATGTCTGTTTGCTTTAGGTACAGATGTGAAATGATTTGACAGTAGATTTCAAAAGTGTGTGAGTACATTTTTGTATGTCAAACTATGGAAATATGGGGTTTTAAAAATTTCACACATTGATGGTATGTATTGTATTTATTAATTTCAGAAAGTATATGACATTGACATGGCATAAAAATGAAAAAGCAGTCTCCATAATGTATAAAACGAACAGATTGAATAAACATCCCACTCCCAGTTAATCAGAAAGTCTTATCTTGTGCTTGAGAAAAAGTCAGAGGTTGGAATAGCTCAGCCAGAAAATAAGAGTCTTTGGAAAGTTTGTTTTAATTGGTTTTATGGTATGATGGTGATTAAAAAAATATAAGACAGAGAAAAGAAGCAAAAGGGAAAAACAAGCACCACACACAACAAATGGCAAGTGGGACCCTTGTCGGGCACGGTAAGTGACATCTGCCCTTGTCTAAAAGTTCAAAGGTGACTTCAGGATGGATAACGGAAAGTCTGCCTGACATACGAAAAGGAAATTTTAAATAGATCTTAGAAATTTAAATTTCGGTGTATGCCAAGCCTACAGTGCAGACACGAAAACTGAGAGACACCCAAAAGTTAGAGAGCAAACTGGCTGGCATCTAAAGGTCATTCCAGGTAACTCAGGGAGAAGGCCTTTCTTAATTTCTGAGGATGGAGCAGGAGGAATTCAAAGGGGAATATTTGTGTTCAGGCTTACAGGGACCACTCTGCTTTGAGGCGGGGCAGAGGATTTGGATGGCTCCATTGTACTACAATGCATGCTCTTCCCCAGCCCTCAGGGAATTCGTCATCACAAAATCCATCCCCCCTCTAACTATGGCAGAGCCTTGCAAGAGCTGTAGATGGGAGGATGCCTCGGTCCTTCTCTGGGAGGATCTGAGAAGTCTCTGGATCTCAGTGCCACGGGTCAGAAGGAACACCCGAGCCGAGCAGACACCCAAGCTAGCCCCACTGCATACCCAGGAAGCTCTGGGTGGGCAGCAGGGAGTGTAAGAAGCAGGGATTCCCCCAAAGGGACATGAGCAACGTGGGTCAGAATTCTGTTGCCATCAGGCACAAGAGGTGGAGGCTTCAGGATGGAAGTACCAGGTAGTGCATCTGTCAGGTGTGAGGAGTCATCACAGCCAGCACCAGGCAACACGAAAGAGGCTGGGATTTTTGTCTCCATCATTACCCTGGACTGTAAGCATGCTAAGTGATCTTAAAGCATAGCTAATACAGGCACTCTGAGTGTACAGATGCAAACCACGGCTTAGGGAGGGAATGTTCCAAATCACTTCACAAGCAGGGCCACATCTGCCACCGCAGCAGTGCTGTGAGGTGAACGGAGGAAGCATAATTCCCAGGTGAGTAAGCAGACTTGGGGTGAGACGTCTGCTCGCTGTCACACAGCGGGGCTTCTGAGTCCGAGTCCACCTCTGCAACAGGGTCACTAAAGACTCTTTTGAATCGTCATATTCATCTGACAAATATGTTCCCGGCATTGACTTTGTGTCGGGCACTGTTCTAGGTGCCGAGAATGAGCATGGAATAACAGAGACAAAAAATTCCTGCCCGTGGGGGTTCTGCCTTCTGGTGGGAGAGACCAGCAGTCAATCAAGTGAGTGTCTTGCATAGTAGTTAAGAAGGTGAAAGGGCTAGGGAGAAAAATGAAGCAGGTGGGTGAGTCAGCGCGGAGGGCTGGGATGGCTGTGGTCGGAGAAGGCCTCCCTGCAGGAAGAGAAGCAGCCAGCCACACGGAGACGGATCGGGACTGGCATTCCCGCCAGAGGGAACCAGTACAAAGTCCTGAGGCAGCAGTAGCTGTGAGGCACAGTGAGTCAGTGTAGCTGGAACAGCCGAAGCTGAGGGACAGCAGTCTAGGGGCAGCGGTCGCCAGGCAGCCCGTGCAAGGTGACGAGTGGAGTGTGGGGCCTTGAGGCCACCGCAGAGACTCAAAGCATTTCCAGAGGTCATCAGGGGACCCTCGTTAGTGTGAAAATACTTTCTTGTTGTTGTTGTTGTTTTTAAGAGACAGGGTCTCACTATGTTGCCCAGGCTGGAGCACAGTACCTATTCACAGCTATGGCCCTGCTCGAGATCAGCACTAGAGATCTGACCTGCTGCACTTCCCATCTGTGCCAGGCACCCCTCCTTAGGCAACCTGTGGTCCCTGCTCCAGCAAGGTCACCACAATGATGCTGAACTTAGCGCAGACTCCCCACGGACCAACCGCACTTACAGCCCAGAGCTCCCGCCTCAGGTGATGCTTCGGCCTTCGCCGCCCTGAGTAGATGGGACTACAGGCAGGGGTGGCTAAGTGTCTTATCGTCTTTATTTTTTTTTTTTTCAGATGCTGTCTCACTCTGTCGCCCAGGCTGGAGTGCAGTGGTGCCATCTCAGCTCACTGCCACCTCTGCCTGCCTGGTTTAAGCAATTCTCCTCCCTTAGCATCCCAAGTAGCTGGAATTACAGGTGTGCACCACCATGCCCAGCTAATTTTTTTTTTTTTTGAGATGGAGTCTCACTCTGTCACCCAGGCTGGAGTGCAGTGGTACAATCTTGGCTCACTGCAACCTCCACCTGTCTGGTTCAAGCGATTCTCCTCCCTGTCTTCCAAATAGCTGGAATTATAGGCATGCACCACCACCCTCAGCTAATTATTGTATTTTTAGTAGAGACAGGGTTTTGCCATGTTGACCAACCTGGTCTCGAACTCCTGAATTCAAATGATCCGCCCATCTCAGCCTCCCAAAGTGCTGAGATTACAGGTGTAAGCCACCATGCCCAGCCCTAAATGCCTTATGTTCTTACAAAGCAGAGCAATCCACATTCCACAAGACAGACTTCCAGGTCAGCTTTTGGAGCCCAACTCATCTAAAAATGGGAGCCTCCCTTTCGATATAAAATAGTCCAGAAATAACACTGTCCCATCTTGGGGTCAAGCACTGTCAAGTACTTCACAGACTCAAATGGAACATTCTCTTGTTCTAAATGGTCCTTATAGCTTTTGTCATGGGGGTTTTCCCCAGTGTTTCCTGGTCTCCTCCTCTTGCCATATAAAACTGTCTTTCTTAGGCACTTCCAACCATTTAAACAAGCAACAATTAAAAAGAATCATGGTCTTAGCTCCTAGATCTTAGAGATTATATTTTCTCGTTTTTTTTCTGATTAGTTTTTCCCATAATGGGCCTTTGGCTAAAAAGACATTCCACGACCTCAAGCGTGATAGTTGTAAGAAAAGAGGTATCATGTGGAATCCACGTGGAAATCCCTCCTGACTCACCTCAACCTGAGCATCTGTGTCATCACTCCTTAGCCCCAGTGCCTGGTGTCTTGCAGGGCTTTTGCCAAAATCTGCTGACTATTAAAAGGCACTTCAGAGGATGGGCACAGTGGCTCACACCTGTAATCCCAGCACTTTGGGAGGCTGAGGCAGGCGGATCACAAGGTCAGGAGTTCGAGACCATCCCGGTCAACATGGTGAAACCTGGTCTCTACTAAAAATACAAAAATAAGCATCTGTAATCCCAGCTACTCGGGAGGCTGAGGCAGGGGAATCACTTGAACCCGCGAGGTGGAGGTTTCAGTGAACTGAGATCGTGCCACTGCACTCCAGGCTGGGTGACAAAGCGAGACTCTGTTTCAAAAAGAAACAACAACAACAAAAAGTCACTTCGGTCAGAAAAAGAAAGTGGACACCTAGCATAGGAAAACTGTTTTTAATTTTTCCTCCTCAATAATATTGGAATGTGGGCTGTTTCCTCCTCCATCGTACAACCTACATCTAGAAATACATGTGCAAGAGGAAGGTGACTCCACCCTCGGAGAGCTTGCAACTAACTCCTGGGTCAGCGACGTGGGATGGGGTTTATCCACAGACCCTCCACTGGGTGTTATTCCTGGATGTGGGGCTTTGATGTATCCCACGACCCAGGGATGCCTGGGGAGAAGTCAGCGTCCACAAACACGGCCTGACCTCTGGCGTTTGTGCAGCTGCTGCGGGCTGTTTCGGCCTCCCCGCCGCAGGCCAGCTGCCTCACGCTGCCATCGCGTGCCTGCCATCACTCACCCACATGGTCAGTCCCCAGGACCCGGCCGGCTTTCCTGAGGCTTCCTCCTCCCCAACCCAGACCTCACCACACACGCTACCTTTAAAAAGCCCGAGTCATAAAATAGATACCAGTCGACATTTATTTTCAGCCCAAGGCAAAACAAAAAAAAAAAAGTCTTCTTTAAAATCCAACAATCCAACATCAGTATTTCTAAAGAGCCTTTCTTCACTGCAACGTGCCATCTCTGTACAGAAAGAGAACGCTGCTGGTTTGTCATGTGGAGGAGCAGCTCTTGAGTGATGCGCTTGGAGAGATGATGGATTTGCGCTGATCCATGTGCACTCCCAGCTCGCCTGGTGCCCCCTGTGACCAATGGCAGGCATTTGCGAGACAGCTGGCGGGGTGAGGGGTGCAGGCGGAGGCTGTGCTAGGGCTCACTGGCCTCTGCACACGGATCAAAGACTCATTAGCATCCCGCTCTCACCAAATCAACTTATTGGCTCAGACAATCTGTATTGCTTTAAATCTTTAGACAGTTATAAAATTTATTTGTCAACTAAGCAGAGTTAGGATTTGGTTTTTGACAGTTCCCATCCAAAGACAAAAAATGTACACATTTCCAAAGCCACACGTATTGCACATGCTGTCATTCTAGGGTGGTTTTTTTTTGACAAATACAAATTAAAAATTATTTCTCAAAGTACTAAAATAGGAGAAATAGGCCATAAAAAATGAAGAAAATATCTCATCTGGAAGATCTGGTGACAAACCACCCAAAACGTTTCTGAGTGGTTTAAGATGTCTCAAGAATTTCCTGAAAGATTTACAAGGTAGTGGAATTTACACTGTAGTGGTGCGTGTTTTCTAGTCTATTGAATATTGTTGTTTGTGTGACTCAATGGATGAAATGAAAGTTGAGCACTCAAAAGATTTCATTCTAATTTAGAGTCTACCACTGACTGACTCCCGACCAATAGCTAGTTATTTTCCACCTCTGTCTCCTAAATTTGCTGGACCTAAAATGGCAATTGCAACAGTTCATTATTTACCCTTTGGGTAAACTGTGGAAAGCAGAATTTTTAAAAATGGAAAGGACTCTTTATGCAAAAGGAAGGTCTAGCTACAGGATACCGAGAATTGCTTGCCTGCATAAGGGAAAATGAACGGCGGATGTGAACAACTTTACATGTGGGCTATGTACGTTTGCCCATTTTGACGATTCTCTGTGTAGGCTGTCCAGTCTGCTGGAAATAGCAGAGGCACCAAAATCTTTCTGCTGTTCATTTTCCTTTTAAGAATCCTCCAGTTCCCATTATGTTATTGCCTGGAAGGAAAGGAAGGCAGCAGCCTGTTCTCCAGTCGGAGCCTGATGCTGTCTGTGTGGTTCCTGGGTACTGGGAGCACGGAGAAGACGCAGCTTTGTGACTCTCACCCTCCCGCGAGGCTCCAGTGGTGATGTCGGCCGCGGCGCTGGCAGGCTGCTAGAGCCGTGACCTCCTGTGACTCGGGTCTACCTGTCCAGTTCACTGAAATGCCAACCCTGGGACAGCCAGCCTCTTGGCTTGGTGGTGTCAAATATAGTCATGGGGGAGGAGAGAAGAAGAGCAGTCATTTAGTTAGAGCTCAAAAGGAAATCATGAAAACTATATAAACATCTTTTTTTTTAAGGCTTAAAAAAGCCTCACGTTGCATGGAGCAAGCAGGAAACAGCTGTTGAGTGGAGGGGGTAATGGATGGCGGGTCTGGTGAGCAGCGCGGAGGAGATGGCTCTGTGGTCCTGGGCAGGGGTGAGGATGCTCCTGCCAGGGGAAGGGAGTGCGTCAGGGCAATCAATCAAGTCAGGAATTTCAAGCATCGGGTCTGCAGTGAGGATTTGCTTCCCAGTGGGTTGCATTTTCTCACTCATAATTCTCTTCAGTGGAAAAGAGAAAGGAGAGGGGCAAACTTTAGGACCATTTGTATTACGAGGGGATCAGATTGAATAAAAACACTTCTCATTTTAAAGCTGACCTGTCATGAAGGACCTGGTGTCTTTTCCTCTTTGCTAAGCATGTAATTAGGCACTTGAATTCCTAACCACATACAGAGGTTAGATAATGGGTGTGCAGTTGTGTATAGGACTTAAGATGGACTTTAAAACCAAGATGGCTGCTCCATGGGTCCTTAGACGTCTTCTGAGCCTGAATGTTTCAGATTTCCCATCCTGGCATTTCTGTCCTCTTATGCAGTGACTCTTTGTGTGGAATTTTAAGCAAATTAAATAGTAGATCGACAGGCATATTAGCATTATTAATAGTTTAAATAATTTCGCTCGAGTATCTATAAATTAGATTTTATTCAGGTGCTTTGCTTATGTGCATACTTACTCATACCAGGTTAAATTCTATTAGACTAATAAGCCACTGCATTTCTTAAGTGATATTAGTAAAATATGTATAAGGAATTTTAGCTTAAAAGCTTACTCTCACATCCGGGCTGAGCATGTTGCTAGCGTTGGGTTGGGGTTTGTTTTTTAATCCTATACATTTTACTAAAAATAGTTTGCCAAAAGAAAAGTCTGTTTTAATTTAATTGTGCTTTTAAAAATCCCCATCATTTTCCAGGAATTAGTTACAGTATCCTTAGAATTTGAAACTGTAGTCAGCAAAAGAAAAATCCCAAATAAAAGAAATTGTATGATCAGGATGTGACGCGAATCCATTTAGTGGCCTTTTCACCTGCATTTTCTGTGCTGGGTATTTTACAGTTCATGGTGAAAGGACAGGATTTGTAGACAACCTCGTGCTCAGCTAGGTGGGGTGGAGGCTTTGCTGGGCGCCTGGGAAGGCAGCATCCTCTTGACGCTGATACAGAGAGAAGGGTCATAGCCGTGCCAGGACAGTGAGAGTGGGGGCAGCTGCCACCCCCAGTGGCACATGCCGCTTGACTCGGCACCTAAAGATAACAAAACTAGAGCCACAGGAAAACGGAAGAATTGCATTAGTGGGAGTGCTCATCCTCCGGGAGAGGTGAGCAGGCTTCCACCTGCCAGAGTTCCGTGAGTAATGAACGACCCCGGAAAAATGCATGGATCCCACCGCTTTCCACTGCTCTGCAACGTTTCTCTATGCCTATCAGCAATTTTAAATGTATGCTTCTCTATCGCCTTCCCGACTGCCATGCTGAATTGGCAGCTCGGAAAGCAGAACCTCCTCTTTCCTGGAGGGGCTATTTTTTTCAGTGGGAAGAGCAGCGTTAAACATTTAGAGTAGAAGAGGAGAGGAAACTGGGAAAGGAGTTATGTAAATAAAGGCAGCAAGGATGCAAAGGAGGGAGAGTTTAAAACACTGGAGTCGGGCTAGTGCAGAATGAGAGAGCAGATAACAGGCAATGAGAAGAGTGCCTGCCTTCTTCAGTAGAGAGCCGGGGCTTATTCCCAAAGCATTTAAAACATGGAAACCAACAAGTACAAAGAAAAAAATCCTCCATGCAAAGGAAAGAGTGACTGGGGCAACGAGACAAAAATCTGAGGTGCACAAAAGTCAGAGCGTTTGTTGTACCACCTGCGACTCCACAGGAAGGGTAACCTAGACATCTACATGCAGTAAACCTGGAAGTCTAGGGACAATAGGAAAAGCCATCCAAAGAATTTAAATCGTAATTAATCTCAATTATTTGGCGGTGTTACCTTCAGGCTACCTGAATTTCTGGGTAATTCAAGGTTGACCTGGGAACTCCTAACTGTCCTGGTAAGCACAGAGGACTGAATATAGTTAACTCTTTCCTTAAAGACTGAGGCATTCTTGACGTCGTCACCGTGAACCACAATTTTCAGTTTTGCTGGATGCCTGTTTTCTCCACGGAGCACAGCGATGAGGAGCACGGGCTCTGCGGTGAACCTGAATGCAAATGTGAGCTCTGCTCCTTACCAGTTGTAGGACGGTAATAGCAAGTTATTCATAGGATCTTGTGAGGCTGCAAGGAGATAATGGATGTAAATGACCTAGCACAGTGTCTGGACACCTTAGCTGCTCAATAGTCTTCACTGTTTTGTTATTATCACAATCCCCATTCTATGCGAGGAGATAGAAAAGATCTTTTCATTAGTCTGAATATAGTTATCCTTTCACCTCCCGTAATCATACCTTTGTTTTCTCGGGCTCAATTCTCTCTGCCTCTAAAATAAGATATGCTGGGAGCTGGATCAGGCAGGCCAGGAGAGCAGGGGGAGTTTGACCAATTGAAGGTTCCAGAAAGGTGAGCCACAGCTTATTTTTATTGATATCTCCATTCTAATGAATTATTACGTGGTCAGGCACAAAGTCCTATCTGTGACTTTTCTGCCACTGCACGAATCATGAAATGGAAATCCACGGCCACCTCTGCTTCTCCCAGCGCTGGGGTGCTAGTTTCTAAAGTAACTCCACATGCAGCTAATTATCTCTGGTGGGGGATGAAATTTTTAGGTTATTTTTAAAAGATTGTTTAGCCTTACATTACTTTTTAAAAATAATACAAAACAAAGTAAACAAACCAAAAACACTCAAAAGCACTGAATTTCATGAACCACCAACTCAGGGCCAGCTCCAGACACCGACTCAGGGGCAGCTTCGTAAGGACCCAGGCGTCCCCTCTCCGTTCCACCTGGGAATGGAATTTGGCATGTGCATACTCAACAGGGCCCAAGAAACGGGAGGCTGCGGGGCAGACAGCAAATAAGAAGTTTTCTGATGAAATCAGAGACTTACATGAACCTCATGGAAAACTGTGGAGTAGGAAACTGACTCCTCACCTCACACAGGATCTCAGGGAAATCTGATGGGTGAGTCTTAGAACGCATAGATGCTCACAGTCCCCATTTTATGCTTTTTTTAGAAAATGGCATTGAACAGCCCAGTGACCTGTCACATGATCCAGGGAGCCTGCATCATCCGGGTCCCTCTGCTACCTCTTTCTTCCCCAGGACAAACCTCCTTCGCATGGAGGAATTAACAGAATCACAGCCCAAGATGGGATGACAGCAGCTTGATTAATAACGATTATCACAGCAGATGGAAAACTGTAGACAAAACTTTCCATAGAATAAGTCTACCACAAAATTTCCTGATGAGACAGAAGGATGGTTTGCGACCACGCCCTTATTCCTGACTGAACGGAATAAAATTGCTGAATTTCCACTCACCCCTTTTGATAATTTTCACAGATCTCCAGTGGCTTACATTTGAGATGCAGACCCCTCCTTCACGTGTGAAATGTACTGCTTACTATGCGGACGTGTGATACTTCGTAGGGCAGCGAATGGCGGTTCCTCCTTAAATGTATGCGTGTGCATGTGTCTCTGAGCAAAAGTGACTGCAAAGGTATTCTGTTCAGCACTTCGGCTCTCCAGTGGATATGTATACTTGGACCTCTGCTGCCGAGAGAAAGCAGGTTTCACACCCGCCACTAGAATGCTTTTTGATCATTTGAGTTGTTTTGTTTCATCCTTGCTTTTGTTTGATTTCGAGTACAGTGCAGATAGCCTCGGCAGATGCGAACCATTAATTCTAGAACACAGAGCCAGCTTCTCTTTTTATTCCCTCCCTCCCACCACAGCCCAGCTCAACACGGAAGAGAAAGGGCCTTGCCCTCCTCCTTGTGCCACTGCAGGACAGAGGGCCCAAGAGGGCCTCAGCATCCTGGCTGCAAGACAGACCAGTGATCAGAGCCAAGGCAAGCGGAAAGCAGGGAAAGACTCTTCTCTTGGCTCCAGAGAGCCTGCCGGTGCCGGACAAAGATGCCAGTCAGAGCGTAAGTCTTCAGATGCTGCTCTGCTCCTCCTGTCCCGTACCTAAGGGAGCCCCCTCCAGCAACTTCACTTAATTAACCTGCTCAGAGAAGCTAGAAAACCCCTTCAGCTGAATAGTCCACAAATTGAGCCTCAACTGCCAGCAGGTTCCCGTCATGTATACTACTCAGAGTATTGACGGCCCTACCAAATACTCTGCGTTCCTGCCCCACTCTTAAAGAACCAAAAGCAAAAGGAGAATGCATTTGCTAAGCAAACCCGAAGACACGCACCTGCCCTGGAGCAGGGAGAGGTGTTAGGCAGGGGAAGATGGGAGCTGAGGCATGTCTGTACTGTGGAGTTTTAAGCTATTTGCCACCAATGCTCCTGCTGAAGGCCGAGGGGCCGAGCAGAACACTGGGCAGGAGCTTGCAGGTCTGGACCCCAGTTCCAGCCTTCTCTCCTCACTTGCCTGCCTTCCTGCCTGCCTATTCTTTGGTCCAGTCACTTGTCCTCCCTCACAGTCAGCTTCCCATCTGTAAAAGGTGTCAGGAATTCACAGGACTGCTGCAAGAACCTATGAAATCATGAAGGTGGAAGCACTTTGTAAACTCTAAGGAATTACACGAGTATGAGGTCCCTGGCCGTGTCTGAATGGCATGACTGCTGCCTTCCTTGTGAACCAACAGGATTGAGAAGTAGGTTAGGGATGGAGGTGCCCTCTCAGCCTCGCCCATCCCCTCCCCCTCTCAGATACATGTGTGCTTATCTGGCCCCACTGATAGTCAGACTACCACGGATGGCTCCGTTAAAAAACAGGGCAATGTGTATTGCCTATTAAATAGGGAAATAGGGTCTGGTGAATGTTCCAAGTAAGAGTTTGGGGGCCAGAGGGCCAGGGTTTAAACCATTCCTCTTCCCCTGGCTGTATGACACAGGGCACATTACTTAACCTCAAGAAGCCTCCGTTTCCTCAACTGTAAAATGGGGGTGACATGACATTGCCCTTCTTAGGGTTATGGTAATGATTAAAGGAGAAAATGCACATTAACCATTTGTCCCCGTACCTGGCAGGCAGTCAGGTCAGTAAGTGCTACCCAACCTTTATACCATGGAGTTCAGAGCAGGCCCCTAGGCTATTGTTTGTAAATATAGTAGGCATGACATGAATCCGTGGTGTTCAACCATTCATTTCCGTACTTTCTCAAGCCGTCCAAGGCTTTGCTCAAATGCTACCACCTCCAGAAAACCTTTCTTGATCCAGTCCCCAAGCCTGCTCCCCACGATGTATTCATTTAATTGTTAGGGTTGGGGCCAGCTTCATGGGCACAGGAACTGTGCCGTAGTAATGAGCCCTCACTCACAAAGGCCCACGGTTGGCCTCGTGCTCTGTTGTCTTTTTGATCAAGGGACCTTGCATTTCCACTTGGCACTGGTCCCTGAAAATTATGTAGCTGGTCCAGGTGACCATATTTCATTCTTGCCCCAATTCTGTCTTAGAAATTGTGTAATTTGTTGCTAACATGACTTTTAGAATACACAATTTGTCCTCATTACTCATGAGTTCCGTAATTGTGACTTTGCCCACTTGCTGAATTTGGGTAACCCCCAATCAATACTCGTGGCACTTTCACGATCAATGGCAGATGCGTGCAGAGTGGAGAAAAACTTGAACCACCCCACGCACACCTTCCCAGGTGAGGTCAGACAAGGGGCTGCTCTGCCTGCTTGTTTTAATTTTCGACTTGTAAACAAGTGTCCTCTTCATGGTACATTTAGTGACACATTTTTTGCGCCTTTGTGCTTTTTGGTGATGCTATTGCTATTGAAAATGGCCCCAAGGGTAGTGCTGCAGGGCATCCAGCGTCCGGAAGCGCAGGAAGGCTGTGATGTGCCTCACGGACTTACCGAGAAAGTGCATCTCTAGGTACACTTTGTTCACCCCTGAGTTACGACGCTGTTGGCCAGATCTCAATGTTAATGACTGTGTTAAATACCACGTCTGTGAACAGACACACACCTGAAGACAAGGTCTGCAATGATCAATGGACAAAAACGTCGTGCCCAGATGCTCACAGGAACCTGACCCCGTGTCTCCTCTGGGAAGAACAGTTCAGTATTCACTGAATTCAGTGTTCACAGAGACTTCATAGAACGTTACTACCACAAATAACAGGCATCGCCTATAACTCCCTTGAGGTTGATGACCCATTTCATTTATTTTCTCTCCTTCCCATCATCACCTTTGCCCTCTTCTAGGTGCCTAGGAGAGTGCTATGAATCTACTGGGATTCTCAAACGTTAACCGAATTAAGTAGCGATTCTGTCTTTGAAGAAATATTAACAGTTGCTTGTCGATTCTGAGACTTTATGGCTCATTTCACACTACATCAAGCTCCCTTTGTGAGACTCAGTGTGTGAAAGGCTACTGTGCAAAACTTCCAGCTACCTTCATTTTTTTCCTTGTTGAAATGAAACAGTATAGCAGGAAACAGTTATGGAACAGTGCCCCTAAATTCTCTGCAGTCCTGAGACAAAATGTTGAAGGCCCAGACTTGAAATGTGCCCAGGAGTTCAGGAGGAGTCGTCATAGAGGGCTAATGGGATACATAGCAAACGAAGGGGTCTGTATCTTGAGGAAACTTCTGGATGGGGAGAGCTTCAGCTCTGAGTTCCTCTTGAACGAACCATGTATAAGGGTCACCTGGAATAAACAGCCTGGAAAGAAATGGCACCCACTACTTGGGAGAGGAGCTAAAGACTTCCAGAATAAATAGCCTACTTAACCTCAATCTAAAGCAGATGGGATTACGGGATCCAGGCCGGGAGTGACCTAGCATCTGCAAAACGCAGAAATAGACTAAATGATTTTTCATTTACTTGCCTTTCTTTCTTTCTTTCTTCTTTCTTCTTTCTTCCTCTCTCTCTCTCTCTCTCTCTCTCTCTCTCTCTCTCTCTCTCTCTCTCTCTCTCTCTCTCTCTCTCTCTTTCTTTCTTTTTTAAGAGCCAGGGTTTCATCATGTTGCCCAGGTTGGTCTCGAACTTCTGGGCTCACGGAATCCACCTGCCTCAGCCTCCCAAAGTGCTGGGGTTACAAGCGTGAGCCACCACACCCAGCCGGTGAGCCTATTTTCTAACTATGAAAAATACCTGTTCTCTATTAGCTGAGTCCGAAACCTACTGAGCTCTATCATGATCCCCCTTAGGAAGAAGAGAATTTGACTTGGTTATTTTAGTCAAGGCATTCAAGGAATGACAGTGTTGACCTTCCAACACTGTCAAAAGGAATGAGCACCTTGCACCTAGACACAACTGCTCCACCCACCCCACCTCCACGTTCATGGTCCTGGCTGCTGGCTCTGCCCTCCTTCCATGGAGGCATCTCCATAGCTAGATAGGTTTCTTCCAAAGTGGCCGTCTTCAAAAATGCACAGACTGTGAGGTAAACAAGTAAGGCTGAGTTAGACCTGCCCCTGAGAAAGACAAGGTTCAGACTGGAGGGACAACCCATGATGAAACAGACAAAGAAGCATAGCAGGTAATATAGAAGCTATGCATGCGTCCTGACAGCGGATGAATATAATCTGCTAGACAACGTGCCTTTTGAGAAGAGAAATTGAAATTAAAAGAGCCTCACCACCCTCCATGACGTGTCTCTTTGGGTTTGGCTGGTAAAAAGCAATAAGCTTATGTGAATTGAAAGGCAGGCAGGAAAGAGGAGGTTTCGGCCGAAGGAACAGCAGTCCATAAAGAACTGGCAGGAGGGAAGAGCAGGTAACACGTGCGGGTCTAGTTATAACACACTTGGGTTAGAGAGGAGAGTGTGAAGTTGAATGTGGGATGGGAGGTGGGAATCAAACCTCAATTACTCAGTTGAGCTAGATGAGAAAAGCCCCGTGGATTCAAGGTAAAGAGCTATGTTCTCCAGCAGCAGTGGGGATTTACCTCATATCTTCCAGGAGGAGGATATACTTAGAACTGCAATTAGAAAAAGGTAACAGCAACGGTGGGGCGCAGATGATTGAGGACAGAGGAGAACAGGCAGAGAGCTGGTCAGGAGACTTGGCAGGGAAGGATCCCATGAGCATCATGAGGAGAAGGTTGGGTCTGTGGTCGTGGAGGCTGGGTGATGGAGGAAGCAGGGAGAGGCACAGGGATGAAGAGGATTCAGAGACGGGCTTTTGCGCCGCAGTGACTGGGAAGCAGAGGTGTTGGTGAGTGAGGTAGACGGAACATTTTGGCATGTGGTGTTTGAAGATGCTGGAAGCAATTGAAAGTTGGCAGAGTCTGGATGTGACTTCATCTGAATTGCATTTCAGATATTAACTCACCAACCGTTCAGACTTTGTTTCTTTGTTACCTACTAACATTTCTCAAAGAGAGTATGTCCAGGCCCTCATTCCTCAGACCTGGGGTCACCAAGGCCGGGTTTAGCCTGGCTCTGTTTACCCCAAAGATTCTGAGTGGAGATTGTAGCATCTTCGGACTTCAGGTTACTTTAGGAATTAGTAAAATCTGTATCTTACTCTTTTTCCCACCACCCTACCCCAGTCTACCCTCCCAACTAAACACACACACACACACACACACACACACACACACACACGAGTTGAGTTTCTATTATTCAAAGCTCAGTGCTAGCAATGGCGAAGGATAGATACAGAGGTAAATAAGATACCACGCCGTCTTCAGAAGAGCCTACAACCTGGTGAGGACTTCAATGGTTGGCTGGATCCGGCACTTTCCGTTCACCGAACACTAAGCTAGGAGGCATCAGAGGCAGAATGACCTAGTGGTTAGGCAGGGACTGCAGTGCTCTGGAGCCAGACTAGCTGGACTCAGAGTTTCACTCTCCTGCTTGTTCACTGTGAACATTTCAATCAAATGTCCTGGGGCCTCAGGTTTCTTACCTATAAAATGGGAGTCATATGATTACTTTGTAGGATTTTGTGAAGATCAGCTAAGTTGATACATATAACCGAGCGCAATGTGTGCTAAGAGCATGTATGGGTTCTTCGTTATGAACCCAAACACGTTCCTAGCAGCTAATAAGCACTCCATAAACGTTAGCTATTATTTTCTTTGCTCCAGGTTGCCATGGAATGAAAGAACTGCGGTGGGGATCGAGGTAAGGTCAGCGCTCACTCAGCAACATTACAGTACATCCTGCTACAGGGTGGAGTGAACTAAAGAGGATGCTGTGAATCTCAATCTGACCCATAGTCTCAAAACCGGAGACGATTTTTAAATGGCCGATAATTAAATAATCAGTAATGATTAGAGCTGCTAATACAATTTCCTAATTTAAACTTATCCCACAAAGAACCATTTAACACTATTTGATTGTGATAATGAATTAGATTGGCCAGGTAGTCTTCTTTTTGATTTTGTGAACTATCCCTGGAGATGCGGCTTATTGAAAAATTCATTTCTAATTTCCTGTGGCTGAAACCAGCTTGCTATAATTAATAAATAAGCTGATGGATTGTTAGAGATGTCAAGTGACAGTCAAGCAACTGACGGCTCTGGACGAATTAACAAGAAGTATACATACACACAGTCACATGAGGTCAGCTGTCAGGCTGCAAGGGTGGGCTCTGCGTTGCACGGAAATGAATTCCAACACAGGAGCTGGCTGCTTGCTCTCCAGCAAGCCAAGGTGGTAAAGTCCAGGCCAGGCTGCCTCTCCCTTGCGCTCCCCATAGCACTTTTCCATTTTTTTCTTGGAGATGCTTTTCTCAATCACTACCTTCAATTTGCCATCTGGTCGACCCCTAAGGACCAAACTTGGATCAGGCTCCTGCTCAGGCTAGGTCAGGTAAGATGTTTGCCTAGAGTGGCCCTAGAGCACATAATCCAAAGGGAAAATATCAGCCCTAGCCAACAGTGAAAGCCAGAGGTCAGCACCGATAGAGTTGTATCAAGCACCGAGACAGAGAGACAAAAGTGAAACTACAATGAAAAATGAGAGGTAAATCCGAAATCAAAAAGCTTTGAAGTGGCCCAAGAGAGCAAATGTGTGTATTCCAGGGAAAGCGGTCCTGACGTGCAGGAGGATTCCAGGCAGTCTCACTGGGTACAAGCCTAGAGCTGGACAGGAGGGTAGCTACTTACAGACGTGCCTTCTCTACACCGAACTGTAAGCCTTTCAAAGGCTTGACGTACCTCTTGTCATTTCTGTGTCCCCCATAGGGTCTGAGATAGGCAGACACTTAACAAATATCTGTTAAGTGAATGCAGGAATGGTCAATACAGTTGAGAATGCTACTACCAGAGATGCTGTGACCTCAACCGCTGATGACACTTGTCACTTGCTGAAGCTTGGCTCAGTGCCCCACATCGTGCTAAGCACAGACATATTTACATATATTCTAATTTAATCCACACAAAAACCTTCTAAGGTGGATACTATTGTCACCCATTTCATGAATGAGTACACTAAGGTTTAGAGAAGTCATCTCTTCCAAAATTGCATAAATAACAAGCGGCAGAAATAACAAATCTGCGAATGGTCGTCTCAGTCCGTGAACCTGACTACCTCCATTGTGCCATTTGGAAGCCCAACCTTGTTTGAACGTGAATTAGATTCCCAAGGCTGTGTAAGAGCCTTTCTCATTCTCCTCTTCAACTTCCCACCCAAAGCGAGCCTGCCACACCCTGTGTACTCCCCGGGCACGTCTCCACCACAACACTCACTACCGTGCCAAAGCATTGTCTGTTGAGACGAGCATCTTGACGGCAGGGGCTCCTGTTCACTTATGTTCTCCCATCGTGAGTAGCAAAATGCCTGGAACATCGTGAGTGCTGGAGGAAAGTCTGTGGGGCTGATTAATTATTCAACTCTGAACAAACAGTGGTCACTTCGAGGACTATGTTCTCTGCAGACTTTTCTGATTTTGATCCATGCATTCCCTCAGGTAAGGCCTGAATGATCCGGGAGGTAAGATAACAGCCTGCTTCAGCGCCTCTCAGCAGCTGCCGTGGGGGCTGGATTTATTGCCCTCTTGAGTGAAATGTTGGCCTTCAATTTTGCTGCGCTGTCAAGAGCGGTGATTTTAGGTGTGGGGCTGTTGATTGTCCCACAAGCTATCTTTTTAAGTCAAAAATACCACTCGGCGCCGAAATGAAGGTTGGTTATGAGGTGTTGCAGGACCTCTGGGCCACCGAGGAGAAAGGGCTGGGGAAGCCGAGAGAAACACCTGCTCCCAAAGTGAAAATGAAGTTAGTAAAATAAATAAATAAAATAGTAAAATAAAGGAAGAAATTTGAAATGACAAAAAATGTAAGGTGTCTCGTGAAGAAAAGGAGGGGGTAATAGCAGAGCAGGCTCCAGATTCAAACAAACTGGTTTCAAATTCGGATTCCTCAGATTGCCTTTGTTACACAGGGCCAGTTCCTGACGGTGAGCCTTGGCTGCCTGAAAACTGCTCCAGTTCTACAGCAAAGGCTCGATACAAGGTCACTCTTATTAACACAGTGAAATTTTATTCATTGACTTAATGAATATTGATTCAGCACCCGCTCGATGCCAGGCACTGTGCTTTACTCATTGACATAGAATGGTGGGCAAGCACGCACAGGGTCTGTGCCCTCAGAGAGCATCATGGTGAATTGTAAAAACAGCCACAGGTTCAGCAGGTCTCCCTCCACACCGTCCCACTTTGATGCGAAACTCAGCCACATGACTGGCTTTGAGCGATGGTTGCTTAGCCGATACACCCAAGCAGAGGCTTGGGTGATGCTCGGACTCTGTCCTGCCTGGCCACTCATAGAACTCCCTGCTGCCACCACTATGTGAAGAAGCCCAGGGCAGCCTGCTGGATGGTGAGAGACACATGGCCTAATTGCCAGTGTCTCACTGGCCAACAGCTACCACCTTCTAAAACGTGAGTGAGGCCATCCTGGGTCATTGCTGCCACATGACCCACTAGTTGACCAGAGACACTTTAGAGAACTCAGCAGAAATCAGCTGACTTGGCTTAGACCAGAAAAGCTACCCAGTCAGCTCATAGAATTGTGAGCTACATACACGGTGGTGGTTTTATAAAATTTAGTTTTGGGTAGTTCCTTACGCAGCCAGAGCTAACTGATACAAGTGTACGGCCTACCACAGGGACCAATATGCTTTTTCCATAAGGGACCGGGTAGTAAATATTTCTGCTTTGCAGGCCATAAGATCTTTGTTGAAACTACTCAGCTCAGCAGTTGCAGCTCAAAAGGAGCCATAGCCAATACAGAAATGAGCCGTTGCAGCTGGGTTTGGCCTCATGGCTGTTGTTTGCCAACCCCTGCTCTAGCACAAGAAGCAGACATTACTCAAATAATTACAGGAAGAAATGTGTGCGTGTAAACTGCAATCTCATCTGTGCAGCCAAGGCTCCTCCGGCTGTTAGAAAGCAAGATCAGAGAACCTGCCCCAGGCTGATAATTCAGTTAAGGTGTCTTGGTGAGACTTCCCCAGAAGCAGACCCCGAGATAAGGATTTGAGGATGAGCAGGCTAATCTCAGGAGCAAGTTAGGAGGGTGGAGAAGTGAGACAAAGATGAAAACCGTGTCAGGCGAGTTAGGGAGCAGGTTACCTGCAGGCAAGGGCGGCTTAGTCCCCCGGGGCCTCCAGGAGCCAGGCTAGGTCACCTCGGGGGTGTGAGGAGGCTGGGTTATATATTCTCCAACTCCCAGCCATTGTTGCTGGAGGCTGATCCTGGAGGTGTCAACTCTCTGCCATTCTGTTCTGCCCCCACGCACTCCTGCAGCCAGAGAAAGCACTCGGGCAGAGAGGAGCAGCTTGCAGTAAGAAGCTGAACTGGGAGTGAGGCGTGCCAAGGAGATGTGGGTGGGCAGCAGCAGCATCTGCCGCAGAAGGCTTCCCTGTGGGAGGAAGGTCTGAGTTGTGCTTTAAAAGATGGGTAGGATGTACAGGTGAGAGAAGCTGCGGCTGAAGGGTAGATGAGGAGGAGGTCGCCCAGCAGGGAAGATACATAGAGAAACAAATAGAAGTCTGGAACTAAGCATTTGGGAAGATCCACAGGTAACACAGGCTGAGCCTGGAAGGAGGTTATATCCACCTTAAGGCCAGAGTAACAAAGTACCACAAACTCCATGACAGAAAACAACAGAAATTTATTCTCTCACATTTCTAGAGGCCAGAAGTCAGCAAATCAAGGTGCTGGCAGGGATATGCTTCCTCTGATGGCTCTAGGGGAGGATCCTTCCTGGCCTCACTCTAGCTTCTGGTGGTCCCAGCAATCTTTGGCATTCCTTGTTTTGCGGACACATCACTGCAATCTCTGCCTCTTCGCCACATGGCTGTCTGCCCTCCGTGTGTGTCTGCGTCCAAATCTTCCTCTTCTTATAAAGACACCAGTCATCAGACGAGAGCCCACTCTGATCCAGCAGGACCTCCATTTAAGTTCATTACATCTGCAAAGGTCCTGTTTCCAAAGAAGGTCACATTAACAGGTGCCGAGAGTTAGGATGTGAACTTAGCTTTTGGAGGGGATCTAATTCACCCCATAACAGAGACTGAGAAGGAGCAGCCACAGACGGGAGGAAAGTCAGGAGAGCGTGCTGTACTGGATGCCCCTAGGAAAGCAGCACTTCAAGGAGGGAGTGAACATCATGAATAAGATGAAGAGGCCGGGCGCAGCGGCTCATGCCTGTAATCCCAGCACTTTGGGACGGCCGAGGTGGGAAGATTGGTTGAGTCCAGGAGTTCCAGACCAGCCTGGGCATCATAGTGAAGGCTCCATCTCTACAAAAAATAAAAAATTTAGCCAAGTATGGCCACACACATCTGTAGTCCCAGCTACTCAGGAGGCTGAACTGGGAGGATTGCTTGAGCCCAGGAACTCAAGGCTGCAGTGAGTCAGGATCACACCACTGCACTCTAGCCTGTGTAACAGAGTAAGACCTTGTCTCAAAACAAACAAATGATGGCCAGGCGCAGTGGTTCACGCCTGTAATCCCAGCACTCTGGGAGGCCGAGGCGGGTGGATCATGAGGTCAGAGTTCAAGACCAGCCTGACCAACACGGTAAAACCCCATCTCTACTAAAAATACAAAAACTAGCCAGGCTTGGTGGTGCATGCCTGTAATCACTGCTACTTGGGAGGCTGGGGCAGGAGAATCACTGGAACCTGGGAGGCAGAGGTTGCAGTGAGCAGAGATTGTGCGTGCCACTGCACTCCAGCCTGGTGACAGAGTGAGGCTCCGTCTCAAAACTAAAAAAAACAAAAAGCAAATAAATAAGATGAAGACAGGAAAGTGTTCACTGGATTTACAAACAGTGAGTTTTCAACTCCATTAAGTAGCCGGGCAGTGAAAGGGAGAAACTGGGGCAAAGGTTTATGGTGTTGAGGGAAGATGGTGAAGATTGAGTATATCAGTGGAAAGGATCCAGTTTTGAGGGGGATGTTGAATACAGAGGCAGCAAGGATAGTGCAGGGTCCTGTGACACAATTAGACAGGAGAGGGTGGGTTCCTGGACCAGGCTTCTCTGTAAGAAAAGGAAGCGGTAGGGCTGGGCACGGTGGCTCACGCCTGTAATCCCAGCACTTGGGAGGCCGAGGCGGGTGGATCACAAGGTCAAGAGATCGAGACCATCCTGGTCAAAATGGTGAAACCCCGTCTCTACTAAAAATACAAAACATTAGCTGGGCATGGTGGCGCGTGCCTGTAATCCCAGCTACTCAGGAGGCTGAGGCAGGAGAATTGCCTGAATCCAGGAGGCGGAGGTTGTGGTGAGCCGAGATCGCGCCATTGCACTCCAGCCTGGGTAACAAGAGCGAAACTCCGTCTCAAAAGAAAAAAAGAAAAGCAAGCAGTTGTGGATGGGTGTAGGCTCCAGAATCCTCCCCTCTGTGCTCTACATCCCCATTCTGACTGCCAGATACTCCCCACGGCCAATCCAGCAGGGAGAGCTGTTGTTCCATATTTTCCTAGCATTTCCCTTTTGTGACCCTTTGCCAATGTTTATCAATAAATGTCTTTTGTGTCTACCCAGGGCCCTGCCTAAAAAGACTGTACCGAGAGGATGAAGCATCAGGCTGCGGGGCTTTGGGGGACACATGCATTCTCTTGTTCATCTTGAGAACATCCCCATAAGGAAGCCAAGACAGAATTATCTTCACTTTACCCAAGAGGAAATGGAGACTCAAAGTAGTCAAGTGTTCTGGGTAAGATCACATAGATGTAAACCCACATTCTCAGATGTTTTGTTGGGGCTTTTTCCGAAAGAAAGAAAGAGCTGTCTTTCTTAATTTGATACTATGAATTGTTTAGAAGTTACGTCAGAACAGGAATATTCTCATTTCCTGGCTTTCTGGAATTTCCAGGAGGATAATTTTTTTCAAGACTTGCGGAGTGACAAGGAATTTGTACGGCCTTGATGTCGTAGAAATAATAAGGGGGTCTGGCGTTTCGGAAACTAGGCCTGCCTTTCTTAGGAAGACCACACAAGCAAAGTCAGATGACTCCACAGGAGCCAGATGAAATGGTACAGGAACTATTTCTCGTCATCTGAGAGCATTGTCTACATCCAGCAAACATTTACCAGGCTCCTCCTTTGTGCCAGGAATCGTGCTCAGGACTGAGGGGTGGAAATGAGTCTGAGGAACAGGCAGACACACACGTGTGTCCCGTACCACGTGGTACAAGCTACCCTAGGAACACAATCGTGTTTGGGGAATGAGGATACTTGAAGGAAACTGGTGGAATATAGAGTCTGAGAAGAGAGGACGGAGAGAGATAAGGCCAGGAACGCAATAATAACAGTGATAATAAAGAATATTTATGTGGCATTTACAGTCCACAAAGCACTTTTTCATCTAATCTTCACAACAGCCCTTTGAGAAGTAAACAGAAACACAGTTTCCGCCATGTGGGCATCTCTGGGAAATGAGCTCTCCCTAAGCGGCAAGATATTCACAATGCATCCAGTAAGAAATCTACCCATATTATGCTACATATTCATTAGACGTCTTCCTGAATTGTATTTGACAGCTTTTGCCTAGGTTAGGGGTACTCTAACTCACCATGTTTAGCCCGAGCAGCGCTCCACAGACTGTCTCGTGCTGAACTTTCCTAATATCACCAGCTAAACTCTGAATGCTGTTGAAGTCTCAGCCCTGACTTCTGCACATTCTGCTTCCTCAACCAAATGCGTGTTATCTGCTAAGACACAGCTACAGTCCTTCCTGTTCTTTTGTTGACCAATCTCCGCCAGCGTGGACACCAAGAATTGACAGCCTCAACTGGAAAACTCATTTAGGCGAATTTCTAAGCAACTCTCTGAGCAATGAACTTCCCTCTTAATGAAGTGATTTATACTCACCATTCATTCATCCACCCATTCATTCCATAAATGTATTGAATA
The DNA here is from genome assembly GCA_028533165.1 of Leontopithecus rosalia. Lineage (NCBI taxonomy): Eukaryota > Metazoa > Chordata > Mammalia > Primates > Cebidae > Leontopithecus > Leontopithecus rosalia. The sequence goes on along the minus strand of CM052666.1, from coordinate 40,622,948 downwards.
GCCACCGTATGCAAGACACACTGGTAGACCTTGTGAAGGACTCAAATAGCAATACATGCTCAAGGTATTTGGAGTCTAATGGGAAAGATAAGATGAGCCCGCAGGTAACTCACAGTAAGTCAAAGTGATAAGTGAGGCTGGGTGCGGCGGTTTGCTCTTGTAGTCCCAGCACCTGCGGAGGCCGAGGCAGGAAGATCGCTTATGCTAGGAGTTTGAGACCTGCCAACATGGTGAAACCCCATTACTACAAAAAAAAAAACAGAAGTTAGCCAGGTGTGGTGGTGCACACGTGTAGTCCCAGCTGCTCCAGAGGCCGATATGGGGGGATCACTTCCACCCCGGAGTTCAAGGCTGCAGTGAGCTATGAGTACACCACCGCACTGCAGTCTGGGTGACACAGTGAGACCCTGTCTTAAAAAAGAAAAGTGATAGATGAGGAAAGGGAGTTAGGTTCATACATCCCTTTATTTCTTCAGCAATCATTTTGTAAGCACCAATTACGGGAAGGGAACTATGCCAGGTTCTGTCTCATACGCTGCCTTATTGAATCCTCAGGATGTGGAGATAGAGACTCTTAGCTCCGGTCTCCAGATGGGGAAACTAAGGCTCTCCTTGCTTCCTTCCAAAGGGAGGAACTTCAGGGAGGAAATTTTTTGTTTGTTCTTTCTTTGTTTTATTTTGTTTGTTGTTGTTCAAGTTTGAAGTTTGGGAAGAATTTTCATATTTAAATGGAGAAAGACTTAAGATAAAGCTAATGCAGCTTAACCTTCAGGCTTCCTAGCTTACAAGGATCCATTTCAACGTCCCAGGAAGGGCCACAGAGCTGCGTTCACATCTCCGTTTATTTCTGCGAGATTTGCCGAAGTGATCTATTTTAGCATTCATTTTCTTAAAGAGACTGTCCCAAATTGTGTACACTTCGGGTCCCACAAAATCTGGGTATGCTTTTGCATCTAAAGATGAAATGGAGCACCAGCAGAAGGGGCATGCGCTGAGCAGATGCAGAGGGTGACAGGGAGAAAGGGCAGCACATGTGGGCAGGAATGCGTGTGGCCCCAGTGCACAGGAGCAAGTCAAGGCTAGAAGGATGCGGAGATGACGTCCCCAGCCCCAGGCCCAAGCCCAGGCTCATACGCATCTTCCCCTTCCTTTCCTCCTCTTGGCACCCAGGGTGGGAGCCCCTCCCCTACATCTTCCCCTATGGAGCATTCCCTCTCCGTCCTGAATCTGGGGCTCCACCTGCTCCAGCTCCTCTGGCCCCTTCCTTGATCCCCCAATGAAAGAGAAGCAGGGAGGGCATGGAGGGAGGGGGAGGCGGAATGGGAGCCGGAACCTCTTTTGAGAATTGTCGCTCCCCAAACTCAATCCTCTGTTTTCCCTCCATTATTCCTGGCTGAAGTTCTTGACAGACAGGGTCTTCACTTCCTGCTTCCACATTCTCACCTTGGACAACTTGTCAACTCAATCTACATCCTCCCCACACCAGCCCCAACTCCTGGGACACTGCCCTTGTCAAGCCTCCTGACTCAGGACAACCAAGAAGTGCTCTTCTGTCCTGATTCTACTTGGTGTCCTGCCTTGGGTTACCCACTTCCCTGGGTTTTCCTCCTACCTCTGTGTCTCTTCCTTCTCAGTCTCTTTTGAAGGGTTTCCTTCGATGCTGGTGTCCCTTTGGCTTTTGTCTCAACCTCTCTGTTTCTGTCAATCTCAATCGGTATGTCTCCTGGTGTGTCTCGCAGGCACTGAGTCTTAGTATGAGCAAACCTGAGCTCACTCTCTCATGCTTCCCCGCCCTCAACCAGACCTGAGACCTGCTTGTCCGATGCTCTCATCCCGGAAAACAGCACCACCACCTGCGCACGTACCCAAGCCAGAGACCTGTGACATGGGCTTGTCACCTCCTTCTCCCTCATCCTTTACATCAAATAATGCCAAAACCTGTGCCCTCAGCACCTCAATGTCTCTCAGCCTCCGTCAACTTTTTTTTTTTTTTTTTGCGACGGAGTCTCACTCTGTCGCCCAGGCTGGAGTGCAGTGGGGCTCTCAGCTCACTGCAACTTCTGCCCCTTGGGTTCATGTGATTCTCCTGCCTCAACCTCCCAAGTAGCTGGGGCTACAGGTGCGTGCCACCACGCCCAGCTAATTGTTTGCTTGTTTGTTTGTTTTTTGTATTTTTTTAGTAGAACAGGGTTTCACTGTGTTAGCCAGGATGATCTGTCTCCTGACCTCGTGATCCACCTGCCTTGGCCTCCTAAAGTGCTGGGATTACAGGCATGAGTCATTTGACCCAGCTACCTCCTCCATCAACTCTTTACATCACAGTCCCCAATGCCACAATCACCCTCTGCCTGAACTCTGGAAGGGGCTTCGTAACCACCTCCCTGCCTCCCTTCTGCCTCTCTCCAAACTGCAGGCCGATGATCTTTCTAACATGCAAATCTATTCATAGGGCTCTCCTGCTTAAACCCCTCCGTGGCCTCCCACTGCTCAGGATTAAGCCTGAACTCCCAGACAGGTTTTTCCAGCCTGTTGTAATGGAGCCCCACTCCCTCCTGTCTTCACTTTCCCTCTCACAGGTGATGGCTGGATTGAACTGCTCACGCTCCCCTATCCCAGGCCTTGCACCTGCTCCATTTGCCTTCCCATCCCACACCCACTCCATCTTTTCCTGGCTCCCTCCTATGCCTTCTTTGGGTGACTTCAAGCGACTTTAGTACGTCACCTTTTCCAGGAAGTCTTCCCTGACCTTACAGGGGCTCCAGCTGGACACGTCCGTGGGGCCCCAGTGTGACCCCCCACTACCCGCTGAGGTCCTTGAGAGGAGGCACCTGGGCTTTGCTGGCCAGCACTGTGGGCACGCAGGATCCCAGTGCCTGGCACGTGGAGGCTTTCAGGGAATACGTGTTGAATAAGCAGTGAGTGAAGATTGGATGGAACTAGATCACCCTGTGCCTTGCCTGCCAGGCTGGGGGGTTTGTGTTTCATTCTGCAGGTAAAATGGAGCTACTACAGAATTTGGAACACGGGAGTGAGTGGACCTCACCCATGCTTTTGAACGTTTGCTCTGGTTTCTGGAAGAACCATGTAGGAGACCCTGGCAATGGTCCATGCAAGCGGTAACGAAGCAGTGCACTAGACACAGGCAGACAGGGGAGAAGTGACGCAGAAATTACATTGATGGATCCCACCCACTGATTAGATTTGGGGTCAGGGGAAGTGGGGGCATGCACAGAGCAGAGGAAATGGTTGTAGATGGCTCTAGAATTCAAATCTGAAATGGCACAGGCATGCTGGCTCACGCCTATAATCCCAGCACTTTGGGAGGCTGAGGTGGGAGGATCACCTGAGGTCATGAGTTCAAGACCAGACCGGCCCACCCTATCTCTACTAAAAATACAAAAATTAGCTGGGTATGGTGGCGTACACCTGTAATCCCAGCTTCTTGGGAAGCCAAGGCAGGAGAATCGCTGGAACCCAGGAGGTGGTGGTTGCAGTGAGCTGAGATCATACCACTGAACTTCAGCCTGGGCGACAAGAGGGACACTCTGACTCAAAATAATTAAATTAAATTAAATTAATAGGTCCAGAATGGCCAGGATGTGATTATTCCCCTACTGTCAAGCAAGAGAGGGATGACCCTTGCGTCATTTACACTCAGAGACTTTCCAGAAGCCCCTCAGTTCCTGCCCGGAGTTTCCCTGAGATCTGTACTTTCTCTTTTCTGAAGTTTGAGGAACCAAGACTTCATTCTTCTGCCATAAACCCTTACATGGAGAGCAAATATTTGCAGAGCATGGAGTAATGATTCCTGTTTTATGGTTATTTATTCAAACAGAACTTGAATTATAAAATTAACAGTGGCTTGCCCTCGTTTCTCGTCACATGCGCAGAGCATAATAACTTCAACACGCCCCTCCCCACCAGGACTTTAAACGAGATCTACGCACAAGGTTGTGGGTTTGGCTTTTTATTTTGTTTTTCAGTCTTCTCACCTGCCTTGGTGGAGCTGTCTCTGCACACCTGTCCCAGGGCAGCTGCATGGGCCATCACAGTGAGGGGCGCCACGCCACACTTGCCTGGGCAAAGCAATCACTGTGCCAGCCAGAGACGGGACCACAAGTCAGGAGGCCTGGCAGGCTCTCCACCGGGTGGAATTGGCAAGAAACTCACATCTTCCCTGCCACTTCCCACCAAAGGCAACCTTCAGGGCACAGGGTTAATGGGAACATGACTTGCCATCATCTGGCAGAGCCTCACCGGGGTTCCCATGCTCAGCAGCTTCACCGAGCTCAGTATTTCTGAAGCGCTTATCTCTGCTGGACAAGCAGTTACTGCTGAAAGCAGGAAGAATAAAATGGGACTGTTTTCTCTAGGTGAAGTGGGACTTGCCTGTGGGTGCTGTGCTCTCACATGATAGATGAGGACACACAAGTGAGAGTACAGACCTGGAGGTCAGACCTCTGGAATCAAAGCCCAGCTCGGCCACTTACGAGTGTTGCAATGACCACTCAGCCTCTCTACAGCTTGGTTTCCTCATCTGTGAAATGGGTATGATAAAAATAATGATTCCCAGGGTTCTTACGAACATTTGATGAAATAATCCATATAAAGAACTGAGCATTCAGCATGCTGTAACCCTTAGGTAGTGTGAGTTCTCACCTGCAGACCCCTTTGGCAGAATGAATAATAATTCCAGTGGCCATCTGTTCCCATGCTGTTTTCAGGTTTTCCATCCCATGGGCCGTGGCTGCTGTTTTTTCTGCATTTAAGAGATTTTGTTCTCTCTTGACAAGAGCTGCCAGCCAGGTACCATGGCTCATACCTGTAATATCAGCACTTTGGGAGGCCAAGGTGGGCAGATCACTTGAGGTCAAGAGTTCAAGACCAGCCTGGCCAACATGGTGGTCTTCTTTAGTAGAGAAACCCCATCTCTACTAAAAATACAAAAATTAGCCAGGCATGGTGACGCATGCCTGTAATCCCAGCTACTCTGGAGGCTGAGGCAGGAGAATCGCTGGAACCTGAGGCCTGGAGTTTGCGGAGAGCCGAGATCACACCACTATACTTCAGCCTGGACAACAGAGCAAGATCCCATCTCAAAAAAAAAGAAAGAAAGAAAAGAAGAGAGATTCCAAAATATACTTGCCCCCAGAAACACTAAGTAACAGCTTCTTTTTCTTTTCTTGTTCTTTTTTCTCATTTGTTTTTTGGTGGTAAGGTACAAGTAATATAAAACTTATTAGTAGTAACATATAATACATTCGTGGTGTTGTGCAATCATCACTGCTATCCAGTTCCAGAATGTTCCTTCTACCTTGAAAGGAAACGCTGTACCCATTTACAGTCACTCTGCATCTCCCATCGTCCACCGCATACCCTGGCAACTGCAAATCTGCTTTCTGTATCTGTGGATTTGCCCATTATGGATATTTCATATAGATGAAATGCTTCCTGCATTCTTAAGACAAATCTTTTTCTCTTCCACGTGGAAGTAGTAAGCTCCGCCGTCAACCGTAGACATCGGGAGTCAGGCCCACTCCGCAGTCAACAGCAGACCTTGGGAGTCAGGCCCGGGGTCTAAGCCCCAGCTCTGCCACTACGGACTGGAAGACAGCAGGTGAATCATCTCACATTTCTGCAACTTGCCTTTCTCCTCTAGAAAACAAGGATGAGAATCACAAGATCCTCACCCTTGCGTTGTGTGAGGAATAAATGAGCTGACACCTGTCCAGAGTGCTGTCGGTGATTATTAGTATTATTTTCAATTATACCACACAAGTAATGCAAGCTCATTGAAAAAGATACAGTAAACACAGAAATGCATACATAAGAAAATCGAGGCTGGGCGCGGTGGCTCACACCTGTAATCCCAGCACTTCGAGAGGCTGAGGTGGGTGGATCAGTTGGGGCTGGGAGTCCAAGACCAGCCTGGCCAACATGATGAAACCCTGTCTCTACAAAATACAAAAATTAGCCAGACGGGGTAGCACCGACCCGTAATCCCAGCTACTGGAGGGAGCTGGGGCAGGAGAATCACTTGAGGTTGCAGCGAGCTGAGATCACGCCACCACACTCCAATCTAGGTGACGGAGTGAGACTCTGTTTAAAAAAAAAAAAGAGAGAGAGAAAATGGCTCGCATCCCCCTACTGTGCTGCGGGTCGAAGGTCCAGGACCGTGGCTCACCTAGGGCTAGCCAGCTGCAGCTGCGGCAGCAGCAAGTGTAGAGATGCGTGGATGGGGCACAGGCTTTGGAGCTGGGAAGACCCAAGCCTGCCCCTCTGCCCTGTCACTCCATGGTGGCCTTGGACAAGTCACTTAACTGCCCTGAGCCCTGTGTCTTTATCTGTCACAGTGAATGGGAAACACCTCCTTCCTAAGGTGGATGTGAGAATTTAAGAGATGAATCCCAGCACTTTGGGAGGCGGAGGCAGGATAATCGCTTGAGCCCAGGAGTTAGAGGCCAGCCTGGGCAACATACCAAGACTCCCATCTCTACAAAAAAAAAAAAAAAAGATTTTTAATTAGCCAACCATGGTGGTGCACCCCTGTAGTCCCAATTAGTTGGGAGGCTGAGGAGGGAGGATTGCTTGAGGCCAGGAGGTCAAGGCCACAGTGAGTCGTGTTCATGCCTCTGTCCTCCAGCCTGGGAGACAAAGTGAGACCCTGCCATAAAGAAATAAATGAATTAATAAGATGCTCAATGGCAAATGCATGACACATAGCGTCTCCACAGCCGCAGGCTTGAGTGCGCCCTGGAGAAGGTAGCACATGGGAAGAGCCATTCAGGTGGCAAGTACTCCTCCCAAGTGTCTGTGCAGAAGTGAGGGAGAAGGTGGGGCGGGGGAAGCCAGGGTTTCCCGAGATGCCAGGAAGGACTTTGCAGGCAGGGAGAAGGTGCTGAGTGCAGCAGGGCTGGGGGCTGCTTCGTTTCCCTCCCTAACCTTCACACTCGGTCGCTCCCACCCACTATCTCATTCACTCTTCTCCACGTCCGTGTTCATAGCAAAGCAGCCTGTGGGTGGTGCAGAAGATGGAGAAGTCGTGAGGACAATAGCAGCAATAGCAATAGTAATAGCTGGCATTTTTCTGGAGGGTTGCTGTGTGCCAGGCACCAAGCCAAGCCCTTTCTCACTTCCTCCTCAACTCCAAGGGTGTGGGGAGGGGGGCCGAGGGAGCTTCTGCTATAATAGCCTGGCCGTGAGGCTGGGAGACGGCACAGGGGCTGCTCACGTGCTGGCGTGAAGGCACGCCTGGCTCCTACTGGCCCTGGGCTCTCCCAGCCACGCCGCCTTGGAATCTGGGGGACTTCACGCTTCTCGGAAAGGAACAACAAAGAAGGCATACACAGAGTTTTTGTTCAATTCAGAAAGACTCCAGAGAGTAATAGGCCAGCTTCCCTCCGGTATTGGAAGCTACTCTATGAAACTCAAGCTCATAGGCCAAAGCTGCATGCTTTTTTCAGAAGGCCAAAGCAAGGCCACCTCAGCTCAGAGTATGCGCCAAGCTTCAATTAAATGTAAACGGATCCCTTAATGCACAGAAGGGCCGAAACGGGGCCGAGGCTGCTTGCTGCATTGAGTCCACATGGAACCAGGGAAGTCTGACTCCTGCCAAAGGGCACGTAGAGATTGGCTGCAGGTGCCTCGGAACATACAAATGACTGGGCATAATGGGACTGCGGTAGGCTCCATCAAAGAAGTGAGTAGGGTTGGTCCTAGCACTTCTGTGAGTCGCAGATGACTGGCTCCTTTATTGTGCTGAGTAACGACAGATGGCAGGAGAGCTGGGCAAAACCAACTCTCATCTCCCCACCACTAGCTGTGTGACCTTAGGCCAGGCACTTAACCTCTCTGGGTCTCAGTTTCCATGCTTTCATTTATTTATCTTTTTAAGAAGGAGTCTCATTCTGTCGCCAGGCTAGAGTGCAATAGCACAATCTCAGCTCACTGCAACCTCCGCCTCCCAGGTTCAAGCAATTCTCCTGCCTCAACCTTCTGAGTAGCTAGCACTACAGGCATGTACCACCACGCCCAGCTAATTTCTGTATTTTTAGTTGAGACGGGGGTTTCACCATGTTGGCCAGGATGATCTCGATCTCTCAACCTCATAATCCGCCCGCAGCAGCCTCCCAAAGTGCTCAGCTGATTTACCTCCATGATGTCAGGAACACACCAGGCTAAATCAGCTGAGCCACTGTGCCCAGCCAATGTCCATGCTTTTATAAGGAGAGAGTTGCCTGACAGAAGCTCAATTCCCTTCTGGCTCTAAAATCCCTCTTCACTCCTTCTCACATGAACTTTTGGAATCAGCAACGGAGGCCAGAAAAGCCATGGCTGCATGCTGGTCTAGACTGAACCACACCCGCCCCAGCAAGCAAAGCCTTGTGTGCAACACACCAGGGTGTTCCTGAGGTCATGGAGGTAAATCAGCTGCTTGAAAACTGTATCATAAAAGGTCAGAATCACTCAAAACTGATGAGTCAAGAACTGAATCCTTTTGAAAAAGGACGAATATTTTGTAATGCCCCCCGTTTCCTTTCACCTGGTTGTCGTTGAGATGGAGTCTCACTCTGTCATTCAGGCTGGAGTGCAGTGGCTCGATCTCAGCTTAACTGCAACCTCTGTCTCCCAGGTTCCAGCTATTCTCTTGCCTCGGCCTCCCGAGTAGCTGGGATTACAGGCGCACGCCACATGCCTAGCTAATTTTATATTTTTAATAGAGACGGGGTTTCACCACGTCAGCTAGGCTGGTCTCGAACTCCTGACCTCAGGTGATCCGCCCGCCTCGGCCTCCGAAGTGCTGCACCTGGCCCCTTTCAACTGTTTTTCTTAACTTGATTCTTTACACGTGGCTTTATTAGGCTTCGGAGTCAGAGATCTGAGTCGGAACCCCAGTTCCTGGAAAAATTACTCTCAGAACTTGAGTTTCCTCATCTGTAGAGTGAACTTCGTTAGGGAAGCTGGCAGGAACTGAGGTCGAATGAAGCGGAGTACACTAAACGCGAGGTGTCTGTCTCGTGTCAGCTTTTTTGCATAATTCTCAAAGCAAAACACACGTTCATGTGTACTTGCCTTTTTCTCTCTGGGCTCTTTTAGGTCCTCCAGGATAGGGACAATTTGTATACTTAGTAACCCCTATAGTACTTGGCACAATAATTAGTAGAATAAATGAATTCACCAATGAGCAAAATGACTCTTCCGTTTTTTCCCTCAGGTTCTGCCTTCCAGAGTTCACGCCATCTCACATTTCATTGTTTCTGTTTTCCTCACGCCAGCGTCTCCTCCAGGTGGCAGGTTTAAATCAGACTCTGCCTTTTCCACAAGTCTTAGAGACTGGCCCTTTGGGAAGAGGATTCCTGACATTTGCATCTTGGGTCAGAACACACGCATTTGCATAAGTACCTCTCCTGAGAACCTTGAGGCTCCAGACAACCTGAAAGTAGAGAGTGCTCAGAAGAGCCCGGGCTCACACCTGTAATCCCAGCACTGCGGGAGGCTGAGGCAGGTGGATAACCTGAGGTCAGGAGTTTAAGACCAACCTGACCAACATGGAGAACCCTCGTCTCTATTAAAAATACAAAATTAGCCAGGCGTGGTAGGGCATGCCTGTAATCCCAGCTAACTCGGGAGGCTGAGGCAGGAGAATCGCTTGAACCCGGGGGGGGGGTGGGGGCTGAGGTTGCGGTGAGCCGCGATCACGCCATTGCACTCCAGCATGGGCAACAAGAGCTAAACTCCATTTCAAAATTTAAAAAGTGCTCAGAAGAGCAAGGCAAGCCTCCCTGGGAGGGCAGGAAGTGGTAGGCACTTACACTTTGTGCCAGCCAACTCCTTAAGGTCCCAGCCAACTTCCTGGGACTGATAGTCGCAGGAAACCACATGTTTTTATGCTCACGCTCTTAAAACATTGTTGCAAGTAAATCAGATTTGTATCCTGCCTTCTCAGCTTACCAGACTAAGAGCAATGATTATGACTGGGAAGTGGCAAGAAACTGGGTGGAGAAAAACATCACAAACGAAGACAGAAATGCGTCTGAAAGGTAGGACAGGGGTATCTGCTTTCTCAGGGATGCTCCAGCTTCTGTCCCACCTCGTGAGAACCTGCCTGTGTTTCCTTATGCCCACCTATCCTGGGTGAGACTGGAGAATCGAATTCACGCTCCTCCCGGCTCTGTCTCCTTTTACCTGTGGGGATGTAAAAGCCAGAGAGTGAAGCCATGAAATCAGTGCATGCAGAAGATTCATGAGCTCAGAGAGGGCTGGTTGCCTGGTAGAATCAGTAAACTTCATGAGGTGAGAACCACATTTCCGTTCAGCTCTGTGTTCCCAGTGCGAGACAATGCCTCGCCTACTCTAAGTGTTTGTTGAGGGAGTGGATGCCTAGATGCAGGAATAAACCAGTGAACAAACACTGCAGCTGGCAGCCATCTAAGCAAGCACTTCAGGTCCCTTTCAAGGCTCTAAGACTATACCCGTTTTGCAGCTTGTGGCTTTCACAGCCTGGGCTGCTTAGGGGTAACAGGTGAGAAAATATTTGTTGAAGGTTCCAGGACAGTGGAGAGGGCCATTTGTGGGCAGGTCCCAGGAGAAAAAAGGCTGCAGGTGGGGTAGAGCCAGCTGTGCAGGAAGCGGGTGCCGCTGAGCGCCGGGGCAGCACTGCCGGAGCCCACGTTGGTCAGGCAGGAGGAAGGAGGAGGAACCAGCGCATCTCACCGCCCACGCGGCCACCCTGAGCCCACTACGCCACCTAGGCTGTCATTTAATTCTTTTAAGAGTCCTGCGAAGTCAGTATTATTATCTCCATTTTATGGAGAAGAAAATTGAGGCTCAGAAAAAAATAAGAAACACAACAGAGGCGAGGAAGCTGGAGAGTGAGTGTTGGGAATTCAACCCAGGTTTCGCCAATTTCAAAGCCATTTTCTTTCCATCGGCCAGCACTCTCTCCTAGGGAAAATTAACGTGAGGGTTACGTATCACAACAATACACATCATCCAGTGATCCCCCTGCCTCTCCCCTGCTGCAGCCACCCCAGCCCCAACAGTCCCCAAGCCCTGCTGACTTGTTTTTCTGAGTTTGCCTGGGACCCATCCCTGGCTCGGCTGATGCCTCATTTCTTCCTCCGTCACCTGTCGGCTGGACCACGGCGGTCCCCTCCTGAAGGACCAGCCACCCTGCTTGCATCTCACATGGCACTGCCACAGCCATAGTGTTCTTTCTGGAGTGCAGACTGAAATGTCGTCCTCCTGCTCTGCGATGAGGCCCAGATCCCCTAGGATCTGGCCTGGCTGACCAGCCCAACAGCGTCTCCCTCACCTGGATGTCAATCCTCCAAGAGGTACGTCCAAGCCTGACAACTGGACCCTCTGAATGTGACCTTATTTGGAAAAGGGGTCTCTGCAAATGCCATTAAGTTAAAGATCTTGCAATGAGGAGATCATCCTGGATTACCCACCTGGGCCCTAAATCCAAGGACAAGTGTCCTTTAAGGGACAGAAGAGAAGCCAGGTGCGGTGGCTATCAAGTGTAATCCCAGCACTTCGGGAGGCCGAGCTGAGCGGATCACTTGAGATCAGGAGTTCCAGACGAGCCTGGCCAACATGGTGAACGCTGTCTCTACTAAAACTACAAAAATTAGCCGGATGTAGTGGCGTGCGCCTGTAATCCCAGTTACTTGGGAGGCTGAGGCAGGAGAATTGCTTGGACCCGGGAGGCAGAGGCTGCAGTGAGGCGAGATTACACCACTGCACTCCAGCCTGGGTGATAGAATGAGACTGTCTGAGAAAAAAAAAAGAGGCAGAAAGGCAGAAGAGAAGACAGAGACAGAGAGTAGGAGACCACATGGAGGTAGAAGCAGAGTAATGCAGCCGCAAGGAACGCCTGGGGCCTCTGGGCACTGGAACATCAAGGACAAGGGAGGACTCTCGCATGGAACCTCCGGAGGGCGCATGGCCCCGCTAAATCCTTAATTTTGGACTTTTTGCTTCCAGAACAATGAGAGAATAAATGTCCATTGTTTGAAGCCACCCAGTTGGTGATGATCTGTTTGGCAGGCCTGGGAAACTGACATACCCTTCTCACAGTGCTTTAGCCAGACCGACTGCACTGAGAAAGATCTGACAGGTTCCCCAGATCTGCCCTGAGGTTCTCCGTCTGGTCCTTCGCACATGCTGATCCCTCTGCCCAAAACACTTTTCCATTCCCTTACTTATTGGCTAACTCCTCTTCCCCCCCAACTGCCTCTGAAGAGTCTGCCCTGGCAACTCAGCCAGGCTGGAGTCCACCTAGGGCGTGGTCCTACTTGTGGTACACTTCACTTTTAGAACACTCGTGATACTTTATGATGATTTTTGGTTTCATTGTTTCATTGGCTGGTAAGTTCTATGAGGGCAGGAACTGCCATATTAATCTTTTCCCTCTACCTTAGTTCTGTTTCTGCCTCTGACAAGCGTCCCCCATTGTGTGAGGAAAGCCCATTTCCAGCCAGAATACAGGAGTGAACCCATGAAAGTGGGGTGCAGAATGCAGAGAATGAAAGGTCTTACTGTCATCTGTAGCCACGGTGGCCGGTCATCCCAGAGGCCAGAACCACTCCTGGGTTTCCTGGTCTTGTGAGTTAAAGTCTCTTCTTCTTTTTTCCCTTTGTTTTTTTTTTTTTTTTGAGATGGAGTCTTGCTGGAGTGCAATGGTACTATCTCAGCTCACCACAACCTCCGCCTCCAGGTTTCAAGCAATTCTCCTGCCTCAGCCTCTTGTGTAGCTGAGACTACAGGCACATGCCACCACGCCCAGCTAATTTTTATATTTTTAGTAGAGACAGGGTTTCACCATGTTGGTCAGGCTGGTCTCGAACTCCTGACCTTCTGACCTTCTCGAACTCCTGATCAAGATGATCTTTTTACCTTGGCCTCCCAAAGTGCTGGGATTACAGGCATGAGCCACCGTGCCTGGCCATAAAATCTCTTCATTCTTCACACTAGTCTGAGTCTGTTTTCAGACACCTGTGACTGAAAAGATCCCAGCAGAGACGATGCTTCCACTGCTTGAAAGGTACCAGCTCGCACATCCCCATGGCCGTTCTAAGAGAGAGTTGCTGAATCCCTGTTAGTGAGGAGCTGGGGCTCAAGGGACCTTGTCATGTGCCCAAGCTCTCGCCATCGTGAAGTGGGCTGGCCAGAATCTGTGCCCTACACACGAGACAGGAAGGCAGGAAGATCAGCAAAGGCCTGAAGAGAGGCAGCAGCCCAGTGTCAGGCCCGAAAGCCCTCCAAACACAAATCACAAGAATTGGAGCACAAAGAGCAACAGCAAAACCCATGGTGCCTAAAACACCCCACTTTGTTTCCTACAAAGTCTGCGCACCCTGAATCAGTGTTTCTTCACACTGACCTTGAGGACCTAATTCTAATCAGGAGCTTCCTTCAATCTTACACATCTGCATTCTGATTATTTTGCATCTTTAGTGATGGGACTGTGAGTACCTAGCAAGTCATGAGCCATGCATCCCGGCAGCCTGTGTTTAGCATTTATTTTATTTGTGTATTTATTTTTCTGGAGACAGGGTCTTGCTCTGTCGCCCAGGCTGGAGTGCAGCGGCACCACTTCAGCTCACTGCAGCTTCAACATCCCAGGCTCAAGCGGTCCTCCCACCTCAGCCTGCTGAGTAGCTGGGACTACAGGCGTACACCAGCACACCGGGCTAATTTTTGTTTTTTGTAGAGACGCGGTTTCACTATGTTACCCAGGTTGGTCTTGAACTGGGCTCAAGCAATCCTCCCGCCTCAGCCTCCCAAAGTGCTGGGATTACAGGCATGAGCCACAGAGCCTAGCCTGTGTCTGCCATTTAAAACAAACCATGTGGGGCCTGCATGGTGGCATGCACTTGTAATCCCATCTACTAGGGAGGCTGAAGCAGGAGGATAACTTGAGCCCAGGAGTTCAAGGTTACAGTGAGCTATGGTCACACCAGTGCATTCCAGCCTGGGTGACAGAGCAAGAGTCCATGTCTAGAAATACAAAACAAGTTTTTTTAAAAAAATTGTTTTAATAAATAAAGATGAAACAGTGGTTCTCTGCTCTTGGCTTAGGAAATCGAGGTGTCTCAGGGTCTGGAAGGAGGGACCTTCTAAGGGACAGCTTCATTTTCAGACAGTGGCACTGAAAGATTAGGAGAGGGGAAGCGAGACTGTCGGTAGCTAGTACCCTGACTGATGCCATCAGGTGCTCAGACTCAGAGGGCCTGGTTCCCATTAACCAACGCTGATGCTCTCACCTCCTTCACACTCTCGCCTCCCGGATTCCGGTGGTGCTAGGTGGAAAACAGACATTCCACACCTGCTGAATACAGAGCTCCTCAGTGAACAGAGTCTCCTTCCTCTGTCCCGAACAAGGAGAAAGGGGAAATGTACTCTTTGTTCCTGGGTGCCATTGTCTGATCACCCTCTGTCCCACCCACAAGGGCACCTGGATCAATATTAAATAGCTGAGGGGTCGGCTCAGAATCGGGTCCCATGGCTTCTGCAGCATGGACCAAGTACAGATTTCAGAAAAATATATGTGCGAATGCTCTAAGACCAAGCTCATAAGGGGGGAAGATTAGATAAGCCAAGTTAAGTGCGAATTAATTAATATTTTACAGTACTTAAAAAATGACATTATTTCACTTAAACATTTGGCTGTGGGTTAGAAGTGAACTCCGAAAACACCAAAAGGGAGAATATACTATTCTCACTTCCAAAGAGATAACATTTTCTCCTCATTTCCCTTTAATTTGCATTGAGAAATGTAGTGAGCCCCCATTGTTTAATCAGCTCAGCACCAGCCGAATTCTGGGGAACTGTCTCCCCTGCTCTCTTGCCCCCTGTACATATGTGGTGCCTTCAATATGGCACCATGCGAGACTGCCTTTTGCGACAAGGGCCTCGCTCTTGGCACTGACCATTGGTCAAGAGGCGGGCACCTGATCCAAACGGGCCAATCAGAGCCCTCCCCCAGGATTTGGGAACTGCAACTGACAAAAGAAGTCAGTCTCTCTCTGGGTGTCTGAAAATGAAGGCATGTAAATGCAGAAGCAGTTGGCAGCCCCGTTCCACCATGTGGACTGAGGAATAGAAAATGCCAATCAGCAGAAAGAGAATCAGAGGCAAGGAGAGGAGAGCAAATCCAGACAGCATTTGAGCTTCCAGTTCTAGCTGCTTGCAAGGCCTATCCATATTCCTCTTTTGGATTCCATTGAATCCAAGTAGCCTTATAATAAAATTCTTTTTTGGCTTAAACTCACTTAAGTTGGATTTCTCTTCCTTGCAACCAAAGAGTTTTAACTAATATGAGAACATAGTCCTATTTCAGTCTCGCTTACATGCTAATCTTAAATTCCTCAACCATTTTACTTTGTGACTTCAAAATGAAAAAAAGTGAAAATATTTGAGTTAGACTCTTATGCAAATTAGACTGCAATCATTCTCTTGGACTGTTTCTTCCCAGAACACTGGTAGCGTTTTGCTCCACGCTGGAAGGGATTAAGTACAAGCTAGAAGTATTAAAAAAACGACAAGGTCAGTGGTGTGGCCGTCCATGGTGGATGGTGGCGTTTTTATGATTATCACTAGGAATTAGATTCTCTCATTTTAAAGTCCGTTTGCAATTGCGACATGTTCTCTCCTGATGATCTAGGGAAGTCAAATGATCTCTGATCTCTAGGCCTATCAGCAGTGCCCCTGGACACTCCGTATCCCATGAGCCACACCCACAATCCATGGTCTTTAGTGTGCCACTTCCTGTTGAAGCTGCCTGTCTACCAGAAGAAGCCTTTTCATAGGCAAGGCCCTGTTGGGGAAGGTGACAGGGAGCTGTCCAACCAAGCCTCTGTGAAGGAGCTGAACAAACAGAAAGCTGGTCCGCAAGACTCATCGGAATGACTCCTTGGGCGTCATTCTCTCTAATCAACAACAACAGCAAAAACAAAGGCGATATTGCCTCATCATCTTTCTTAAAGGTAGATGTTTAACATTTTTGTTTTTACTTATTGATTTACTTATTTCTGAGACAGAGTCTTGCTCTGTCACCCAGGCTGGAGTGCAGTGACGTGATCTCGGCTCACTGCAACCTCCGCCTCCCAGGTTCAAGTTATTCTCCTGCCTCAGCCTCCTGAGTAGCTGGGATTACAGGCGCAAGCCAGCACACCCAGCTAATTTTTGTATTTTTAGTAGAGACAGGGTTTCACCATGTTGACCAGGATGGTCTCGATCGCTTGACCTCGTGATCTGCCCGCCTTGGCCTCTCAAAGTGCTGGGATTACAGGCGTGTGTTTTAACATTTTTTTAAAAACCATGGAACTGGGCTAGGTTTGGTGGCTTGTGCCCATAATCCTGGCACAGTAGGAGAACAAGGAAGGCAGATCAATTGAACCCAGGAATTTGAGACCAGCCTGGGCAACACGGCAAAACCCTGTTTCTACAAATTAAAAAAAAAAAAAGCCAGGCAGCACACGCCTGTTGTCCCAGCTACTCAGGAGGCTGAGACCAGAGGATCCCTTGGGCCTGGGAGGTCCGGTGTGCAGTAGGCCGTGATTGCACCACTGAGCTTCTGCCTAGGTGACAGAGAAAGACCCTATTTCAAAACAAAACAACGCAACCCGACAGAGCGTGGAACTAGATAAGCTCCTGCCTCATATGTACTCAGGATCTTTTGGGTTTCTCCTATCAATAAATACAAATAACCCAAAAGCCACTAGACTTGACCAAAGACCAGGAGGCGTGTGGCTAGCACACGGCCAGCATGCGTGGGCATAGCTGTAGTCAGATATCAAAACCCAAAGGCTGGCGGAAGCGCTCACAGCCCGGTCCGTGCCCTCCCTTATCAGAGTGAGTGTGCCTTTGACCCCAGTGTGCCTCGGAAGCCCCAGCCGTGTATTAGTCATCATTTCTACTCTCATTAGAAATGATTTCTTTGTTCCCAGCCCAAGTTCCATCAAAATTTCAGTTAAACAGGTTAAAAAAATATTTAAAGTTGGAAAGAACCTCCAAGTCATTTGGCCAAAAGGTTTATTCCAAAGATGAAGAGATGAAGTCACTTGTTCAAGACTGCACAGCCAGTTAGCAGAGGACTTGAGGGCAGAATTCGCGTCACTCCTCACTCCTAGTTCCAGGCTCTTAGAAACAAGCACTTTTCAGAACGTGCTCAGGGCCTCACCCCGCCCCTCACTGCTCCTGGGCAGCCCTGCCTGTCTCCAGGCAGTAGATGTGTAAGACATCGGGGGCACCGGCTTTTCTGCATTGTCCAAGGAGAAAGTTCCAAGGCGCTGGGGGCCGGTGCAGCAGGTTTTCAAAGGCCTGCAGCGGGAGTTCTGCTCGCAGGGATGCTGTCCAGATGTCCTCATGTCCCCTCTGCACATGAAAGCCTCACACTGCTACCGTCCCCTCCAGTCCCCCCTGCCTCCTGCAGCAGCGGTGCTGCCCGAAGCTTCCCCTAGCCCGGGGGCACACATTCAAAACACCTAGGAATGCCGCCGCCGAGAACTCCCGCCTGAAAGGACAGGCCACCCCTGCAGGGTGCTGAGATGGATGCAGGGACCTGGCCTTTTCCTCCTGTCGGTGAGTTGCCCCCACTGGTCATTTGCTGTGGCAGGGCAGAAGAAAACAGTGAAATCAAGGGGCACACAGAAGTCAAAGCGACACATAACCCACACTCGGAGGAGAGTTTCCAACTGCTAAGCAGCTTGAATGGGAAAGCGAGAAAAGCATGGGGTTTTCACGTAGCAGGTGGAGTTCCACGCAAATCATCTGGAGCACCTGGCTGATCATCAGCGATGGCACCTTTGTTCCATTTCAAGGAGTGCAGTTTCAGGGGCAGTCTTCCCCCTTGGAGAAGAGGCGGTCAAAACAACATAAATTCGTTTTAAGCTTAGGATGTGAAACAAACTGATGTCACAACTCCTTGGTGTTTCAGGTGAGGGATGGCGGTGCCACCTTTAGGATCCCTGGCCTGAAGCCAGGACTCACCTGATAGAATGATGGCTGGTCAGTGAATCCCACTTCCCACTTGCATTTCCAGACACAAGTCTGGTTCCTCTAGATCCTCAGACACACACATAAAGAGTTACATCCTTCTCTTTGCCCTGATCTCGATCTCGCATTGAACAATGCCTGGGATACTTGGGTTTGGGAGCGTCTATCAGGAAGAACATGTGGAGGATTTCTCGACCCCTATTATTTTACTTTCTGTGTACAAGGCATGTGTCGGTTGCTACCTGAGCAGAGGTGGCAGCTCCATATAGGCTGGCTACGAGAAGAAAACTGTTCTCACTCAGATTCTATAAATTACCCGCATTCTCACTTTAATATCAAGTATGATATATATTAGAGTGCATGCTTTTGGCTAGAATCAATTTGGAAGACTGTCAAATAAAATACAAAATGGGAAAATAAATCCAAAGTAAAATTGATGACATGATTTTACTCCCATTACATTCCACTTAACAAATGCATATGTTTTACAATATCTTTAATAATAATTATTAAACATAGTAAAATACTTCCAAACTTGGCTCATTGCATAATTGTACTTCAAGTGAAAAAAAATTATCTGAAGTCTTGTCAATATGCCACTTCCTCCTCCCCCAGCTTTTAACAGAAGCAGCCTCCAGTGGAATAATCCAAGCTGTGTTCAAGAAGTTGGCAAGTAGGTCCAATTAAATGTGGTTTTACTGTATTCTGGCGTTTGCATATCTAGTTTGCCAAGAAGTAATCTTTCACAAAAAAAAAGGAAAGAAAGGAAAAGAAAAAGAAAAAAATATCTGTACTGGCCCAGACACAGCCTGGATGGCGCAATGCTTCACATAACTTTACCCCATGACTAAGATAATCTTTTTTTCTTAAATAGCTGTGAAAAACGTATCATACATCCATCATATTCCTATATGAATCACAAAGCACCATCCTTTATGGAGCTTCTTACATTTATGCATGACAAACTGAAATTCATCTTACTAGCTCTGTTTATTTTAATTATTAAACTCAAAAGGGGTTAGCTTTTAGCCACCAGAGCTTGATGTATTTATTCAGGTGTACTCCAGCCGGATTATCTGAACGAGGCTATAAATGATCGTGTTGACTATTAAATACCGACCTGTCAAAGCTGCAGTCATACACATTCACGACCCTGACTATCTGAAACTCAGAGAATAAAATGCTTCTCTAAGCTTTGCGAAGAAATCCCGGGCAGTTCTTTGCTGATGTTTTACACACCCCTGATCCCTTATGGAGGAGCTGACTCACGTAGCCCCTTCCAGCTCACCGAGGCTCTACATGAACGATCAGCCGTATCCAAAGTCCAGATGGAAAGCTGTCAACAAAGAGACTCCTTCCACTCTGCCTACTGCATGATTCATCCCTGGCGTGAAGACAGGCCCGGAGATGGCCCCACCACCTCGACTCCCATAGGTGAGCCAGGAGAGAAGCACAGGTGCCCACTCCCCACGTCAGCAGGGAGGAATCAGGTCAGAGAGTGCTGGAAAACACACAACCTGGCCTTTGTTACACACCATCATGAGCTCATTAAAAACACATGCAGAAATGGTTAAACAAAATTCTCCAAACCTTTTACAAAATTGCCAGTCTATTAGAAGGACTGAGCTCACAGCAAACTCTCCCTTCCAATGTGTGCAATGGAGCAGCTAATGTCCTTTGGACTCTCGTCTATGGCATCAAGCAGAGGGAAGTTTGGGGGGGGTTGTTTGTTTTTGATTCTCGTTGTTGTTTTTCAACTTTTTTTTAGAGACCAAACTATGAAATATATCAACCAAAAGAATTATTCCACCAAACATGAATTATTACAGTCATTGCCTTAAAAACTTATAAAAATTACAAAATAAAAAGGGAGATGTGGGTCACTGTAGCGAGCAGAGAAAGAGGGGAAAAAATAGATGACTTGGCTTGAATGCTTTTGAGAAGTGGCATTGCTTCAGAGCGCAAAGTGGACACGCTGAATGGGGTTCCGAAGCCATCCAGTGCTTGGCCCTGTTGCGTGAAAAAGTTGGGTCCTAAGTTTGATCCCTGCAATATCTGCTGGAAGTTTTCTTGTCAGCATCACTGCACACAGCAGCATTGCTTTCCTTTGCACTGTGGCCGTTCAGGAGGTGCGTCTTGCTCCAGATGGATTTTTTCGCTGTGGTGCGGTATAACCATAGATTTGCTCTGCACCACAACGTGGGCTGCACCAGCGCATCAGATAGCACAGAGCTGAAGCGAGGCCTGAGGTTGAGTTTCTCTGAGCTCTGCCCTGGCATGTGTCACCTTCTCCTGGGGAGACTGGAGTAAATCATTTAAATCTCTGGGTAAATGATTTTAATATGTGTGCCTCTCCGGGGAGCTGTGCCTGTTTGTTACTGTATATATTAATCACACTTTTTAAAATACTTAAGATACAAGAGTAAACATGGACCAAAGCTTTCAGTCTTGATTTCCTCAGCCTTAAGAGGAAAAATATCTGTATCCAACTTAGGCTTTGGACTAGTTAATCAGATAGAGATTTTAAAGGGCTTTGAGAGATTTGGGATTTGAGACAAGAACCAGAAATACAATGTCAGTTATATGAGATGTGCATTCCTAAACACGTACATGCCTACAAAACCCACCTGAGGACGTGGCATCTTTCTCATTACTATGGTATTTTCATTTTCACATTTCATGTAGAAACTGCTTTCCTGCTTAAAACCGAAATAAATTTGAAACTGTTAGTGCTTGGTGAATTTAAATCATAAAAACCCACATTGGAAAAAGTCCACGTTGGTAGGAAGGCTTTAGAATAAGGAAAAATTTCATCTGAGTGCAAAAAAAATTATTGTAATAGTGAGGTCACCTCAGATTTGCACAGCATCTTTTCTCTGAGAGCTTGATGCGTTTGCATATTCATTTTCACATTATTCTAAGGCAAAAGGTGACACAGGTATTATTACGCTGGTCTAATGGAAAAATGGGGGTATGAGGGTGGTTTTCCTCAGGTGTTACACAGATAGATCTTCCCCAACTTTCTCTTGAGCCTTCTTTCCAGTAGGTGATGCTGAGAGGGGGTGAGAAACATTCCAAGATACCAAGGCCAATGTTCAGATTAAGTGGGAAAATATTCAATTCTCCCATTTCAGCAGCAAACAAGTTTTGAGGACCCCGGCTGGCTGTTGCCCTCATTCCATGTTCCGTCTTTCCCTCCCACACAGCCAGCAGCAGCCCTGACAGCCCTTGCAGTGACTAGCCTGCAAGGAGCAGTGCCTCATTGTGGTTGAACAAATAACATGTTTTGGAAACCCAAGGAACCCTTTTGTAGTTGCAAGCAGAGAGGGAGGGCGGGTGGGTCAGGAGGAGCCTGACGGGGTTTTAGCTCTTAGGGAGCCCGAAGGAGATGGGCCAAAAGATGCCTTCTTTTGACACCCTCAGAGAACATTCTGCTGCATGTATTTTTTAAGTAGTTGATAGGGTCAAGTCAGGAAAAGAAATAGTGCCATTCCAGTCTTAGATTCCATTGGTAAACATGGATCGCAGACAATGGTACGTGTAATCATGGTAAATAGATATTTGCATAATGCAAATTGTATCACTTAGGCATAAGCAGAATGTTGATTCCAGATTCAGACTTGATCAAAGATGTGCCCAGAGCAGAGAATTCAGCCTTTGTCCGCCTCTAAACACTGCAAAATCTCATTTCTAAAATGATAGGTAGCGGAGGTTTGGGGAAGGTAGGAAATATTTGCAAAGAGCACTGAACCCCTTCACCTCCCCATGCCTGCTCCTCCACTTTTAGGTTGAATGAACCAGAGGTCACTTTCGCCCCTTACAGCTCTAAGTTTCTGTGATTTTCTATCTGTCTCTGTGGAAAAACACATGATGCAGCAGTCTGTAAGAGGAGAGGATCAGACATACACCGCAGGTCTTCAAATCATGGAAAACAACTGGGCCATTCTGGCCACTGGATTCTTATAATTTGAGTAACAGAATTAGTGATTTCAAAAGCAACCAGGCCAGAATGCAAATTTTAAAATTCGGGATGCAGATGTAAGCTTGGAGTTGTTTTTGGTTATAAGGCTTAAACGTTCTGCACTGTTAGGAGGGAGAAAAAGGCATATTCGTGCTGCTAAAAAAACGTAACAATAGGAGGATTGATTGTCTTAGTCTTTGAGGGTGTTACTTGACTGACTTTTAAACAGAAACGCTCCAGTTACTTAAAATCCTTCCATGCTGGTCAAGCCTACAAACCACCTGCCATATTCTGACTAAAATATTATTTTTACTGCAACATAAGCACCTTTACAAAGCAAACTGAATAAATGATGACAAACCCTCCCTCCCTCCCCCTTTTGCACAGAAGTGATTCTAGTACTGCTTTGAGAATCCCTCAAGTAAAATAACATATAAATAGAATGTGAGAAATCACCACGTTTTCTAGACTTCACACTTACTATGAAAAGCAAAACTTCATTGTGACCCAACATAGTCCCTAATTTATTTTTTTCTTTTAACCTAAGGATTTCATCCAATTCCATGTCGTTTATTGTCATGAACCCCCGGAAAATGCCTCAGCTCTTTCATCTGCATGCTCAGCCCTCCCTCCGGGGAAATACGCAGTTTGCTGATACCCAGTGGTAAATAGGGCCCATTTCAAATACAGTGTTCATTTCAAACTTGTTTCGATTTTTTCAGAATGGTAGAAAGTCAGACCCAAAAACAAACTTGGCTTGAAAATTCGGTTGTGCAATGGTGTCAAAATCACTTGATGCATAAAATGTACCCTCCTATAGTAAATAAAAGGACATTGAGAAACATGGAGAACCAACCCTAAAGTATGAATTTTAGTTTGCATCGCAACAGAAATCAGAACCTAAAGGAGTAGTCCATCTGCCAGACTTCAGTTTCTTTCGGTTTATTCAGTTGCAAAATCTCGGAGATTTTGAAGAGGTCTTAAACAAATTTTATGCCAAGGGCTCGTGGATGACTGTGCTTTGAATATAAACCTGTACCATTTCTCCCCCATCACATGCTTCAGCGTGAGACCTTTCTCAAAGACAGATAGTTATAAAAATAACTTCTATAAATTAGATTTTCTTGAGGTATGGTTCTATGCTCAAATTTTTTCTACTTCATAAAGCTTTTAAGTGACATTCAGAAACCATCATAAATTAGAAAAAAAATGGATTTTTTGTACACTAAATGCAAATGATTGGCACTAACATCTATGGTAACTATGGCTCACAAACAATGACTCCTTTCGTAAATATCTTAATTATTGTCCTATTGTGCTTTTCCAAAAAGTGTCCAAATAGACATCCTTAAGAAGCATTGCTGTCTAGTAAACAGGTAATTGTCATTTCACTGTTAGCAAACAGCTCATTTACATGATATAGTTCCAAAGACATGGTCCACAGAAAAGGTATGTGTCTATTTTGAGGCTGTTTTCAAAAACAAATTTTAAGAGAGTCAGATGAAAAATCTAAATGCTCTTACTTTAATCAAAGATCATTTCAGAGCATTAGATATACAAAAAAGGGTCTTTAATAACCCTCTCCGAGGTAAACTGCACGAAATATGACTTTTAAAATGAATGTCTCCTGTTTTACAGTTTTAAGTGATATGTATTTATAAATCATACTTGATAAAGATATATCCCTTCAAGCTGCCACGTATCAAAAGTTAGCTCTGGTTGGCATAGCATCCCGAAAGAAGGTTGTGCTGTTCTTTCAAGTTCATACCATTGTATACGCGTTCTGTATCGAAACAAGTGTAATCCATCCTATAGATGTTTACCAATATTCAAATACATTTTCCACACTCCACTTCATATTAACTACAAATATACCCTTTACAAATGTGAATATTTGGGGCAATATGACTTTTAAAATTCCTATGTAGTCATATTAACCATACATATTGACATTTAATAAAAGCTACTTGATTTAATGATTAACTACAGAGATTATAACAAACTGTAAAAAGTCATTTCCGTGAATGGACTCTCTATGGGTATCGCACGGCCTCTCAAAGCCACTCTAAATATCCTCACTGAAACTGTTACTGACTAATGTGCTACATTTTAAAGCCAAATTGGGTTTTCACTCCTTTCCTGCCAAACTAACTAGAGAATGCCTCCTATAGCAAATTGCAAGCTTAACTGCAAACCTATTTCCAAAGATTAGAAAAGAGGATACCTTATTTGGCCATAAGTGCCCCAAAAGGCAAGAAAAATTTTGGTTTCGAAAGAATTTTTTTTTTGTAAACTACCTACAGCTAAAGAAAAGTACCATGATCACATAAACCTAGGAATTATGATGCACAGTAAATTAGTAAATGTCAGAATCAAATCAGGAGTTACCTGGGTACTTCATCTCTCTCAAAAAAATACTGATTTATTTTAAGTACTTGAATATTTTTAGACAAAAACTATCCTATGAGCCTGAATTACCTGGATGATTAATTCAATAATTTATTTAGTGTAAGCAGATACATTATATTTAGACTTAAAAAGAAGCTCGCTTTTCATGCCATTGTTTCATATCTATGACCTCATCCTTTCTTATTCGTGTTTTAAATTTGGAGTTTAGCTTCTTTCATGAGAAATTACATGTTAGCTTTTTCACGAGAAATTACAAAAGTTAATTAGTAAAGATTTTTTAAGGACTTGGTTTGCAAAAATGCTGAAAGTCTAACTTCTAAAGTGTCTCTGAAAATGAATATTTCTAAAAGCCTCCCGTGTCATCAAGATCTGATGCTTTAGCTATCCTTTCAGAATATTAAGGAAACATAGCAAGGGTGGAGGTCCTAGAAACAAAAAATAATCCATTTTATGGAAGTAATCCTACTGGAAGTCAGAAGATAGACGGTCCTACATTTTAGACCGAGGGATCATATACAAAGATGATTTGCCGTGTTTTTGAAGGCAAAGGTGGAAAAATTTTAACATAAGGGACAAAATCCTGTCAGTGTTAGAAACTTGGACTACAGCCAAAATGAAACTCCTAAACGCTATTTGCTTTTAAAAGACGAAACTATTGCTTTATTTTTTAAAGATGGTATCTTTAGCATTTTAATGTCGAGTCATTTCAGTGAAAAGGACGAAGCTTTTCTTTGCTGCATTTCAAATTCACACTCAACTCACTGTCCCTTCTCAGCAAATCCAAGCATTGCCACAAACAATTATAACAAAAATTTAGGTCAGTATCCACAAATTAAAATCTAAAATTGTCTGTTTCCTAGTCAGAGCATGTGAAACTTTCCCTCGTTATAGTGGAAATCAAAGAATGCTTTAAGCATTATAGAAATAAAATAAGTCACGCCATGCAGGAAATTCTGAGGTCTTAAAACCATTAAAAAAAAAATTCTAATCTGTACAATGGGATTTCTTGAGTCAAGCTTTTCCGTAGTCCGTGTATGTTTCATAAGTCACTCTTGGAAGTTGGAGATTTTTTTAAGTAATGCCACTTCTTGGTAAAACAACAAGAATAATTTTTTGATGGTAGTTTAAATGATTTACTTGGAAAATGAATATTTTGGCCCTTTTAATGTTCGCTGTTCTAAAATGTTAATAGTGGTCCCCTTTTTCCAATCTTTCAATAACCTGTTTGTAGATAAATTCATAACAAGTCTGTTAAAGAAAAACTCTATTTGATTCATCTATTAATCTGATAACATAACCAGAAAGGAAATCTGAAACTAGTATCCTTAACATTTTATAACTCTTGGATATTCTCTAGGGTACGCCTAACACACAATGCTAGACCCACATCAGTCCAGGGCATAATGGGTTATCTCAAGGAAGGAGAAGTTTCCAAAGTAAATAAAACTACATATTTAAAATATACTCATGGATCGGCCAGATGTCAAAGGAGGGATCAATTTTAATGGTTTCCGACATGATTACATGACAAATTAATTTCCTTTTTTAAATGTGGCAAATAAATTATTCCTTCATTTCACTTATCAAATGTGGCAGTTTGTGTAATTAATATTCTGTTCCAGTTTTGCAAAGAATGTTTTAAGAAGTTATTTCTTCCAAATCATGTCAAAATATTATTTTTATAAGCATATCAAGATTGTTGAGATAATGTTCCTCACTTAAAATTAGATGTTAGTTTGTAAAACTAAATTGGCAAGTAAATGCTCAACATCTTTAGGAGCGTTGAGATATTTTGACCAGTTACTACAGGAACTGAAAATAAAAAGTGCCCCTCCCTCCCTTTTTTATAAGCTTGTAACTACCCAAGACATTATTCTATAGGGGTCGAATGTACATTCCTTTTTTACAAGAAACAATGTTTGGCAGGTTAAAACCAAGGGTGAGTTGCACACTTTAAAAATTCTGTTTTAGCAAAAAAAAAGAAAAAGAAAAAGAAAAAGGGAGGACGTGAAATTAGGATTCCAAATTCTGCTATTATATACTTCATGACAAAATCCCTGTGGATTCCTATCCAAAGCCACCAGGTAGTTCGTAAATGGTACATTTTCAAACTTCCGACCTTATACCCCACTTCTGTAGAGGTTAAAAATGCTGACCTTACTATAGGCCATGGAATATAAACATAGCTTACTTTTGACAGTAACAACATAAAATTTCATAGTCATATCTATATTTAAGGTTGAAAGTTAGAGACAACCTCAGACTTACAAAACCTCTCCGTGCCCGCTACCTGACTGCTTGCACTTAGGGTTGTGACAATTCCTCTACAGTATCATCCACGTGTGAGTGTTGTCAATTCGCTACCCAGCTCAACCAGCAGTGTTTCACCCTGACGTGTACCCAACTACACAAGCATCAAGTTGAGACAATCACAAAAAAATAGGGAATAGAGTTCTTTTAATGGTCCATGTACTTAATTACATGTTTACATTAAAACTCGAGAATGAAAACCTGGGAACTTTCGAGCTCTCCCAGCAACAAAAAGGATGTATGTAGCTAATCGTGAACAATGGCATGCCTGCTAATTCAATTGCCTAGAATTCCAGTCATTAGCCAACCAGTCTTCCAGATTAAAACATCCGGTCTCCTTCAATTTTCCACTTAAACCAGAACACAGGAGAATAGATTTGACCAATCAAGTGAGGATAAAATTGCATATGAAAAGTGACTTACAGTGTATGGATTAGTAGTTGTACAGTGTACTTTTAAAACCTGTGCTGCCATGTAGTTTCATGATTCCTAAGTTTCTAGGGAATTACCTCAACCTTCTTGATTGTGAAAATGGGTCACATTTTTTACATGTGCATTTAGTATCTTAAGTGACTAGAATCTTTACACATTTCCCATTTGAGTGATTTAAGGCATTCTAATAATCCATAAACTCTGAACAGAACAGATATTAAAGATGCCATGTATGATACATATTTAGAATTTTATACTATATAATCACAATAAAAAATACACACAAGAAATTCTCAGTTCATATAATTTATTGCAGTTAGCACACAGTTTAAAAATTCACCAACACACCAATAGTACAAAACTAAACAGCATTATAAGTTATTCCCCCCTCAGGAAAATAAAACATACTATGATTGTCAAAGCTAGATGTCAGTCTAAGTTTTAGAACAAAGGAAGAATGTGAAACTAAGAAAAGGAAAAAGCAATCACTCACAATGACCACAAAAAGAAAATCCAAAAGAAAGTCCGTTTTCTCACAGACATTGATTGTCTTCTCTAAATTAATAAAAATTATTTTAACATAAACTGTATTTAAAAAAAACTAGAAACTCTTCAAGTAACTAAAGATAATGCTCCAAGGCCATTTTCACAGCTTTTTTTTGTTTGTTTGTTTGCTTTAAATGCCATTACAGCCAAATTAACACACATTTAACCAAATATTTCCAAAACAGTCCAGCAACACACAATGGAGTTTTCCATTCAGTATCTTAAGCACAAAAATAGGCTATGTTTACAGTAGTTAAGGCGATCAAATTTTAAACAAAAGCAATTAAAAAAAAAAGGGAAAAACAGCAAACGTTTTCCATGCTACTCCCATAGACCTTATTTGTAAGTGCAAGACAGGAAAACAAACACTGTGCAAAATGCTTTTGCCTTGCGTGCTGGTCATTAAAACCACACGTCAGGCTGCAGCCTCTGCTGCCGCAATACACATAGTCTACTAACCCCCTCCCCATGTCAATCAAGGCAGTCCAGTCCTTTCAGCCTGGGGCTTTTTTCAGTCCATGGAATCTTTTCATGAGTTGGGGGTGGAGGGTGGGGGGGTGGGGAGTAAGGGTGGGAGGGTAAGGAAGAAGGGGAGAAAAAGAAAAGGGGAGCAAACAACAAAAAAGAGAGAGAATGACCTATTGTCAATTTGTGCAGTAGTTATTCTAAAAATGCTCAACTGGGTAAATGTGTACACCTAAACTCTGAGCTGGCATGAGTTTTGTGCAATTAGAAGTTTGTTATAAATGCACACTGCACATGCAAATCTTTAAGCCGTTTGTAAACATTTATATTTTTCTTGTTATGTAGCGAAGTTATCAATTTGCAGCTTAAGTTTTTATTCAGCTTAACAGTTTCAACTTAAAGACAGTGGGAAAGTCAATTTAAATTATATAAAATAAAAATAAAAACAGTGCATTTACGTTCTTCATAACACCAGTTTTTTTCCAAATGGTGCTATTTTTCTAAGGAAATTAAATAATTTTAAACTCACTCGTTAAAGTTATACAATGCAAACAAAGACAAAAAATATATTGAAACTCATGCATTTCTGTAGCGTTAATATTTACTTTTCAAGACTCAACTAAGAGCATCAACACAACCTGTCAAGTTCTTTGACACCCCCCCAGCCCATGTAATCAATTACAGTATACAATAACAGTAATTCACATTTTTAAACACACAGTTCAACACTGCTGAAGCTGCAATATCCTTTTTCGTCCCAAGCAAACCTTCACAAGACAGTGTCCCAGTGATCCCAGTGTACTTTCAGCATTTCGCTCACTGGGAACCGTCAGAAAACCAGAAGTTGCCACAGAAAGTTTTAAGTCAACTGCTTGTTTAAAAATAGATAATCCAGCATTTCAGAAATTTTCCATTTGGGTCTAAAAGCATTCAGGTTTCCAACAGCCAGAAAAGATTCATGCAATTTGAGACATATAAAGAGGCTAATGAAACTGGAGGGAATTTCTACTTAAAAAAAATAATAATTATGGGGGGAAAAAAGAGCTCAAAAGACAATGCAGTGTTGACAAAATTAAGCCATATGAAAGCATTTTGTGATAGGATGATTTGTTTAAAAGGGTCTTATTGGCTTACTTCCCCTACCCCCTCAAAGGAAAAACACCTCTCTATTCTGACTTGCTCTAAAGTTTCTTTTATCAGAATGCTAAATTAGTGAGATTCTCATGCTATTCTAAAGTGCAAAAACAAGTTTAATATCCCAACTTTTTAGTTCCAGGAAACAAGACTGCTTTTAGACCGTACCACAACTATATAGAGATCTATTTATATATATGTATATATATATATATTATTTATATATATATAAAATTATTTCCAAAGTTCTTGAGAGCTATCTTCTAAGGTCCAGTCTCTGACAGTAGGCAAGCTCAGTGCTTCGCTTTTGACCGACAAGGAGTTTACCAACTCACAGTGGAACTTGCGAATGTGTCTGTACAGGTCTCCGGACTGCGTGAACCTGCGCTCGCACCACTTGCAGGCGTGCGGCTTCTCGCGGGTGTGCACCACGGCGTGGCGGCTCAGGTTGTGCGAGTACTGGAAGCTCTTGCCGCACTGGGTGCACGTGTAGGGCTTCTCCCCCGAGTGAGTCCTCTCGTGGCGCTTGAGGGTGTACATGCAAGAGAAAGTCTTCCCACACAGCGAGCACGTGGGCACGTTGACATCGGCCGCCGGCTTGCTGCGGATGCCGTCCTGCTCGCGGAAGTGCGTGCTCAGGTGGATCTGCAGGATGTGGGGGCTGGGGAAGACCTTGTTGCACAGGGGGCACATGAAGATCTGGCCCGCGGGGCTCAGGATGTTGGAGACGTAGGGGAGCAGGCTGCTCTCCATGCCCCCCTCCACCTGGACGCGCTCGCTCTCCGGGGTCATCATCTCATCATCGCTGGCTTTGTCCTCCCGGTCCAGCTCCCTCAAGACGGAGTCCTCCCTCAGAGGAGCCAGGTGGGCCGGCTCATACTGTACCCTGTTATGAGCGCTCACACTTTCTTTCACAGTGCTATGCTCCATGTCATAGTCATTAGTGCCAACATCACTCTCATCACAGGAAGCCTCTTTCTCCACCTTCACCTGCACCAGGTTGCTTCTCAGCACGTCCTGTGAAGAGAAATAAGAGCTGTTCAGATTTTCAACTCCTGAAAGGCTGGACTTGACAGACAGGTCCAGCACACAGTCAACATCTGCCGAATCCCTCACGGAGGTGACAGACCTCTGGGACAAAGACTCTGTTGAGCTGCAGGGGCTGGCTACTGTTTTTCCAGCTGCTGTGGCGTGTGGCTCTGCCTCTCCGGCAGCCTGGGGGATGCCTGCTGAGTCTGAGGGCAATCGCATCCACATGCTCCCAGGCTCGGCCGCCAAGTCCCTTTTGCTGGGCAGAATGTTCAATTTTTCATCTTCTCCTTCATCTTCATCGCTGGGCAAATCGCCTGCCATGTGGCTGCTGCCATCAGAGAGACTCTCGACTTTGTCCGAACAACTTGAAGCATCTTCTTCCTTTTTGGTGCTGTCTGCCTCCGTGGTGGCTTTCTCTTTCAGCTTCTTTTTGCAGACTTTGACAATGTCATACATGTGGAGATAACTGGCAGCTGCTAGCACGTCTTCAATGGGCAAGTCTTTGAACTGGAGTTTCCCTTCATACATGAATTCAAGCAGGAGAGCGAAAGCGGGGGCTGTAACAATGTCGCTGTTCAGATGAACAATGTCTCTTTTGTCCAGCTGGTCCTTGTAAAAGAGGTGGAAATACATGCTGCATGAAGCCAGTACAGCTCGGTGCGCTCGGAACTGGGCATCTCCCACCAGAACAGTGCAGTCACAAAGAAAACCCTGGTGTCTCTGCTCGCTCAGACACTGCAGCAAATGTCTACTATGGTCTGGAAACTCCATACTGTCTTCATAACCTGG
The DNA here is from genome assembly GCA_028533165.1 of Leontopithecus rosalia. NCBI lineage: Eukaryota > Metazoa > Chordata > Mammalia > Primates > Cebidae > Leontopithecus > Leontopithecus rosalia. The sequence goes on along the minus strand of CM052666.1, from coordinate 40,591,867 downwards.
GAAGAGAGGAATTTCTCGTTAGAGCCTGGTCAGGAACAACTTTTCAGTGCTTTAGTCCCCATATAAAAAAATTAATTCTGCTTTGGCCGCCGTGGTACATGTCCCTGAATTTTAATCAGGCTTATGACCCAAGCACCACCAAATCACACGCACAAGACCTAAAAGCGAGAAGGAAAATGTACACTTTCCGAACTTCCTCAGCCCCGCCAAACAGTTTCCGACACATCTCCATCTTCCTTGAACTTCCAGTGAAGTTTCAAAAGCCTTCCTTTAACTACAGCGTCTCACTAAGAATGAGAATTTAGATCTCTTTCAGAAGAAATTCAATTAACTCTACTTATCAAATTATGTCCTACAAACCCTACAAAATAGCTTTAATTTCAAAGGGAAGAACTCATATAACAAACAAAGAAATGTCCCAGACATATCCTGGAAGACACAAGAAAACTTGTCCAACCATCCTTTTTCTTTTATTACTTTTGCTACTTGACTGTACTTAGAAAGCACAGTTTAAACACACACACACACACACACACACACACACACACACACACACACTTTGGCTGAATCAAGAAAAAAATGAAATCGCATTAGTCTAGAAATTAGCAAATAACTTACTTTTAAAGTCAGAGTGTTACAACAAAAGCCCTGTGTATAAAAACAGATGTTAATGCCTTCAGATTTGCAGGTATAGCACACATGTATGAGATCAGAAGGAACTGCACCAACAGATGGAAAAGATCATCTTTACTATGAACAAATCCAAAGATTTTGAAAAATGAACTGAGAAAAAAAGTTGTATTGCTTTGTAGAAACTGTATTTTAGAATATTAGGAACCAGAAGGGCTTCATTTAACTCAGAAAATTCTCATCTAAACTTTGATCCATTGCAAGGCAAAATGAGTTTCATATTAAAATTAATTCAAACTTTTAAAAATAAAGGCATACAATGCTTAAATAAAACTCAAAAGCTTTACAGGTTCAACTTTTTTTTTAAACCTTTTTAGGAAAAGAGAAACTAGTCTTTTCCCCTGGTTCTGCCTTACCTCATCCAACAGAAAATACTTTGTTTCAATATAATTTGATATATTGGTGTTTTCCCACTAGCTTCTATTCTTGCAAATACTCATCACTGCCCTCCTTTTCTGATGAGGAAAAGTGAAATGGAGGGAACGGAAAGGCAAAGATGTACAAAGGGTCAGAATTCATCTGCAGTGGGTAAACTCCTAAAAATAAAGAGGACCCGACTTCCCCTTCCCTGTGACCAGAAGCAAGGCTCCACACCGTCCATCTCAGCAAGTGCATTTTGGGACTAGATACACTTAATTGAATATTCAGAAATTACTTCCCTTCTTCCTCCTCTTCTACACTTTGCGCAAGATAGACTGAAAGTTTATCCTAACCCCAAACACATTCTGCAAGATGCCACTGCTAGAATAAACTAAGATTTACAATACAATCACTTTAAGTGCCCCACAGCTAACATCAATCCTAATCCTTGAGAGGGCTAAAAATAAAGATTGGAGGGCAGCTCACAAGGTAGCCGTGATCAAATTAGGAGGCTGAGAGGACAGAGAGGGACGAAGAAGGAAGCTTATAAACATCTGATCCAGCTGACTGTGGCCATATGGCAGCTGCTGCCCAGATAAAGAGATTAAGAATAGAGGAGTGCGATTACAGCTGTCTGGCCAATTCAGGCAGCTCAAATCTACAAGTTCTAAATTAGTCGCTAACACAAAAACTCCTGCAAATAATTATTGTTATGCTGAAATAAAAGATCTCTTAAATCTATATTTGACAGAGAAATGAGGAAACCAGTCAAACTATTCTCCTGGGGACAAAAGTCTTTCTTCTCTTCTTCTTCTTCTTAAAAAACCTTCAGTTTCAAAAGCACTACAGCTGTATGTTTCAGTAGTGCTGCTGAATGTTTTGAAGAATAAAGTTTCACAGTGGAATTAATTACACAACAATCTAGCTTCTTAACTAGAATAATCTTCTCATATAAGTTTGAATGCTGGATTCCAGACAGTTTACTATTTCCCCACCACCACCCCAATCAAATCTAAATAGCAGTGAACAAAAAAGCATTTTAATCCAACGTGATTTCCAAAAGCAATATTTCAAAGCCTTTCTTAGCATTTCCAAACTTGAAATATTTCTGTGTATTAAAGTTATTTATTTGCTCAAGTAAAAGGGATAAAAAATTAAAACTCAACAAGCTCAAGACTCTCAACTCCAGTAAGATGTTCATTTAATACTCAATTTCATATATTATTCCTAAACTGGGTTAGAAAAGTAATGTGATTTTTTAAATTAAATAAACAAAACACCAAAACAGAAATATGCTCCATCTAATCTCTTGCTACTCCTACCTTTAGGACACATAAACCTGATTAAGTCCTTTCCTCTGAGTCCTGCTGGCTCCAGGTCTGTTACATCGGTGGAAAAAAAGCAGACTAAGAGAGACAGATGCAAAGTGGAGATGATGTTAGAGAGGAATGAGATACCTTCTCCACCACAGATCCGCACACACTAACTCCCTGTCTGTGTGTTAGAATAAAAGGCTGAGGGATGGCAGGCTGTCAGCTGCTCTGACATCATGTTCAGATGGAAATGCTACCTCCAGCTGTGCTCCTTTTAATGCCATATGCTACTCCTCTACACTCCTGCCACCAGCTTTTTCTTAGGAGAACTTTTCTCTTCTGTTAGTATAAACAAAATACTTCAAAGTCTTCCTTTTTTTCCAAACTTTCTAACAGAAGAAATTGAAAAACTCAGCATATGGAGTTCTACTGTATTTATGGAATAGCAACACTTCTGTCTTAAGTTGGTGGACTGGCTTACATACTGACAGCATACTCAAGCCACGGTGCTATTCAGGAAATCCAGATTCACTTTTATTTAACTCCAACGTTTAGTTTCTTAGGGATATTTTTAAACCAACCCATTTGACATCTCCAGTCCCATTTCAACATTGCGGCACTTTCTTTTTCTGCTGAGATAATGGTATACACGTCTCAAACGTTGGCAGACTTGTTCACAACTATTACTTCACACTGGTTCACCTTATTATTTCCCCCTTATTTAACTCCTTATCTACAACTACCTTCTCGGTAAAATTTCTTACACTGCCACAGTTAATGCAAATTTCAATTCTCAGCACCCACAGGCTGAAACTGCACTTTCTAAAATCCTGGAAAGTTCTTCAGTTCAATGAGACCAATTAATAAACTGATACAACCTGCTACAGTCACTTAAGATGAATGCCGCAGCTGCATCTTCTCTTTCTGTTCAGAAAACGCAGAGCCTTGCCTTCCCCTTGATCTGTGTCCCTTAACAACCCTTTTTCTTGGCGGGGGTGGGGGGTCCTTGTGTCATGTTTACTATCACAAGAAAATCTTTGTGTGGGGAGAAGCCGGGTCTAGTAAGTTTGAGAACTTTTTGGCCAAAGTTTGTGGGTCTTTTCTAATGGCTGATGAACCTGTAACGCGACCCGGGCTGGGCGGACCAGGGGCCGGGCAGGGTGCTGTGACATCTCTGAATGTCAAATACATCTCCTCAGACTGCTGGGAGGGGGGGTAGAAAAGGAACTGGGGCCTGAGGCGCAAGCGTCCCAGCCCTGGTGATACCCACTACCCACTTCGTTCCCATTAGGAAGCCGTGGCAGAGAGTTAAAAGAGTAACAAAACCCGACGACTCCGTCCTGTCCTTCTCGCTTGCCCAAAGTCAAACCTAACTTTCTCCAACTTCGCGGTGAGTGACATAATTCTGAACGCTTAGTCCAGGAGTCATCCTTGGGAGATCCACGTATTCCCAGCCACACCACCTCTTCTCCACAAATGCCCTCGCCCCATTCCAATATATCTGACATTAATCACCCCATTTACCCAGTGGGGTGGGGGGTGAGTGACAGTTTAATGAGTCCCAAGCACCGCAACGGGCCAGCGACTCCCACTCCACAAATCGACCCCTTCCCGTCTTGCTACCGCGGATCCACAGAGGTTCTGTGAGGTTGGGGTTCTGTTTTCCAAAGAGGTGGGGGCGGGGGTGCCGAGCGGGGCAGCAATGCAAATCTCTACGTAGTTCGCCGTGCATTAAACAGTCGGGAAAGAGGAAGGTTAAAAACCACAGGGAAGGAGGCGGAGGGCGCAGAGCCGGTGCAGCAGGAAAACACCTTCAGCAACAGCGGAGAACACAGACCCGGGTCACCGCAACAACAAAAGAAAAGTCGTAAGAAGCAGCCGGCGGGAGCAGGGTGGCAGCCGGCGCTCCCCCGACGCCGCGGCGCGCGACCCCCGGGGCCTCCGGGCCACGGCACCCGCCCGGGAGCGCCCCTCCCCCGCGCCCCCTCCCCCGGGCGCCACTGCAGCTGCACCGGTCCCCGGAGCCGCGGCCGTCCCGGGCGCCACTGCAGCTGCGGCGGCTCCCGAGCCCCCTCCCCCAGCCCGCCGCCCTCCGCACCCGGGAGGCGCCACCGCAGCTGCACCGGCCGGGAGCCCGCCCCACGCCGCAGCTGCACCGGCCCGCGGGGACGCGGCGCGGAGCCCGGAGCCCGCACCCCGCCCGACCCCGCAGCTGCAGCGGCCCCGTCCCTGCGCCCGGCCTCCCGCAGCTGCGCCGCCCCCCGCCGCCCCAAAGCTCCCAAGCACACAAACTAACTCCACTCGCGGGGGCGCCCCCGGCCCGGCCCGGCCCGCCCTCCCCTCCGCCCGCGCCGCGCCGCCGGCCGGGGCCGCACAGCTGGCGCCCCCCGCCCGCCGGGGAGCCGGGGCGCAGAGGGGGCGCCGGGGCAGGGGCAGGGGCCGGCGCCGGGACTCACACGGAGCGGCCCTAAGTCACCGCGTCCCCGCCGCCGCCGCCGCCGCCGCGTCCTCCGCCTCCTCCGCCTCCTCCTCCTCCTCCTCCCGGCCGCCGCCGCCGCCGCCGCCGGACTTGGTGGGCTTCCTCCAGCTCTGGCCCCCCTCCCTCCCGGCCCCCCCACCCCCCAATCCCGGCTCCGTCGCCCGCTCCCCCCCGGCCCCTCCCTCCCGCCCACCCCCGCTGGCAGCCGGAGGAGCGCGGCGGAGCGAAGAGGGCCCCACTCTCAACGGCTCCCCATGGCAGCAGCCCAGCGGCGGCCGCAGCCTGCCAGACACAGCGAGGGAGCGAGCGAGGGAGCGAGCGCGGAGCCGCCGGGCGGGTGGGGGGGCGGCGCGGGGGGGCGGCGCGGGGGAGGGGGAGGGGAGGGGGCGGGAGGACGCACCACGCACGCACGCGGCGGCGCCGGCCAGATGTTCCCCCCCCTCGGTCCGCCCCTCTCCTTCCCCGGCCTCCCTCCCTCCGGGCGTTGGACTTCTGCGATTGACCGAAAGCGGCTGGACCGGCGCTCCCCGCCCGCCCCCAGGCCTCAGACTCCTCCAATGGGAGGGCGGCTCTCCGGAAAGGCGGAGGGGGTGGCGGGCAGTCGTCGGACTGACAAGGGGGCCCAGCCAATGGGGGCGGAGAGCCGGAGCTGCCCTCCCGGGCGTGCCAATCGCAGGCGGCAACTGTTGGGGTGGGCGGGGCTCGGGTGGGCGGGGGCCCGGAGCGGCGCGGCGCGGGGCGGAGTCCTCGGGCGCAGCGGCGGTGGCAGCGGCGGCGCCCCTCTGGGTGACTTGGCCGTGAGAAAGTGAAAGGAGCCCGCAGGCGGCGGCGACAGCTGCGCTGGGAGGGGCTTGTTTCCAGGCTCGGAGGCCCCGCGCACTCTGGGGGCGCGGAGCGAGCTTTCTGGCGTGCACCGTGACAACCACAAATACACTTTTAAACGTAGTGGGGCTTGGCTGCTGCGAGTTGCGCAGGTGTCCCGGAGAGGCAGGGCACCCGGGGACACGCAGGACTCGAGGCCGGCTTCGGCTGCCTCTGCCTGCTCCCCCCTGTTGGGCGACGGCGCCCGGGTCCTGGGCTGCCCGTACGCGGGGGAGCGGGACCGAGGAACGCTTTTGCTCCGTCCTGCGGCGTCCCGCGCCCAGGTGCACATCGGGGCGCTGGGGACGCGAGCAGCTCAGGCAGTTTCTGGGAGTCGTTCTGACGTCATCGTGTCACGGGCAGAGCGGGGCAGAGCGCCTGCCTTCCTCGCGAAACGCTCCTGTCCCTTGTGTGCTTACACTGTTACAAGACATCCCCAAGTGACCAAATTTTAGAGCATTACAGTAAAATTGGCACTTGCGGACGCCTTAGCTTGATTCCTTAATTGGTAGGTATCTAGCCACAACTTTACCGAGGGAAGATGGAAGACTGCTGTGTCGCTTTTCCTTCCCCTCGAAGAAACTTTCACTCGGTGCCTGTTCTTGGCGATTAAACTGCGTTAATCACGGCCACAAAGACGTGTGGGAATGTCTGCCGTCAAGAAACTGGGAATCGTGTTGAGGCAAGAATTACAAGTAAAAAGTTGAATAACAAGTGGTGGGGGAGCGGGAATGGCTCAAGAAAAGAAAATAGAAAAAAAAACCAAAACTGCATAGTGAGGAAGTCAGTCCACTAGTAATTGTCTAGTGAAATGTGTTTATTCTTTGCTAACAGAACCCAGACTGGCAAGCCTGTTGCTAACCAACTTGCCAGGAGACCTTTCAACTGGGCAAAATGTGCTTTCACTTTGTTCCAGGTCAAATGGGTAAAGTAGAAACTATTGTGTGGGCAAATCAGACATGTTGAATTGCTAATGAAGTAAAAACAGGAGCACACAAAATTCCTGGAACTGAAATCACTCTGGGATATCTTGTTAGAAACAGTAGCGATGTGTCTGCTTTTTCCTCAGCCCTCTACGCCCTCATGATTCACCACTGAGGTCAAGGATATCTTAGGAGAACTAGAGTTTTTGTGTTCCATGAAGTTTATTGTATCTGTGCTTTCGATGAATTCTGGGTCCTTTCAGTCTGGTGATAGAAGGCCCAATTTCAATCTGACCTGTTTCAAGATAGGGAAATTTATAAATGTTATTCACGGATGAAATATACAGGCACACAAAATGAGATGTGAAAAGTCCATGTTTCACCAATAAATTCAGGTAAAAAGAAATGTTTGTGTTATCAAAGCTGTTTCTCATCTACTAAAAGTTAAAAATAAGGAGAGTGACAGAGCTCTAGATGAGTAGACAAAGTAATTGATAGTCTCAGGATAGTAAACAATTCATGAAAATATTAGGACACTCAGCTTATCTACAGAAAGCTTAGAAACTCAGCTCTACAGCATCTAGAGCCAGGGTGTAGCTCTAACAAAATGTTTTATAGAATGTACCTGCAAGTAGAATAACAGCCCCCAAGCTGTGCAGGAGGAAACATTGATACATCAAAAGTTGTAACCATTTTGTGTGTGTGTGTGTGTGTGTGTGTGTGTCCCTAATAGTCATCTCTAGAATCCATTTTGGGAACTGAGAGCAGTGTGGCCAGAAAATATAGATTAAATGAATATTTAAGGAAGCAAGGCTGTTGCCCCTCAATTGCTACAGCCATTTTATCTAGAGTCCCTGTAGTGTGACTGTATTTCATGACCCTTTTTTACATTAAAAACAATTGTTTTTACTCTGTTTTAAACTGTCTTATAAACTGACTGTACAAATGATACTTTTAATCCTTTGGAAAGTTATCACCATGAAAATTTTAAGTAAAAATAGGCTGATATCAGAGAGATCATAATATAGAAAGATTACTATTTTTTATTTAATACCCATTGGGACCGTGGAAGGTAGTAAGTTAAAGTGTAAATATCCCCCTCAATTAAAGCACCTCAAAGTAGGGTGTTTACCACTATGTAACAGGCTTAGCAAATTACCGTGATACAAAGACACCTGACAGAGTTTTGTGGTTTGTTTTCGGTTTTTTTAGCCAATAATCTATACTTCTCCTTCACCTCCCACGGTGGGGGGGAAAGGGGGCAAAAAGTATACATTCTCAGCTCTTGGGAAAAGATACCATGCTTTCTCTCTGGAGGAACCCAGTCTTGTAAAGTTCCAGGTGATCCATACTTTGCCAGGAGTCCTGAAATTAAGTGATACAAATGAATCTTTCTTGCCAGGGAACAAGTTTTATGTGCTACTAACATATACATTTCAACTAATAACAATTTAATAGTATAAAATGTTGATGAATCAAATAAAATTTAATTTGATGAGCAATTCCATAAAATGAGTGTCTGACTTTTAAGTGTGAACCACAGCTCAAATCTCGGAAAAACCTCAGTGTTTTTATTACACTTTATGCAATAGGTCATGTTATCGCAGAAAAAGATATCGCAGAAACTAGTTTTTGGATATTGATATTTTATAAATGTATTAACTTCCTATATGGATGGAATTTTTCTTTAAAATTCGGGAGGCAAACAATAGTAAAATACCAGGTATTTTAAGGTATTATATTGGTAATAACTATAAAATCTAACAAAATGTAAGTAGAGATTAACTTGATTTTGAACCTAGAGAGAAAAAAATAAACTGGAAAATTTGTTCAAGCTTCTATTAAGCCACTCACTTTCAATATTATAGCATACATGAATCTCTATGAACTTATTTAGATTTTTCTCTCTCTGTGTCTCTGTCTCTTTCTGGCTTTTAGAAATGAACAGGTTGATATTGTCTAAAGGGAAAAGGAAACACTGACACATAGTTGAGATAATGATTAAAAAAAAAAGGAACAAACCAGAACACACATCACAGCAATGAAGTGAGCAGGGAGCATGTTTTATATAGCATCATTCTTAAAATACATATTTTATGTATTTATAATTCTCTATGATATATTCTCATCTTATCTATAGAATATATTCATAATTCTGCAAAGCACATTCTATGTCATGTTCCCTGGGTTATAACTTCTGTGATACTTGAATCTATTTATTAAATTCCTAAACTATGGTAAGCCCTGCATTGGAGATAATTCAGCCTGATTCTCAGCCCTGAAGACAGAAATAATCTTACCAGAAACTCTTGAGGAAAAATCCTTAGCAGGTTTGCACCAGGCGTTGGTAGTGTACCAGTGAAAGCAGAATGAGCTACACCAATGATTCAAACCTTCTGAGGCTTACAGGCAGAGAGGAGCAAAAGATACAGTCTCCCTAAAACTTTTTCTTGTGTAGCCAGTTTGTTGTTGCTCACTGTACATCAGTGCTTTTACAGACAGCATAATGTCTGTAGGAGGCCAATAGTTCAGGCTTGGTTGGGACTAAGATAGGCCACTTTAAAGAATTTAGGCAAAAAGCAAAGAGGTATTTCAGTAGCCACCCAACTCACAACCCTCTTCTCTCTCTCTCTTCTTTCTCCTCTCTATCTCCTTCAGGCTTCCCATAAAATACATTATACCTTATATCACATGGAAAAAGAACTGCACACAATGATGGCTTTTATAGTTAACTTTGTGCTATAAATATATTCGTCATTCACTCTGTGTGTTATCCCAGGCCACTTTTGAACCCTAGGCTGGCTGGCTTTCTTGCGCCACAGAATGCCTTCGTGTCATTCACTAGTGGGAGTTCAGTCCGTTAAAACTTACTTAAAGGCTATCCCAAACAAAACCCATTTCTAAAGACAAGTCTACTGTCCTTAAAAATCACATGCATTTGAATACCAGATGTTGGAGTTTATCTGTTGTGTTGAAGGCTGCATTACTTTGGATAATTAAAAGATGCACTCATTTTATCTGTGGGCTTTTTAAGATTTACCGTTTAAAATAACCCAACTAAACATGACTTCCAGATGAGTAAATTCTATTAAAGAAAGATTTAATATGAACCTATGATATTCATAACCCCCCTTCAATAATGTAAGTCTTCAAGGTATTGTGCTAAAATATTGCACAATATTAGTAAGTAGAAGTTGTTTTGTTCAAAATGAGAGAATAAAACTTCTAAATATTTGAATGCTAATATTTTTTCTTCTTTTAAGTTGCTTACATTGGAGTTTGTAGAAACTTGGTTTGCAAATGAACTTAGAAAAGAGGAAATGAAGAGAACAAGAGGGGCTACCAGGAAGTATTAATTGCACACCTACTGTGCGTTTGCTGCTGTGCTTTGGACCCCAAGAGGGAAATAGCGCCTGTCTGCATTCTCCTACAGGGAGAAATTTTTCCTTTTGTGCTTGCTCCACTCTTGAATGCAGCACCTTCTTGGATTTAAACCAGCAGAAAGGAGAATGATACATCTAGAAATTATTTACTGACAACTTACTATATGTTAGAGAAACAGGAAACTGCATTATGATGGTTCTTGTTAAATTTCCACCATGTGCTAGGTGCCAACAATACAGGAAATCATATTCCCTCTTAGAACTTCATTAGGTATAAATGTCATTGTGAATCCAGTGGACAAAGATAAGGTTTCGTTTTTCTTTCAGTAACTAACATGTTGCTGATGCCTAATAAGTGTTTACCAATCCCAACTACCGTAATAAGATAAAATTGTCTTAAGCAAACTCTGGTTATAAAGAAATTCTATAAATCTAACACAAAAAGCCTTGATACATACCAAATTCAAACTATTCCTGGTAATAAGAACAGGCAGAAGGTTAAATCTCACTCCAGAAATTTACTTCACCCTTAGCAATAACATGCAACTCAGGAAGTTACTTCTCTTACAAAGAACTAGCATTTATGCCGAAGACTAAAATGATTATTTTTGAAGTACCCATTTTACAATGCAAATGTGTATCTAAATTAAACTCAGCAAAAATAAGCATTTTAAATTGAAGCTGCAGTAATAGCTTTATGGGAGACAATAGGAAAAGTGGTTCTTGAATATGAACTCAGAGAAAACGCATTTCAAATTCCTTCTACGGGCCTCGAAGCTTTCTTTGTTCTCTGTCTCTGTACATTAATGTACTGTCACATGTTTTAACTGAAAACCCATTGCTCTGAAGTTCTTTTACACAACTGAGGCTGTTCAGCAAGGTCATGGGAAAAAAAAAAGTTAGGTCCGAAAAAAGAAATTGGACTTCCAACTGGTCTATAGTGCCACACTGTACCTTAGCACTTGGGATATGGGACAGATGCAGGAACACAGGCTCACCAAAACACACAGTGACAAGACACTGCGTAGCAAAGACACATACACAATGGGGCATTTTAGACAGAGACAAATGACAGACGGAGTAGAGCAATATACGGGACAATGGCTTTACAGGGCACGGGAGGGCTGTAAAGAATGGTGAGAAGATGGTGATGGTACAGAAGAAGGATAATGGAAGAGAGGTAGAGACAAGGAAAGACCCCAGTGGGCAGTGCTGTATGGTAGAGGCCATGGCAGTGGAGGTGGTGCTGGTAGGGATGGCGGTGGCAGCAGAGAGGTGAATGAAGCAGAGATGTTCATACTTCTTCCTGGGCTCTGCTGATTATGCCACTCTTTTTTGTCTTGCAAATTATTCTTAAATAATACTTCATGAAATAGTCCCAGAGTGAAGAAGACTAGAATATACTCAGTTGGTTTTGCCAAGACAGCACTTGATAAAAGAATAAGGAATTTTTTAAAATAATGTAGGCTGTACTCAGTATTTAACTCTTTCCAGACATGAAGATGCCACAATTGGAGCAATGTGTGTGTGTGTGTACTCACGTGAACACTCCTATACCTGGGTCACTAGTGTGGGTGGCTTTTCTGGCAAGACCAGCTTCATATGAACGAGATTTTATAGAGTTCATATTAATATAGGGTAAGAATTTCATAGCACATTCATTATGTAGTTTTAGGTGGACCTTCTAGGGAAATTGTAGGTATGTACTGACACTTCATTGAGGAATATGAACTATTTGTTAAGCTAACTGATCACATTTCAGAAATAAATTCATTCATTCAACAGCCACTGGATACCTATCATGTGTAAGGCCTGGTTCCAGTGACATCAGCCTCTGTACAAACATTTGGCCTGGCTCATAAGCAGATGCATGAACTAGCATTGGAAGGAAATACTCTTGAACTGCTTTGATAAGGTGGGCCAGGAAAATTCCCCATCAGAGATACCCACTCTGTTTTTTGTTTCCTATTTTCCTTGGTGGATCGTAAGCTCCCTCAGGATGGGAACTCTTTCTATAATAATAGCTGTATCCTTAGCAGTTAGAATGGTGCTTGGCACATAATAAGCATTCAAGAAATATTTCTAGAAAGGAAGGGAGGGAGAGAACAGAAGGAAGTAAGGGAGAGGGTAGAAGAGAAGGAAAAGAGAAGGGAAGGAGGAAAGAAGGGAAGGGAGATAATGAAAAGAAGTAACTTACACCTTTGCATTTTTCCAAGGCTAGCAGGAATAGCAGTGTTTTGTATGTTCAACTGCTCCCTTTAACTCGGAATGAAGGGGAGCTTATTATGTAGACTACCACCAGAGCCTCTATTTGCTTTTTTAGGGTACACTCTGACCCAACTTAGAAATACCCCAGATGGATGTGGTAGAGACTTTACTCCTGGGAGAAGCATAGTAATTCTTTAGTGTCTGTAAGATGCATTTCGTCCTTGAGGCATTTTGGAGGTGAGTTATTGCTCAAACATCTCTTATAGGCATAAGATGTGTTGTTATTCTCATTACTTGGAGGAGAATGTTGAAATGGAGTGGCTAAGTGACATGTCCAAGGCCCCAAATTAAGACTGGTGAGTTGCAGAGATAATTCGTCATCAATTCACTAAGTCATTGTTCCTCAGATATTTAGGCCACTCTGAAATCAAATGAAAAAACTCCATTGTTTTAAAACAAATTAGAATCTGCCATGCTTTGAAAATGTACAGTCATTTGGGTGTTTATCCTCGAGGACACCATGATCTCAATGGATCCACATAAAGGAGCTGAAAGTATAATGAAAGGAATGATTCCTGACTTTTCAAGTGTAGCTGCAACTACAGAAACATGCTATTGGTGGATATAAATGAAGATACCTCCAAGCAAGAAGTGTTTTCCCTTTCTGTAGGTCCTACTAAGACAGTAGGGTCCTAGGAACAGTACACTTGGTGCAAAGGGATCGATACAATTGTATATATGGGTGCATCCGGTGGCCATGAGAGAGAAAAGATTATATTTTCATTTGCATGGTTTGCTGGGTTTTATTTGGCAGACATAACAACACACGCTATGCAGAACCCATAAAACAAAGGGACAACAGCAGCTCATTTGGTGGCAGAATGGAATGGTTGTAGCTAAAGGGCTTACATAATTCATCTCAAACCCTTATGCCTATATTTATTATTGTTTAAATGAAAATTAAACTCTTACGGCCATAAGGAGGGAGCGGGTCAGACATTTGATTGAGAGCCCTTCTTCTCATATAGCTTCTGAGATGGTGAGTCTGTGACATTTACAACCAGCTACAGAAATATTCTGGAATGAGCATACTTTACCTAAGCATATTAGAATGTCATTCCTCAAATCCTGCTTTCCCAAACAACTATAAAACTCCCACAGAATGCGAGTGAGTAGAGAGAGAGGCCTCATTTGTTATTCTGCCTTGGAATTTCGAGTTCAGCTCAGGGCAATAGTAAGCTATGGTTAAGAGTTAATGTTTCGTATCAGGTAATATTTGGTATAATACTTTAGCAGGGGTGAGGGCTGAGGCGTATGATATTGGCTCAGACTGTTTCACACAAGTATAATGTATTTTGGTATTATTTAAAGTATACCATAAAAATGTATTATATCACATTGCTAAAAGAATATTTTTAATGCCATGTTTTTTTTAAATCATTTTATTCTTATGTTAGAAGAGTGGAAATTTTGACTCTCAATTGTGCATACTCTAGACTATGGATTTAGCTATTTGGAGGGAAGAGTTTTGGGTTTTTTTTGAAGAATCAGACTAGAAATATAGTTTGTTAAAGAGAAATCTGTACTGTATGATTAAGTGCACATCTGGATAAGGTTTTAAAATATCAATGATTATCACACCAATTTAGAGAAAATGGAACTGTGCGGCTTAAAACAGGTGTGTAAAATATAATATTTTTATTTTCTGCAGATCTCACAGAGGTAACTAACGGATATAATATTAATATATAAACATATAATGGTAATTAAAATTAACATGAACGCTAGATACAAAAGTTTAGCATGATGGGGGCTATTGGAATATTTGTAATTAGCCTTAAAAGCGATAAATTAACTCTCAATCATTTTTTAAAATGACCAGCATACCCACTCTATACAAGTTAAATAGATTTGAAAATAAATAAATAAATACATATGCCCTAAATTTTACTTGCCATGAGTAAGTAAACATGTGACTATTTTGGAAACTGGGTTATCCCTTTTGGTTTTAGATCTTCTTCATTATTTTTAGGGAAATCGATTTGGATATTAAAGTGATTAGCTCAAACTTTCCAAATTTGAAAATTGTATGCCATTCAGGTTATTACTGTATATATACATGAACCAATTTTGGAAGGAAAGAGAAATACAACAAGAAGGTTATTTTAAACCATAAATCAATGCAAGTAAATAACTCATTTTCTAAATAATGAGATAATTGACGGAATTCATTCTGCTTTGGTAGTTAGCCCAAGCCATTTGTGTGTATGAAAAAGAGAGAGAGAGAGAAAGCTTGAGAAAGAGAGAGAAAGCAAAGCTTTAACTGCACATTCCTCAAGTTTAGTAGGAATAAACTAGAAGCCAAAAAGAAATTAAGGGACACTAAAACACACATGGAATATTCTACATTTTCACTTGAAACAAAAATGTTATTTTCATATGTTACAGTCGCACAGATTTTCTCTGTTCAGGAAGGTGTTTCTTTGCGAACTCATATTCATCTTTCAATCAGCTGGTCTGATGCCCTTCCAGAGGCTGCCGGGAAGATCTGAGAAGTGGGAAGAAAAAAGAGACAAGCAAACCTCGAAGAAGAGAATTTCAGAAAGAAGGAAAAGAAAATATCCAAAGGGTTGGGGGGAAGAATGGAGGGAAACAAATAAATAGACAAAGTTTTAGAAAGCAACAATTATTTCAGTTAGTTTATTTTCTCCCATGCATATTTTTTAATGGGAAATATGTTCTACTATTTTAACTTTTAAAAAAATCTGCCTTCACTAAACTAAAGCAAGGGACTTAATACGTGGTACAGATAAATATTCAGTAGCTAAGATCTTGATTGCCAAAGGAGACTGTGCTACTGGGCTGTCCCTCCATGGAGTCTGTGGGCTTCTGAAGCAGAGAGCACTAAGAGAACAAATACTTGTTTTCTTTAAAAGACAGTCCAGCATGAAGCAGCATCACTCTCAGAATTGCCTATTATCTTATCAGGGCAACTAGCTGTTAGTTTGGTCAGAGTGAATATCCAGCTTCTGTGATGCTAAATGAGAGAATGGAATGACTTCTGTTCCTCCACCACCACCTTCACGCCGCGTACCTCCGAAGCTCACCTCCAGCCCAAATGCTTTTCTTTACGCCTTTTACTTTTGAGTTCTTAAAGCATGTTATTACTATTATTTATTTTTAGTGTTGCAATCTCCAGCAGTCCTTATTTTCACTCAAAATTACAATACAGGGGACTATGGCCAATGCTATGCAGATGGCCAAATAGATAATAAAGACTCAGTTCATGAATAATATCCACTCAGAAAGAGGACAAAAGCAACAGGAAAAAAGAGCCCAAATTGGACAAAATGTGCATGCTATATTTAAAAAAAACACACGCGATCATTGTCAGAGATCATTAAGGGTGCCCCGTAGTTTTAATTATATGCCAGTGGCACCGATTTGATGTGACTGTTTGCTCTTATAGTCAATAAAAAAAGTCATAACTGCCATCAAATTTAAATTTAATTTATTTTCTACACAGCCTTTTCTGTTTTCCTTGTTTTTTTTTCTTTTATAACATTAACACTTTTTTTGTTAAAAAATGTGTGAAAGATTAATTTGTAGAATGAGGGTGCACAGCACAGGACAGATGGAGGGGGTGGGACATGACAGTTTTCGTCTGTGGCATCATTTTGTTGTTGCTATTGCAAGTGAGCAAAATAAAGATACTGCTACCGCGATCATTTCTTTTGGGGCCCCTCAGATGAGATGTGTGGCTTTTGCCTCGTGCTGGCCCTGCTGTTTGGGGACGCACCCACCCTCTACCCTCCACAGCCAGCGGCTTATGAACGGGGTTCATAGCCCGAGAGCACTTTCATTGTAAAATTGCATTTCTATGGAATGCCACCCGACTTTTGTGTAAAGCAGAATGAAACACACTTTTTCTTGGTAAGCTGACTGTGTTGAAATGAATTAATGATGTGTCCTCTCTGAGATCCCGTAATGTAAACCCGAACACACGAAACTCTAGAGGCAGAAAAGACTTAATTTTTTTTTTTTTTTTTGGCACAGGACAAAAATTCTCACATTCTCACATTCAAGGGGATTTTTTTTTTTAATTTATCAAAAATGACGATGTGCAAGTTTCAGTTTTTTGCCTTGGAACGGCCCTAATTTACACATAAGTATTGTAGGAGTTTGCTATTGTAAAGGTTCTTATTGAAGAATAAAGCAATTACCACAGAAAATCACTGTCATATGGCACACACAGACATTCTGAGAAAAAGTAAAACTTTGAGAAGAAGGAAAAGGGGAATTCAGGACAGCATGTGGGAGGGAAGATGGGAGTGCTTTTTATGCACAAAGAGATCCATTAACAATATCTTTATCAGTTTCCTTCTTCCTTGTTAACTGAACTAACTTCCAGTGCCCAGAATATGCGAACGTGATTGCAAATAAATGACTGAGGTGGCCAGAGGATGAGTGGTGGTTAATTCATGGCAAGACACGATTTGCCTGGAAAAACAAAAAACAGAAAACCTTTCCCTCAAACGAGTGCGTCTTTCATAGTAAGGCAAGGTGGTCCACCATAGTATGTCACGAACCCTCCAGGCTGCCTCAGCCTGGAGATCAGTGGGTCTTGTGGATAGAGTATTTGGTATTCCAGTCATTTTATATGATCACGTTATTTTTCCTAATTAGACTGTAGGCTTTCCCAGGGAGGGACTGTGTCTCCGAGCAGAGCACGCTGTAGAAAGCGGTGCTCCCCCAAGTGCGCGGTTGGCAAACCGGCTCTATGGGGCCCCTGGATGGCCATCAGCGGGGTCCATGCTGAAGGCAGCAGGGCATGATGATTCGAATCATGGGCTTTGGGGCAGGCCATCTGCAGTTGGCGACCAGCTGCCCCTAGCTATGTAACTGTATTTTAATTTATACAAGCCTTAGTTTCCACTTCTGTCAAAACAGGAATGACAATAATAGCGTGCACTTCATTATAGGATTCGTGGGAAATTAAGAGATAGTCCTTTGTAAAGCATTTAGATGGTGTCAGACGTAAAGCAGTTAACCCTAGTTTTCTAGAGGTCACTTTTTGGATGCTTCCAACATCTGACCACTGAGGGTACTCAAAATCCTAAATCTTTGGTATGAAACATTCCTTGTTCTGTTATATGACGGGGTAGCACGGACAAATACAAGGTTGGAATGTACCTGGACAGGTGAGTGGGGACGAGGGAGAAAGTAGATACAATTTTAACACCAAATAATACTATATGGGGATGGGGAGTTGTCCTTGATGTCATAGAAAATAGGGAGGAAATTTGGTGTATATATTATGTGGTAACAATGTCTTCTTCCAACAGAGGCTGGAGAGGGTGTGGAGAAACTGGAACACTTTTACACTATTGGTGGGAGTGTAAATTAGTTCAACCATTGTGGAAGACACTGTGGTGACTCCTCAAGGACCTAGAAATAGAAATTCCATTTGACAAAGCAATCCCATTACTGGGTATATATCCAAAGGATTATAAATCATTCTATTATAAAGACACATGCACATGTATGTTCATTGTGGCACTTTTTACAATAGCAAAGACCTGGAACCAACCCAAATGCCCATCAATGATAGACTGGACAAAGAAAATGTGGCACATATACATCATGGAATACTACACAGCCATAAAAAATGATGAGTTTGTGTCCTTTGTAGGGACATGGATCAATCTGGAGACCATCATTCTCAGCAAACTGACACAAGAACAGAAAATGCACAAACAGCACATGCTCTCACTCATAGGCAGGTGTTGAACAATGAGAACACATGGACACAGGGAGGGGAGCATCACACCCTGGGGTCTGTTGAGGGGGGCTAGGAGAGGGACAGTGGGGGGTGGGGATGTCAGGGAGGGATAACATGGGGAGAAATGCCACATAT
The DNA here is from genome assembly GCA_028533165.1 of Leontopithecus rosalia. Classification (NCBI taxonomy): domain Eukaryota; kingdom Metazoa; phylum Chordata; class Mammalia; order Primates; family Cebidae; genus Leontopithecus; species Leontopithecus rosalia. The sequence goes on along the minus strand of CM052666.1, from coordinate 40,573,733 downwards.
AGGTGACGGGCAGATGGAGGCAGCAAACCACATTGCCATGGTATGTACCTATGCAACAATCCTGCATGTTCTGCACATGTACTCCAGAACCTAAAGTACAATTAAAAAAAAAACCAATGTCTTCTTCTGGAACACCTCCTGAAGGGCTGGCCTGAGGCTGTTTTACAGTTAACTTTTTCTTAATAAGTAGAAGGAGTATAGGCTAAAATATAATGATAAACAGTAGAGTATAGTAAAAACATAAATCAATGACATTGTTTAGTATCATTATCAAGTATAATTTATTGTACATAATTGCATGTGCTGTAGTTTTACACAACTGATAGCACAGGTAAGTTTGTTCCTGCATTGCACACGCTGTAAACATGTGTAATGCGTGTGCTATTACAAAAGAGATGTCACCAAGTGACAGGAGCTTTTCAGCTTATAACCCTATGGGACCATCATATTTGCAGCTCATTGGTGACCAAGACGTCATTTCGTGGATATGACTGTATTTCCATGCATGCTGATTCACAGAATGGAAAGTACCCTTACGTTTCTTTTGCCATCAGGTGCAAGTTACGTTTATGCCCAAAACACTGGAGAATAGTTACTTCACTGACTGCAGAGGAATTCGAACGGGCTAAGACTAGGGTGGAAATGGCAAGCTATATACATTACATATTTTTAAGTATAAATTAAAAAGTGTATATGTGAACACAGGTGTGTGTCTAAAATTGCACTTGGTATAAGCCAACTTTTCCCTCACAGTAAGAAGCCTGCAGTTATTCACTGTCGTAAAGTCTTCTGGTCCCCTACCCCAATAGCTGTTCTCCCCCTCTTCTTTAGTGACAAAACTCTCAAGTACATGACTACCCCCAAGTAAAAACTACATTTCCCAGCTTTCTTTGCAGCTAGATATCTCCCTATGACAAACTCTGGACAATGAGATGTACGTGGAGGTGTTTTGTGCAGTTTACAGGAAGCCTCCTTAAAAGACTGTGAATACACCTTTTGAGCCTTGGTTGCTTTCCACTGTCCGGAATGTGGATGTGATGGCTGAAGCTTGGGCTGACATAATGGACCACAAGGATGAGAGCCACATTATAAGCAGGCTGGAGAGGAGGGCTGGAGGAAGCATCTTCATTTAATGACCCCAGTCCAGGACCGCATACTTCCCAACTTCGTTTCTATAAGAAATAAATCAGTGTTGGTGGAGATACAAATTGGTGCCGCCATTATGGAAAACTGTATGGGAGGGTTCCTTAAAAAAGTAAAATAAAACTAACAAATGATCTAGCACTCCCATTCCTGGGTATACACCTAAAGGAAGGGAAGTCCGTTTGTTGGAGAGGTATCTGCACTCGCTGTTCATTCCAGCACTATTCACAATAGGTTTTTCTATTTTGGCCATCAGAGACTCCAGTCATCTTCCATGTATGGCCTCCCAAGTCCCCACAGAATAGAAATAGATATTGCATAGGATTACACCGAAGATTTAACATGGTCCTTGCCTAGGGTGGCATTTGACACTTCTACCAACATTCTGTTGGCCAGAACTCTGTCATATGGCTCAAAATTAACTGCAAGAGAATCTGAGAAATGTAGGCTAGCTGTATTCCCAGAAAGAAGAAATGAGAGCACTAGCCTTCTCTTACCTAGTGAATAAACAGAACATATAGTTTCCAATATCCCCGTTTTAAATTTATTTTCTAAAGCCCACTTAACAAGAGCCACACGCTCAAGGATATAACTCACTATGTCACAAATGTGCCTTCTTACATTATCTTTTTTTCTGTTTTTGAGACAGAGTCTCACTCTGGCACCAGGCTGGAGGGCAATGCCGTGATCTCGGCTCACTGCAATCACCACCTCCCAGGTTCCAATGATTCCCCTGCCTCAGTCTCCCAAGTAGCTGGGACTATAGGTGCATACCACAACTAACTAAAAATTAGCATATACCTGGCTAATTTTTTTTTTTTGTATTTTGGTAGAGACCGGGTTTCACCATGTTGGACAGGATGGTCTTGATCTCCTGACCTCGTGATCTGCCCACCTCAGTCTCCCAAAGTGCTGGGATTACAGGCATGAGCCACCAAGGCCATCTAGTCATCTTAAGATTGAAGCATCTAAGACTCAAACATTTCTTTTCTTTTCTTTTCTTTTTGAGACAGAGTCTTGCTCTATTGCCAGGCTGGAGTGCAGTGGCACAATCTTGGCTCACTGCAACCTCCGCCTCCTGGGTTCAAGCGATTCTTCCACCTCAGCCTCTCGAGTAGCTGGGACCACAGGTACATGCCACAATGCCTGGCTATTTTTTTTGTATTTTTAGTAGAGATGGGGTTTCACCATGTTGGCCAGGATGGTCTCGATCTCTTGACCTCGTGATCCGCCCGCCTTGGCCTCCCAAAGTGCTGTGATTACAGGCATGAGCCACCACGCCTGGCTGACTCAAACATTTCTAATAATGGAATATGAGCTCTCCAGAATGGTGTGGCTTTCATCTCAAGCCCTGGCCAGCTGTTCTTATTCCGACGGTTGCTCTTCCTCCTTGTTTCTGTGCGTCTCTAATGATGAGGGATAATTTTTGAATATCTATAGAGGACATTAAGAAAAGCTTCCATAGGGCTTTATATTATTTAAAATGAGGCAGTGCATGGTGGCTTATGCTTGTAATCCTAGCATTATGGGAGGCCGAGACAGGAAGATCACTTGAGGATAGAAGTTTGAGACCAGCCTGGGTAACAAAGCAAGACCCCATCTCTACAAAAAAAATTTTAAAAATTCATTAGCGAGGCATGGTGGTGCATACCTGAGGTTCCAGCTACTTGGGAGGCAGAGGTCAAGGGATCACGTGACCCTGGGAGATAGAGGCTGCAGTAAGCTCTGATTGCACCACTGCACTCCAGCCTGGGAGACAGAGCAAGACCTTGTCCCAAAAAAAAATTCACTTAACTGGTAGTCTGGGAGCATATTGCTGGAGACAACGGATCACTGAGGCAGGTGCAGCCTTCACTTCCTTTCATGTTACTGTTGTCTATTTCATAGGCTATTGTTATTACGAGCTACCTGATATTTGTGCAAAATAAGATCATTTAGGGTATTTTTTAACAGGGTTAGACACCCCAAAAACAGACACAGATGGACAGACAGATATACAGACAGAATTCTATTTTCCTCCAAAAATCAATCATGATGGTTTTATTGAACCAATGTTTCCCACAAATTCTGGACAATTACCAAAAACAATCCATTTCAGGAAACATGACTGAGATAAAAATAATAGATACAAAAGGAACAATGTTTGAAATTCCATTTTGGCTTAATAATGAGTTTGTGGCCCGCATCGTGAGGCAGCTTACTACCCATCACCTTTGATCATGAGACTCTTTCTTGCATTTTTATAAAAATTTTACAGCCTCTATTTTCAGAACCATCCAGAAGATGCTGTTACTGTTCACTGCTATTTCCTTTGATGGTTTGATTTTTGAAATTCAGCTCTTTTTCAGAGTTTTGAGGCATATGATAGGCAGAAGGTAAATTTTAGGGGATTTGTCTATTTCCTAGGGGGAAAATGAAGCAATATTTCATCTCTGGCTGTTCATTAGAAACACAAAAATTAATTTAAAATTTTTGTATTAACTAAAATCTGAAGTATTGATGTTTATTTAGGGTAAAAGAGGAAATTGTACAAAAATGCTTTTCTAAAATGAGGAAACAATTTTAAGTTAAAAATGAAAAGATGTTTGATTTGTTTTCTGTGTGTTTCAAGGAAGCCCCATTTGGGGGTTATTGGGTTTAGGATTACTGGGGTCACATGTCTAACAATCCTGGCACATAGCAGGCACTGAAATGGCTTTTGAACCATGAATGTGAATGACCATGACCCCACAGGACTGGGAGAAGAAGACCATGAAGAGGGAGACTTGAGAGGCGGGGCGGTGGTCTTCATTTTCAGTGAGGAATGAGAGGCTGCCTGAGACTGCCTAGCCCTGCAACACACAGGAAATTCAAGCATCTGTAAAGAGATGTAGAGAACAAAGTTTCTAACATGTAATGCTGCCATTACTCCATGCTCTAACGTAAGGAAATCACCAAGCATCTGCTTGGTGTTTGTGGCTTAGGGAAGGAGGAGGGGCTGCTCAGCTGCCTGACCCTGGCTCTGAGCTGAAACCATCAGGAACTCTTCAGCCCTCCTGTGCCTTTGGTATGGAGCCAGAACTAGACTAATCCCTTCTTTCCCCCAAATCTTTCTCCATGTATCCAGGCCTGTAGAACTGACTATGGACCTCGGTCACTAATTCACAACCTTTAATGCTCATCAGAATCACCGGGGGTCTTTTCCCAGGGTCCCACCTCAGACTTACTGAATCCAAATCTCCAAGGGTAGGGTCTTGGCATGGGATCTGAGGATATGTGCCTTTTAAAGCCTCCCTACTGAAGCTGTGACTCCTCAAAGATCAAGAAACCCTGGCCCGGCTCACCTCGGCAGCTGCACGAAGCATACTGTTACCTGGGACTTTGAATGCAGTTGTCACAGCCTTTGGTCACCAGCTTGATCTGAAAAGACTAAATTCACGTCCTCAATCGCCAGTGACTGTGTGATCATGAGTGAAATGCTTGGCCTCACTGCAGTCTCTGTCCCCACCCCTAAGAGGCAGGGACTAGTGCGGTATCTTTATAATGTGCCACTGTCTTGAACAACTTACCCAGTTCCTAACCATCTGGACTGAGTTTCTGTGAACATATGAGCACTCAAAAAAAGAAAGACTGAAAAAGTGCAGGTGGACTATTAACAACGACAAGAGCCGCAACTAACAGTCTGGATACTCATTTACACCATTGAAAGAATTAATGCATTTCGTGGTGAATAAGTGGCTAGAGTATGATTAAATATGCTTAATATTTTTTCTTTAGAAAACCCAGAAAGTAGATCATTTCCAGTTCAGAACAACCTGGTCCGTAACCACAGATTCTTTCAAACCCGAGGCCAGTCAATGTCAAAATACTGGATTACAGTTATGAGACTTACCAAATAACTAAAAAATGAGATTAGCATTTTTCAGGTCCCTCTATTATTGCCAGTGCACAAACTACAGACAAAAAGGGGGGAAAAGACTACTTGGGATGAACGTTGTATGGAGTTTTTTATTTAGCCTGCTGTCTTTTTGAAACACCGATTTTCATCTATTCTGAGTCTTCCGATACAGATCAGTTACACTTGAATGAACAGCCTTCTCATCTAGTTTCCCTTGTCCTAATAACAAGAATGGAGTGTGCCTTTTTCCCCTTCGGTAGTTTCTAAACAGTCCTTATAAAACTGCCCATTACCTTTTTATACATACTAAGCTCATTGTTGAAAAATTATACCTCCTCACACCCCCAGGCCTTTCTACATCTAAATGAAACTCTTTGCACTTAAATGAATATGGCAGGAAAAATCAGCAAATACTAATGTTCAAACCCCAAGGGGGCAGCCTGCTCACAGATGAAAATATGACCATGCACATACACTCTTTGTCGCATGCCACCAGGCCTCAAGGAGAAAACCAGCCCCTGCATAAAAGATTTCACAGGGATAAGTAAAATAACCCAGTGCTTGGGTACATCCAAATTCAGATGTAAAGTCACAAAAGTCAGTAGAAACCGTGACACTGTACAGCCTAAGAGTAACGGTGCATAAACCACAGCACATTTTTGTTAAATTCACATTTACTTAATAATACATATCACCAACTCTGCAGTCAGATGTCGAGGCAAAACAGGCTATTTTTAGGAGTCTGGCCAAGGACCATTTGCCCATTCATGAGAGCGTGTTCTAAGAAGTCCAAAGCCAAGATATTAAGATAGTCCCTTATCTGGGCAGTGGCTGCAGGGCCAAACGGCCTCACAAGGGGAGTGCCATCCGCCACCCAGGGAACCAAAGGAGAGACCATGTGTGGTTAACACAGGCCCATTGCTGTTATGAGAAAAACAGGCAGGAGCATAACTGCTGATGGCAATCAGGGCGTTTGACAGTCAAAGCATGGCTTATTGGTTGCTTTGGCTAAAGATCTGGCCAAGGGATCTCACAGGCAGCATTTATCTGAAGACCAATTCGTTTCTTAGGAAGGAGTGTCAGGTAAGGGACCAACTATCTCAGCAATTTCAGCCAACACTGAAATGCACCTTGCTTGGTTTCCACTGCTTAGCCAGCCGTTTCCTAACTGCTACCAAAGCTGCAGACCGTAGCTTTCAATTCCATCGAGATGAACTGCAGCGAATCAGAAGTGATTTGGGGAGTAGAGAACGCCGCGTTGATGTGATATACCTCGCGTGGGCTGGGAAAGAAGAGCAGTAAGAAATGCCTTGGGAAGTTAAGGATACAGAATACCTTCTTCATTCACTTAGCTGATGAACAAGGCTTTGTTGAGCTTTCTTCACATGCCACTTACTGTGGCAGGTATGAGGGGCACCAAGACACACAGAACAGCAGCCTGCCTGCTAGCCCTTCCTTGCATGCCACTCTCACTACGGTTGCTTGAGTTTACCCTAAGAGAAGGGGGCTGGAACCTATTCATTCTGCATAAATGGTTCTCTCTCTGTCGAGTGTGACCGTGTTGCTCACCCTACTTTCCCTTAGGGGAGCCTTGGGACTAATTCTGTCTGATGGACTGTGGACCCGTGAATCCTACAGGTCAAAATAGAAGAGGCAGGGCCCAGCGCTCCAGCCGTCTCATCCCTTGCCAAGGCAGCCAAGGAAACCTCATGCCAAGACGGCAGAGCTGCACGTGTTACAGCATGAAGGGCGGATGCCTGGGAGGGTCACCAGCCTGCAGTGGACCTCGTTGGGGAGAAAAGGCATTAAGTCACTGAGACGCGGAGGTGGTTTTCTTTGTCTGTTACTGCAGTATAGTACCTGTTTAATAACATTAATACATGTCTGTTTTGCCTGGGACTTTTAGAGAAGACAAGAAACCACAGACTCTGTAGAGATGAAGAGGCTTTATGGACTCATAGCCTTACCCAGTGCAGATAAATCTCCCAGTGGAAAGAGATCAACTTCCCCGCTCAATCAGTGTGGCTGTCACGGGGGCTCTTCCCAAGGCTCTAAGGTGTTGGAGCTGCTGCCTCCCTCAAGCCTGACTTCTCAGGACACCTGATGCCTTCAGGTAGTCCAGCCCCAGGGTGTCCACATCTCTTTTCTTCCCAGTTTAGTAGAAGCAAGATCGGGATTTTCAAAGTGAAACTTCATCAGTAAGAAATGAAGATTAAATAGGTACAAATGTATAGAAACAGATGGATTTGCTGAGTATAGGTTTCTAATAGAAACATATTTGATCCTGCTTTTCCATAATATTGGGGAGATATGCTTTAGTCCTTGCATCCTGAATGCGTTGAGTTAAAACATATCTAAAACAGAAAGGGGGGATCTGAGACGCCGCATGACTTGGCCAGATACTGGCTTTGCTTGTCTCCTGTTATGACAACATAAGAGACACCGTATTTTCTGCAAAACCGTCATATTCCCTCTGAACAATGCAACTCTTCAACAGCAATATTCTCCTTAACAATTAATTTGTGATGTTAGAGCACTTTGTATGCTCCCAGTAATAGCTGTGGCATTGTGAACAATAATAGTCATTGCTGTACTTTAAGCCTATTCGTGCACAGAAGAGAGGAAGGAAGTTCTTTATAATGTAAATGATTCCCAAGTTCGAGAAATTCAGTTTATCCTTGTAAATATTACCCATTTTCAAATTATTCTGTTAAAATATATAATTGTTGGGACAACAAGCTTTTATTCAACTGTCAGTTCTTTAAAAATAAAGAATTTATATTGAATCTTATTTTGAGGCGGAAGAAAGTGGCCACAAATGGAAAATTAATGCTTTCAAGACACAGTTGAACTCTCTGGAAGAAGTAAATAGTATTTATTTTCTGGTTCAAAAAAATTAAAGTAACTTTCTTCTTACGTGTACCTTTTTTTTCCTTTTTATTTATTTGTTTTTTTGAGAGAGAGTCTCACTCCATTGCCCAGGATGGAGTTCATTGTCACGATCTGGGCTCACTGCAACCTCTCCCTCCCGGGTTCAAGTGATTCTCATGCCTCAGCCTCCTGAGTAGCTGGGATTACAGGCAGGGCCGTCAAACCTGGCTAATTTTTGTGTTTTTAGTAGGGGCAGGGTTTTGCCATGTTGGCCAGGCAGGACTTGAACTTCTGGCTTCAAGTGGTCTGCCTGCCTCATCCTCCCAAAGTGCTAGGATTACAGGTGCCACCGTGCCCAGCCATGTATACTATTTTTTTAACTTTCTATGAACCCAGTGTTTCATAGGGGAGTGTGGTATGGTGATTAAGAGCACAGACCCTGAAGTCAGATTCATGGATTTTAATTTCTCCTCCACTCTTAACTACCTACATGGCCTTGAGCAACATCCTCAACCCTTCCGGGCTTCGTCTAACCTATAAAATGAAGATTCTTACTGTCCCTATCTTAAAGAAGTACCTGACATAGTGCAGGTAATCAAAGTGTTTGTTACATAAAAATGAATTGCCAGGTGCAGTGATGCATGCCTGTAGTCCCTGCTGCTCTCAATCTCTTGAACCCAGGAATTCAAGCCTGCAGTATGCTATAATTGTGTCTATCAATAGCCACTGCTCTCCAGCCTGGGCAACATAGTGAGACCCCATCTCTTAAAAAAAGAAGAAGATCGGGCTGGGCGCGGTGGCTCACGCCTGTAATCCCAGCACTTTGGGAGGCCGAGGTGGGTGGATCATGAGGTCAAGAGATTGAGACCATCCTGGTCAACATGGTGAAACCCCGTCTCTACTAAAAATACAAAAAAAAGAAAAAAATTAGCTGGGCACGGTGGCGCGTGCCTGTAATCCCAGCTACTCAGGAGGCTGAGGCAGGAGAATTGCCTGAACCCAGGAGGCGGAGGTTGCAGTGAGCCGAGATCGCACCATTGCACTCCAGCCTGGGTAACAAGAGTGAAACTCCATCTAAAAAAAAAAAAAAGATTTCATGAACTACCTGGGAAGTCAAACACTAAGAATGCCAATTCCTGATTCTCCATAGTACTCCAAGGTAGAATGCAGAGAAGAAAACATTCCCAGGCTGACCTCTGCAAGATCCACCAAAAAGCAATGGTACAGGCTGTTTAGGGAACTCGCTCTCAGGGCCTTTGGCTAACTACATGACAGCAAATGATTCCCTCGAATACGCCAAACTTGGACTAAAGATTTTCTAGGGCCAGCAGGATCTATTGGGGCACTCCTCATGGGAATAGAGCTCACGTAGGCACCCCCAGCTCAGCTGAGCACTGGCCGAGCCCTGGTGTTGGTAGTGCGCCCACATTTGCACCTCTGTATTGGGGAACCCATGAGCTCTGACACCCAAAGAGATTTGTTTGTTGTTTGTTTTCATAAGTGAAGAACAAAGTCATTTGTCATCAAAACTTGTCCTGAACTTAGATGAGGTTATTTGGAGTCTTCAGTGATTTCACTGAGTGAATCTTCATATGTTTCACTCCAGAAACATTGATGAGTTTGCTTATGAGTGCTGCTGCCCCAAGACTTCCTAGGATGTCATGCTATATGACTTATGCACCATATTACCTTTCTAAAATCTGCAGAGTCCTGAATTCCAAATCCCATCTGGCCGTAAGCATTTCAGATAGGGAATATGGACCCATACCTTCTTACATATGATGCTTTCTGCTTGGAAATGGGGAGGTCATTGGCAGCTCCATGCTGTCTCCAATACTGGAATGTGAGCTTCATGGAATCTTCTCTTGCCACCTCAAGGCCAGAAGGTGGAAAAAAGCATGGAGCCGCCCATGAGAGAGAGAGAGAGAGAGAGAGAGAGAGAGAGAGAGAGAGAGAGAGAGAGAGAGAGAGAAAGCGAGAGAGAGACAAAGAGAGAGTCTTTGACAAAATATTATACTAGTGCCGGGAAGTCTTTTCTCCAGAAACTACTGTTGTGTGAGTGTGAGGCTTGCTGTAAAAATGTCTAACAGGTGTTTGGATGGGAACTGAGATACAGAAGGCATGGGTGATCAAACTCTAGAGTCTTAGCAACAGCAATATTCCCTCCCTCAATAATCCATGGGTTGAAAGTTAACCCTAAAGATTAAGAGTGTGTCCAGGGATGAGTGTAGGAACATCAGCTCTACACAGGAGGTGGGTGGACCACAAACTGCTCTAACAGAAAGGCTCTGCTGCCGCCCACACAATGCTTATGTTTGCATTTGATCTAAGTTCTTCCGCAATCTCATCCACCTTGCTTATTCAAAGCACCCCAGAGGCAGCCAGTAACAGTTAAAGTGATGGGCAGGCAATTCCTCCCACTCATCACTGGGGCTTGGACCCTGTTGTTCCTGATCTTTCTTATGGATTAGACCAGGTGCCTTCTAAACTTTTCACCTATAAACTTAACAACTCCTAAAACACGATGCCACCCAGATGCCTGCAGGGGCATTGCTACCTCTTGAAATGTAGATGATTTTGTCTCAGAGCTCCAAATCTTCCCCCTGTAGAAGTTAAAACCCCTCCCCAAGGAACGTATGAATTCCTGGTATAGAAAATCGTCTTTCTCGGCCGGGCGAGGTGGCTCAAGTCTGTAATCCCAGCACTTTGGGAGGCTGAGGAGGGTGGATCACAAGGTCATGAGATCGAGACCATCCTGGTCCAAATGGTGAAACTCCGTCTCTACTAAATATAACAAAAAATTAGCTGGGCACGGTGGCGCGTGCCTGTAATCCCAGCTACTCGGGAGGCTGAGGCAGGAGAATTGCCTGAACCCAGGAGGCGGAGGTTGCGGTGAGCCGAGATCACGCCGTTGCACTCCAGCCTGGGTAACAAGAGCGAAACTCCGTCTCAAAAAAAAAAAAAAGAAAAGAAAATCGTCTTTCTCATGCTAACCTCTTCCTGCAAGTGTTGTCACTGGACTGTACCAGAGACCCATATGTGACAGTTAACTTCTGCTCCCAGAAAATGCGCTCACGAAGAGCAGATTAAGTATGGGATAGACTTAACGTAAAGATCTGGAGGGAGGCAAAGAGGATGTTTACATTGCTATGACTCAAAACAAGCTCAAACTGAATATTAGACGTGACAGTGCTTTAAAAATAAAATCACCCACTCTGTTTAGGGCATATGTAACTCTTCCTTTAACGAATAGCTGTGACCAGCCCCATCCAGCAGAAAAACAACCTGCATGTGTGATGTAATATTTCCTGGTAGTGCTTTAAAAGTTAATTTATTCATTTTAACCCACCTTATTTTATCCAATCTTGGGAATTTGAATTTCAATATGCAATCAATATTTACAAGTATTAATGATTTTTAAGCATTCTTTTATTCATAATGTCTTTCAACACAGTGTATATTTTATACTTACTGAGCTGATTTCAAGAGCTCAGTCCCCAGCTGTGGCTAATGGCTGCCTTCGTGGCCAGCCTGGTGTTCTCTCCACCCAGCCTCCCTTCCTGAGCCCTTCCTCACCACGCTCACAGATAGTTCCAGGAAACTCCAAATTCCTCTTGATTTTACAAGCCACTCCCCAGTGTCTGCGCCTGGATCCCAGGCCTATTTCTGCTTAGTCAATTTCTTTTTTAAAGAGCCACTTTCCTTAGAAGCGAGTTGGACTGTGAATAGCAATTTCTTGTCTTCTCTTACAGTAGAAACTGTTATCATCTCCATCTCAATCCCACAGAGAGGGAAACTTGACCCCAAAGTGAAAGACATCGCAGATAACACGGCAAATGCCAGGTGAGCCCGCAGGTCCTCTGGGGTTGCCTTTCGGCTCCAAAAGGTTGAAGGCGCGGGGCCCAGAGCGACGGGCTGGCTGAGTTCTTCCCCTGATTTCCTCTCTGGGTCCATCATGAGGCAGTGTCTGCTCCAAAGTCCCAGGCTCAGTTGGACCTTTGCCCTTTCCTCTCCCTACACTCTCTCTGGCGATGAAATCTTTACCTCAACCTTCGCTCCCGTATCTCCAGCTGCCTACTAGACACTCTTAAAATGCACATGTAAAACAGAATTCACAGGCCCCCCCGCTGCTGTCCTGTGTACACACCCCAGCTCTTTGCTGGACGTGGTCTCTGTCAGCCTAGAACCCGGGTCACCGTGGGCCTGCATTTCTTTCGTGCTCTACAGCCTACAGACTCCAATTTTGTAAGTGTCATTTTGAGACTTTTAAGTGGAAAGTTGAATGTTATGAGATAATTTTACTAACTTTCAAACACTAATACGTGACAGAACTTGAGAGTCACAATATTCTTAACTCCCAATTTAACCAGATTTATAAAACTTTAAAATCGTTGGAAGTTTTTGCTTGTTAGGGTTATTAACGTAAGCCAGATCAGATATTTGAGTTGCTTAGAAAGCAAATTAAGTGTATTAAGTTTATTGCTGCAGCTTCAAATGCTTAAAGGAAACTAATAATTAACATAAATGGCACTAAAAGTTTAAGGGGAATTTAGTCCTTTCAACTCAAGCCAGTGGAAAACGACTCAAAGGGCTGGGCGGGGTGGCTCATGTCTGCAATCCCAGTGCTTGGGAAGGCTGATAGGGGAGGATCCCTTGAGGCCAGGAGTCTGAAGTTACCGTGGGCTGTGATTGCGCCACTGCACTAGGTAACCGAGGCAGGAGAATTTGCCTGAGGCCAGGTGCTGGAGAGCAGCTTGGCTAACATAGTGAAACCCTGTCTCTCCAAAAAAAAAAAAAATGGATTTAGGAAATTAGGCTTTTACATTTGGCATTCTAATAAACTAAACATGACACTAAAGCCCCCAGGTCTGTTGTGCCCCCTGAAGACATGAGGAGGTGACTCCTCAACACTTTAAGCGACAGTGAGGTCCACAGTTGGGCTGCTTTGTTACTGAGTTTGTCAAAGAGAACCACGGTCAGGTCATTTTCCAGTGGGAATGATGGCTTAGTGGTGTGACAGCAGGCAAGGAGAGGTGCCGACGGGGCAGGGAGGATGGGCGAAGCAGAGAAGGCCAGCCACCCATCAACCTCGAGGGAGGCTGAAGCCCCTGCAAACAGAAGAGCCCTTTGCACACATGCTCCAGCTTGGTGCTGTTCTCAGAGCCCTTTTGAGGGCACCTTCTCATCTGCTCTCAAGTACATTCATTATCCCCAGTTGTTCAGACACGGCAGCTGACACTCCGTGAGGGTTGGTGACACATTCAAGTTCCAGGCCTACAGGAGCAGAACCTGAGGTGGCCTCTGTGCCTCCTGGCTCCTGGTTCTCAGGTTGCCATCACCACACTCCACTGTCCAGAGAAATCAAACTGTCATGGAGAAAGAGAGGGGTCCTATGGAGCAGATCAGTCAAATCTGCAAGCACGTATGATGGGACTGTCTTGAGATAAGGCTGAAAAATACTTGCAGTGGTTTTCATGCTCCTGTAAGGTGTGACTATTGCCTCTCAGTGGACTCCATTGTAATGACACAGCACTGTCCCAGCAGGAGACTGTCTGGTGGATGCAAGTGGGGCCAGCCGTATTTAAATCACATTTAACACTGTAGGCACTCCAAGATGGAAGGAGAATTCCCTAATTAAGGTTTTGTTAGACAGCTGTCTTAACTGTTTTTAATGTCATTAAAACAGGGCTTCCTTACAGTGTTTCAGAGGCACCATCTTCACAATTAAAAATCGCTTTTGAGGAAAATCGGGGGGGGGGGACACAGCACAAAATAAAGGATATTTCGCAGATGCTTTAATAAAATAAGAGGCAGAAAAGAAAATAAGGCCGTTAGTCCATGTCTATTTTCGTCTGTTTCAAACCCATTACAGTTAGGAGACAAAAGAGAAGATCAATATATCAGACCCATTATCAGTGGTCATTTCAGTCATCAAGCCATGTCTATCATGTCTCTTTGATAACAGCTAAACACAGACATTGGGACAAGGATGAAGATTTGCTATAGTTCTAGAAAACCTAGTTATTCCCCCGCCTTAGAGCTAATTTTTGCCACTTATTTGAGCTATAAAAACAATAACGTTATATGTAGGGTTGTTAGATTTAGCAAACAAAATACAGGACACTCAGTGTCTTAGTCTGTTTTGTGTTGCTATAAAGGCATACCTGAGACTGAGTACTTTAGACAGAAAAAAAAGGTAGCTTTGGCTCATGATTCTGATGGCTGAAAACTTCAAGACTGGGCAGCTGTATTCGGTGAGGGCCTCAGGCTGCTTCATGATGGAAGGCGAAGAGGAGCTAGAGTGTGCAGAGACGGCATGGTGGGAGAGGATGCAAGTGGGAGTGGGAGGCATCGGGCTTTTCTTTCTTTTTTGAGCCCTCCATCACCCAGGCTGAGTAGTGGCATGATTTCGGCTCATTGCAACCTCCGCTTCCTGGGTTTCAGCGATTCTCCTGTCTCAGCCTCCCAAGTAGCCAGAATTACAGGCATGTAGCACCATGCCCAGCTAATTTTTGTATTTTTAGTAGAGACGAGGGGTTTCACCATGTTGGCCAGTCTGGTCTCGAACTCTTAACCTCAGGTGATCTGCCTGCCTCAGCCTCCCACAATGCTGGCATTACAGGCGTGAGCCACTGTGCCCAGCAGGTGCTAGGCTCTTTTAAAACCAGCTTTTATGGGAACTAAGAGTGAGAACTCATTCACTCACCACTCCATCCCACCAGGGCATTAATCTATCATGAGGGATCCACCCAAGACCCAAACCTCCCATTAGCCCCATCCCCAACTTTGGAGGGCAGATTTCAACCTGAGGTTTGTCGGAGACAGAAATCTAAACCATTACTCTCAGTTAAAATTTTTATATATTTCAAACATTGCATGGGACATGATGCAATATTTAGGACACGACTCACACTAAAAAATTATGAAAATTTCACGGTTTATGTTAAATCCAAATTTAATTAGGTGTCCTGTATTTTACCTGGCAACCCTAGATCTGTGGTCATTGACATTATATATGCCTAACATGTATTTTCTGCAGTAGCATCTGTGAAATGTCCCCCTCATTTTCCTCAAAAGCAGATTCTTTTTTTGAGATGGAGTTTCACTCTTACTGCCCAGGCTAGAGTGCAGGGGTTCGAACTCAGCTCACCACAACCTCCGCCTTCTGAGTTCAAGCAATTCTCCTGCCTCGGTCTCCCAAGTAGCTGGGATTATAGGCATGTACCACCAAGCCAGGCTAGCTTTGCATTTGTAGTGGAGATGGGGTTTCTTCATGTTGGTCAGGCTGATCTCACACTACTGACCTCAGGTGATCCACTCGCCTTAGCCTCCCAAAGTGCTGGGATTACAGGCGTGAGCCACTGCGCCCGGCCAAAAGCAGATTTTTAATTGTGAAGGTGGTGCCCCTGAAACACTGTAAGGAAGCCCTGTTTTGATGAAAATTAATAACAGTTTTCTTGGCCCAGTTAACATATGCAAATCCTTTAGGATTAAAAGAGATTGGGTTGTGGCCTCTCCTATGGGCAGCCATTGCTTCCCTTACCTACTGTTGTGTATTGGAAGGATCTGTTAGGTGTCTATCTCCAACATGCAGAAATCACCTACCATGTGCCAGATAGTGGGCTACGCTTGGTGCTATGTAGAATGGCGTATATGGTTCCTGCTCCCACTAAGCAGAGTTTGAAAACAACGAGGGATCATATTTTTTGAGCCTTGTGATACCCTCAAAGCATAATACAAGCTTGCCACATAGTCGGTGTTTTAAAATGTCATCAAACCAACCAGAATCAGTTGTGTACAGAAAGAACAGCCCAGGCAGTTCTGAGCTTCTTCCTAATGTGTGTGTTTTGTTGAGTGTTTTAAAGAAGCTAATGGGCAGGGCAAATTCCAGGTAAAATTAAGTGTGTCTCTTAGGCTCATGTCCACCCCTTAAGCTTTCACTTGTAGGGCCAGCAGGCCTTAGATACCCAGCATTGTCTTGGTTACACATGGGCTCCTGGCTCCCTCTGCCATCACTATATTTCCTTTTTTCTTTTGCAAAGCAATGGCTAGAAATGGTTCTATTAAATACATTCGTTCCTTTTACATTAAGCAGAAACTCAAGTTACACTTTATTGCTTACAATTTATCCTGGCCAGACACGGTGACTTATACCTTTGGCACTTTGGGAGGCCAAGGCAGGCCGACCGCTTGAGGTCAGGAGTTTAAGACCAGCCTGGCCAACATGGTGAAACCCCATCTCTACTAAAAATACAAAAATTAGCAGGGTGTGGTGGCACACACCTGTAATCCAAGTTACTCTGGAGACTGAGGCAGGAGAATTGCTTAAGCCCAGGAGGAAGAGGTTGCAGTGAGCTGAAATCATGCCACTGCACTCCAGCCTGGGTGACAGAGCAAGACTCCGTCTCAAAAATAAATAAAATGAGGCCGGGCGCGGTGGCTCACGCATATAATCCCAGCACTTTGGGAGGCTGAGGTAGGTGGATCACGAGGTCAAGAGATCGAGACCATCCTGGTCAACATGGTGAAACCCCGTCTCTACTAAAAATACAAACAATTAGCTGGGCATGGTGGTGCACGCCTGTAATCCCAGCTAGTCGGGAGGCTGAGGAAGGAGAATTGCTTGAACCCAGGAGGCAGAGGTTGCAGTGAGCTGAGATCATGCCATTGCACTCCAGTCTGGGTAACAAGAGCAAAACTCCGTCTCAAAAAAATAAATAAATAAAATAAAATAAAATAATCTCCCTTATGCTCCTTTCTCTATAGCGTCAGCTTTTCTGACACAGAAGTCCAAATGTGAGATTCTCCTCTCATATGCAGCCAGGAGCTCTTGCTATCTGGGACACACGGACAACACCACTACAATGAGAGATGCAGCCACTCAAGCAGCGCAGAAAAGACATCTAGAATGGCAAATTTCTGCCAGAAGTGCCTGAAAGTCCTGATAACTTAAAGTTAATCCAGTTAATATAAACTGGTTAAAAGGATAAGCTCCTCGAAGAAGATTCATTGAAGAGGAAATTTTAATGCTGGCAATTTCCACAAGGCCTTATGGAGAAACACTCTGGAGAGCTGAGGAACATGTCAGCATCCTCAATTACAACTAATTCGTATTTCTCCTGGATGGACATGAGTGGATCAGTTTATATATGTAATGTTTCATCAGATATGTGATAATATATAACATTATATTGGATCATACATTCTAACCAATAAAATTTGGGAGTTCAATCCAGCAAATACAAAATAGTTCAGGAAATAAGGTTATTTCCTAAGAAGTATAGCCACCCAACGTCTGGGGCTCTCCTAGTATACAGCCTAGGGTCTCTGTCAGGAATGACAAGCGTATGCCCTGGAGGACAGGGATGCATGACTCTTCCCTACAGAGTGTGAATCCACAAGGCAGGGCCATCTCTGCTCCTACACTGCCTAATAGATTCCTTGGCCCAGAGAAAGAACCAGAAATTCTTGTTGAATGGGAGAAAGAAGAAGGCCAGGAAAGAAGGAGAGGGATGAATAGAACCCAGAGTCGCCTCATTGATGGTACTATCCAGCGACTTAGAAAGTTAGAAGCAGCAAATGGTATCGTCTGTGCCATCAAACCACAAATGAGATTCCCTTTAGCCAAAAGGTACAACAGCTGCATTAAGTCAGTTTCACCCAAAGCTCTGGTATTTCATTTAGTTATCTCTTCAGATGTTACATAGAATTTATTGTCAGCTACAGGAGTGATTAATGCTGTTATGACTGAAGAAGTTATCATAAAAAGACTCTTCCCATTGTTCATAACTTTCTAAAATTTCAGTGTCTTTGGCCAGGTACAGTGGCTCACACCAGTAATCCCATCACTTTGGGAGGCCAAGGTGGGAGGATTGCTTGAGCCCAGGAATTCGAGACCAACCCTGGTAACATAGCAAGACCCTGTCTCTACAAAACTGTTACAAATTAGCCAGGTGTGGTGACACATATCTGTGGTCCCAGCTACTCAGAAGGCTGAGGAGGGAGGTGGCTGGAGCCCAGAAGTTTGAGGCTGCCGTGAGCTCTGATTGCACCGCTATCCTCCAGCGTGGGCAACAGAGTGAGACCCTGTCTCAAATAAATGAATAAACAAGTAAACAAACAAACAAATAAATAAATTTCAGGGTTTTGGTTAGGGTTTTCTCCCTTTTCTATGAGTCCAAAAGCAACTTTTGGGAGTTTGAGAAATAATTCTCACATTATTTTAAATTTAGTAAAAATTAAATTGTCATTCTTTCCCCTTACAATAAAACACAAAATAGAAATAAAATATGGAACCAAACATCTTCCTAGGGTGTTTGAGTCAAGAAGAATTTTGGGTTCAGGTGAGAAAATACTAATTATTCTCTTTTTTCTGAGTCTTTAAAAAAATGACATGTTTTAATTACAAATATTGCTTTGACTTTTCCACAGGCATAGGACATTCTACTTTAAACAACCCAAGCCCCAGTGCTAAATTATGTTTTCCTTCAAAGAGGATATAATTTCATATTCCACCAGCACAGCATTTTCAGGCTTACCAATTAAGTCTGTAGAAGAAATTATCACCCTTCTAGTTCCAGTCCCTCTTACCCAGCAGAAACCACAGAATGAAGTGGAAGGATGTGCATAAAGGTTAGGGAAGCATCCAGTGAAGCACATCTTTCCATCCCATTCTGCGGTTTCTGCTGGGTAAGAGGGACTGGAACTAGAAGGGTGATAATCCAGTAAAGCAAGTGAATGAACATGGATGCTAAATTTTGACAGCACCATGAATGCTTGCTTTACTTGCTGTGCTTCATATTAATAATCAGCACAGTTGCCTGGGGTGGTGGCTCACACCTGTAATCCCAGCACTTTGAGAGGCCAAGACAGGCAGATCCTGAGGTCAGGAGTTTGAGACCAGCCTGGCTAATATGGTGAAACCCTGTCTCTACTAAAAATACAAAAAGTAACCAGGTGTGGTGGCGTGCACCTGTAATCCCAGCCACTCAGGAGGCTGAGGCAGAAGAATCACTTGAACCCGGGAAGTGGAGGTTGCAGTGAGGTGATATCATGCCACTGCACTCCAGCTTGGGTGACAGAGTGAAACTCCATCTCAAAAAAACAAAAAACAGCACAGTGTTCCCTCACAGAGAGGAGATATGTCCAAACTTTGACTTTTGTGTCAATGACACTTGGAGTTTCATTTTACCTTTTAATCTTTGTCAGCGCTGGCACCAAGCTTGCTGTTTTCTGTCTGACTCTATCAAACAATAAAAGTAACCCATTTGAAAAGTCAAACAACAGGAGTGGTTTTCAGGGAACTGGACGCCAGGCTGGCCTCCTTCCCAGGGAGGGAGATATTGCTAGCTAGCTGTCGTCGCGGTGAGGCTGGGCAGGAGCAGAGTGATCGCACTTCAGGATTCCCAATTGCATGGCTGGCCAGGCGAGTTAAAGAATGTCTAGGGTGAGAGCGATAATGGAGGTGACTCTGGGTTGGAGCAAACCCTGAATTAAGTTGGTACATTCAAAGTTGCCATAGAAACCCTGTCTGAATGTCCTCGCTTCTGCAGAATTGATTTTATGTTTAAATGTTAATAATGTTTTCTATAGTCAATGATATACAAAGTAGACAGGAGATTAATATGGAAGAAAGAAAACAGACTCTAACATCTGAAATACCTAAGCCATTAAATCATTTTCCAATACTAAGTCACCCTTTGAAACTGATTGACCAGAGAAGAGGTAGCGTGGGCTGCCATGACTGGGAGCTGTTTAGAAAGTCTTTATGCCTTTACGTCAAATGCCGCTGCACTCTCAAAGGCACTGCTGTAATTCAGCGAACCCAGCCTGTACTTGAAGCCAAATGAAATGCAAAGTTGCCTTTCAATAGCGAACCTCACTGAGGAAATGCCAGTTAGCAATTGTGAGAAGTTTCAGCTACTGTATTTTCACAGATTGCATTTTTTCCCACTCAGTGTCCGTGAGAAAACATTTAGAGGCTCTTTAAAAATGGTTACATTATCAATTAATCTATAGTATGCTTTAAATAAATATTTCTATTAAATGTAACAAAAACCGGCATTTGTATTGCTTGCACCTAAATTATCATCATCATTGCAAAGCAGATGTGGAATGCAAGCCGAGGCGAGCAATCGGCGCTGTAATTTGCCCAGTAACATTGTTTCAGATCTAATTAGTGCTTATGCAGATCCTTTACAAAAATGTGAAAACTGCACCAGGATGTAATTGTTTAATGAATTTAGTGCAAAGCACATCTGCATAAATTCCATTTTAGCTGAAAAAACTAAGTTCAACTGCTATTTGCTCCAGAGCCAAAACATTGTGAATCGTGCCCACTGTGTTGTGGCCCTGCTCTGCTGGCTTGGATATTTCAAATAAATACTACAAAGTTAAAGCCTCCAGCTGCAGACCAACCCATCTGTAGATGTTTGTTATATTTGGCAGTATTGTAGAATGATTGTGCCTTCCTGCTGGGGAAAAAAAAGGAAGGAGAGAAAAACAAGGTTTTGTCAGCAAAAAAAAAAAAAAAGTAAAAGTTTGAAATATTTGTTAACAAAAGTTTTGAATTTGAATCTAGTTTACTTAGCAGTGACTTTTAAACACCTGTTCATGTAAAGTCTACCAAGCAAACCAGAATAACGTCCTTTTTCCCAGTTCTCCCCAACATTCAATTTCTGTTAAAAATCATAGAAAATTGAATTGGACGTAAGTTTACTAAAATTGGAATTTCAGCATTTCCTTTAACTTTTCAGAGATTTTACTAGTCACCTTTTGTGGTCAGTGTTTGAATACAAAAATCCAGGACTTCTACAAAAACAGATTTGATTCTGGATATTTACATGACTGTCTGGAAAGGGAACACTTCTCCATGACTGGTTTTTTGTTTTTCCTTTTTCTTTCTGTTTTGGCTTTGGTGTTTTAGTGCAGCACAAATACACCGCCAAATGAATAATGTTTGCTCTATTAAACGGCTCCTGTACAAATAGGGGTGGGATGAATGGAAGAGCCTGAGGATGGGCCAGTGTGAAGATGGTGGGGCCTCAATTAGAAGAATTCTGTAAAGTGATAAATGACAAACACCATTCTGCAGCATGCAGCTGAATGTTCCAATTCCGGCTGAAACAGATCTGAAAAGTATGCCATCGATGTTCTCATCAAACCAGAAATTGTAGTCCTGTTTCTGTTGGTTCTCCATTGTAAATCCATCTAGTCTCAGCCCATCTTAGGTTAAAGTTCCCTGGAAGCAGCATCTGTGGATTCAGAGATGAGCTGCAGCACACTTACTGGGGGTGTGTTGGTGAGTCACACCTGTGACTGGGTAGAAAGAGACGTTGACATCTGGTGCAGCTGCAGCAGGGGCCTCAGCCAGACACACCGGGGCTCTGGAGCTGGGATGAACCTTCAGCATTGGGGGCAATTGAGACAAAGAGGTTGGTCTTTTCATCCCTGCATCCATCAGGCATTGGACATGAGCTGCCACTGGGGAGGGGCGCAGGCTTGGGTGCAGAGCTCCCTTTGGCTGAAGGACATCTATGAGCTGACTGCAAACCCTACCAAAGGCTGAGGAAATGGTTCCTGGGTCCTGAGCAGGGATCTGGACTGTAAGTTACCACATCCATTCCCATATGCTTGAATCTACTTACTCCGTATTACTTATTTCACCCCATCTGAGAACCATGACTTCAGGATTCTTTTTCTCTTTTCCTGGACCTCAAAAGGAAGGTTAGTGGGACGAACTACAGTCTCTGTAGCTATAGCTGGTCTTGACTGTAACTGCTGCCCACCCCTCACACCACCCCTGCCTATTCCATATTCCCCTGACCTTCAGCGAGCACCTCTGTGAATGCAGGTGGCTTATGAAGTGGGGTGAAGCTGCACCTCACCCCTAGGGCCCGGTCACCTGTGCCTTCAGGCTGTGCATACTGCTCTTGTCTGTTTTTCATTACAATTTGTCAGGGGGACCAAGAGAAACCAAAATGGATCACCTGGCTAGCAGCCATCTCGTTTCCTGCCCCATTCTATAAATGGCAGCCCTACCACCTCCTGATGATCAAAGTTCATTCTTCCCGCCAGGATGGAAACTCTTTTCCTTGCCCAGTGGTCTCTGGGCACAAGGGTCCTGGAAGTCCTGGTGGCAGCTATAGCTTAAAATTTCTTTTTTTTTTTTTTTTTTTTTTTAGAAATTGGGGTCTTGCTCTGTGACCCAGACTGGAGTGTGGTGGTGCAATCACGGCTCACTGCAGCCTCAAACTTCTGGACTCAAGGGATCCTCCCAACTCAGCCTCCAGAGTAACTAAGACTACAGGCACGCACCACCATGCCTGGCAGCTTAAAGTTGGTGGGGGGTGTGTGTGTGTGTATATGTGTGTGTGTTTGTGTGTATGTGTTTGTGTCTGTGTGTGTATATGTGTTTGTGTGTCTGTGTGTCTGTGTGTGTGTGTCTGTGTGTGTGTTTGTGTGTACATTGTGAGGTGGATTCTCACTCTGTTGCCTGGGCTGGAGTGCAGTAGTGTAATCACAGCTCACTGCAATCTTTACCTCCCAGCTTCAAGCAATCCTAAGCCTCCTGAGTAGCTGTGAGTACAGGTGTGTGCCACCACACCTGGCTAATTTTCATATTTTTAGTATAGATAGGGTTTCATCATGGCCAGCCTGATCTCGAACTCCTGACCTCAAGTGATCCACCTTCCTCGGCCTCCCAAGGTGCTGGGATTACAAGGCATGAGCCACCGTGCCTGGCCTCTGGCAGCCTAAAGTTTAATGAGACTCTTGCTCTGCCCCCTGGTTGAAGCATCCCCTTCTCAGAAGCGAACCCTCTGACCCCACAGAATCCAGAGTAGAAGAGATAGGAGGCACAAATTCCCTAAGTGGGTCGCTGGGAGGGCTGGTGAGCGGGACTACACCTCCTTTTGCGTTTTGGTTCCCAGATGTGTGTATCCTACCTACTGAGGACACAGTACCATATAATGGTCACTGACTTAGGGTCTTAGAGGATATGCAGAGTATTATCTTCAAGCCAGTGCCTACACTGATCCTTTACAAGCCTGTTTCATCTCTCCATCAGGCCAGCAGCTCTGGGAGGTAGAATATGTGATAGGATGAATAGAACCCAGGCATGGTCAGATATTCCTGCTGCATTTCCTTCACTGTAAAATTGATTGCTTGGTCCCATGCAATGTTATGTGGGCTCCCATGTCAGTGGAGAAAACAATCTTGGGCCTTCAGATAGTAGCTTAGTCCCTGTAGGCAGGAAAACTAAACTTATACCTGGAATATATATCAATCAAATCAAGAGAAATCATGTCCTCTTCTGGAGTGGAAAGGACGCAAGTAATCAACTCCCTGCTAAGTGTCTGTTTGGTCTCTTTGCGGGATGGTGCTCCTCTGGGGCTCAGCATTTGTCTCTGTGACTTGCAGGCTGGACATTCAGAAGTAGTAATGACTAAGTCAACCTTAATGAGTGACAGCCCACGCTGCTGAGCCGAAACAGACCCTCCATCCTTGAGGTAGCAGCTACCATGTTAATGCACCAATTGTACCAGCTCTTAGGTGGCCCATGAGAGAGCCTGGCTGACATTGACTGATATTGATATTGCCCTACAGTAAACAATTTGCAGCAGAGAGCATCTGACTGTGGGCTGTACACATTTCGTCACTTACTACATCTCCTAGAAGCTGCTGGCCTGATGGAGAGATGAGATGGGCTTGTCAAGGAGCAGATTAGCCACCAGCTTGAAGATGACACTCTGCATGCTTGGGACACTATCCTCTGGGACCCTAAGTCAGTGACCATTTTATGGTACGGTGTCCCCAATAGGTTCAACACATGGGCCACTAGTTTTTTGTCTATTTAGTTGCTCGGTGCTTCTGCAAAAGACGCTCTCTGGTAGGCATTAAAAGGTGATGCAAGGCCTCCTCCCAGTGTCCTAGCCACATGCCTCTTCCCCAGAGTCCTTGTCCCTGATATTCCCATTCTTGTTCCTCCCAGGCCCCTGGCCTAGCCTTTTGCCAACATTCATGAATCTCTGTATAGGTCACTTTTTTCCCTCAAAAGCGCATGATCAAGCACAGTCCAAAGCTCCTCCTACCCGGAGGAGGATTTTCCCTTACCCCTGTCTTTCAAGGACACTCCTAGGAGGGACAGCATGCAGTCAGTGTCGACTTTTGGCTTGCACCCACAAGCGAATCTGACTTTTCCCTAAACTAAATTTGGCCTTTTTCTTTCTCCATCAGTTGACCAATAAGAGGCCCTGCAGCCCTCACGGTAATGTAGGTGATCATCATAAATACGAACTGAGTGAGAGGGCTGTGTGGCAGCGATGGGTGACCTGAGGGTCTGGGCCACCTGCTTATGCAGCTCCCCAGTGCCCACCTGCCCTGCTGATACTCGATTCTGGATCTCACCACAGATTGCTCCTAGGCCCACCTGACCTTATGACTTGTTGGGCTGAATAGAACCCAGATCATCAGCGGGCAGTCTGGCCACATGGTTACCTGATGTCCCATGTCCATTTCAACCAGGGCCCATTAGCACGCCAGGAGCTATTCTTTCAAATGGTATATCATTCTCTGCTGCAGATGGCATGGCCTTGCTCCAGAACCCTAGGGGTCTACATTGTGAATCTCCTATCGGGCTTGCCATAAACTCCACATGGCGTATTTTCCCACCCAGATACTTCTAATAACAGAGGGTCTGCTGATCATACGGTTCAAGCAGCAGGGCTGCCTGCATCACAACCTAGACCTGACAGAGCCCTTTCCTGCTCTGGGCCCCACTCAAAGCTGACAGCCTTCTATGCCACTTGGAAAATGTACCAAAGTAGTATTTCCAAGGAGGAAAATGCTGCCTTCAGAACCCAAAAAGGTTTACCAGGTGATATGCTTTCTTCTCAGTAAGGGGAAATATGAAATGCAGTCAACTGTCCCTTCCTAAATGTTCATAGATATGATGGACTCCTGAGTCTTTGAGGGGATTTCCTCACACCCTCTGAAGCACATATGTTAGCAGGTCTCTGATTACCTGCCACATCTTGTTAATGTGACCCTATCAACTTGATGTCATCAAATTAGTGGACCAGTGTCATGTTCTTCAAGTGTCCAGACAGTCCAAGTTCCCTTCGGACTAATTATTATTGCAGGGAGAAGAGTTAATGTACGTTTGGGGTGAGATGGTAAATGTATATTGTCCTCCACTCCATGTGAATGTAATCTGCTTCAGGCACTCTATTCTGGCAGGAATAGCAAAGAGCCTATTTGCCAAACCCAGGCCACACACCACATACCTGAGATGTGTTACTACTTCCTAGCAAAAAACAGCTACAACAGCAAAACCATGTCTGTAATGACATCAGGAATTGGAAGCATTACTTGGTTGAGTTTGAGTCTGCATACCGCACATCCTCCAGAATCTTTCTGGTCTTTGTAGGGCCCAGACTGGTAAATTAAATGGGGACAATGATTAGAACCACGACTCATGAACACTTTGTGGGAGTCTCTGTGGGTGGCACTAATCCCTACCATTCTCCCTAGGATGCAATATTGATTTCATTTTCATTTACTCTTTTGGCCAGAGTAGAGAGGCAGTTTCAGAGTTTTGTTTGTTTGTTTATTTGTTTGTTTGAGACAAGGTCTTGCTCTGTCACCCAGCCTGGAGTACAGTGGTATGATCATGGCTTACTGTAGCCTTGACCTCCTGGCTCAAGTGATTCTCCCACCTCAGCCTCCTGAGTAGCTGAGACTATAGAGGCATGGTGATGCCTGGCTACTTTTTGTGTGTTTTTTTTTTAAAGATGTTATTTCACCATGTTGCCCACGGTCACTAACTCCTGAACTCAAGCAATCCACCCACCTTGGCCTCCCAAAGTGCTGGAACTGCAGGCGTGAGCTACTGTGCCCGAAGTTTTCCTATTTGACCGTCTCCAGTACAATAGTTACCATTCCACAAACATACAAACCAATAAAGCAATATGGGGTTCTGCCAAAGACCACGTATGTGCATTCCAATGTTACACTGAGAGTGAGAAAATGACCATTTTGTGGGTGTGAGGACCCAGGAGACCAACTGTGAATCAGCCCAGGTCCAGGTCTTTATTAATCACCTGATCCTCGCATACCCTGTTCTAACAGGAGGAGCACGATGATGCTCAGATCCTCAGCTTTTAATGTGAACACAGATCTTGTATTCAACAACCCTGGAAATGTCCAGGTACCCCCTGCGTCTACAAGACGACTACCTCAGTGAAAGGCCATAGGTTCCTCTGGAGGAATACTGGACAAATCATCATCATACACAGTTGCCATGATGATACAGGATCCTTCCTCCTAAGGACCCAGGTTCTCCTTCAGTCAATGGACTCTGGGCCTGAAAACCGGCCCACATGTAGAAACTAACAAGGGATCGTGGTGTTTTAATGGGACAACTGCCCTGGGCCTCCTGATCACTCATTCTTAATCTCTTTGGAGGCATAGGTTGAGCAATACCCTGTCAGCTGCCATCTATCTTGCTCCCAGAAACACCAAGTTCTATTAACCATCATCACAGCCCTCTGCAGAGCAGCCCCTTCCCAACTCTCTCCAAGATGCCCATTATAAGAATTGTGTCCACCTTGATTCTTCTGGTTAAATATTGTTTTGGAATCTTATCGTCCTCAATGCTATCAGGAAGTCCAGTTCTATAACCACGTCTCCCACCGTCAGTCCCTGCCTGCGGAGGACAGCCAAGAGTGAGTTTCTCCACCATATCGGAAGCCCCTTTCATCAATATATTCCATATTGCTCTGGAGGGGATGTCTTGGGATGCCTTAGCCTACTGGATCAATATATATTCATCGATGAGGATCTGGATCTTCATGCCATTTCTCTTACTTTCTGCAGCATCATCAGAGGCTTCCTGTATAACACAGTCGGCTGGTAGACTTTCTGGATTTGCACAGTACTCCCAGTCCAGCATGCCACTTATCTGAGCCTTCTGACCCCTTCCTCCATCATTTTCCACAGAAGTTCTAGTGGTTCTGGTAGCTCATCACTCTTGCTGTACTTCTGAGTGCCAACCTAACAGTGTACTCCCAGAGCACAATCTCCCAGATCCTTGCCAGGATGTGTAATTCCATGGTATGGGAGAGCCTTCCCATATCAACAGATTCCCTTGCCTAACTTGACAGTTCCTTTTCTATTGATCTGGCATTTTCTGGATCCAGCCCCATACATACGTTCCCAACTTTTGCTGTTGTGTATTGCTAATCCCTATCGATTCTTCAACACGCAGTTCCCGTCTTCCCTTCCCAGGCCCAACATTTCCCCAGCTAGGTTACTCTCTGACTTGGTCCTAGTGATTGATCTGACAGGGAGTGGATGTAGGGGCGGATCCTGAGGTGGAGAGGGGCATGTGTGGCCTTGTAAGGTGGAGGCCTCTGCATCATTCTCGTGGAAGTGGGGTGGGGATGCTGGCCTCTAACGGGAGGAGTGGGCCACTTCTGCAGGCCCTAGGACTGAGGGGAATCCAGGTTTCCGGGGCTCACTCAAGAGTGATCGACCCAGATGTCCCCATCACAAGCCTCGGATTCCCACATCCTCCCAACCAGGGCCATGACTGGGGCAGAGAAAACTTCCAGGGATTGAGGGTTCCATCTTCTCTGGAGCTCCACTAACCTTATAACTGAGTCCTAGGCATGACCCTCAGTTTATGCATTCTTATGATTTGCCTCTGACTTCAGGAGATGGAGAATTCTTCATGGGCTCCAAGGAGGTCCTCTAACTCTCACACTTTGCCTTAAGTTTGGTGATTATTCACTCATAGCCTCACTGTCTTTCTCCAACGCATTGGTGTCCCTCAGCAAGAGCTCTCTGCTGTCACTATACTTTCAATTGCCATTCTCCCCCATACCCTAAACTCTTCAAGCACCTGAGGACATGCCAGTTCATCACTGGTGAAAATGTTAATAACTGCCCACTAACTATGCCAGAGGATTGTGGATTATCTGATTCCCAAAGCCCACTTCGGAGCAGGCACACTTAGACCTGCCTGCTGGACCAGTTGCCCTACACCAGGGCATAGATCCTGAGACACACTTTCACGCAAGAAGGGCCTTAGGGAGCCCTTGAGGAGCAATGCCTGGGAGAGACCGAGGGGAGAGCAGGATTCTCGAGCCTCACCTTGGCAATCAGGCACCTGCTGATTCCTCGCACCTCCCACCTCCTTCAGTTGTCCTAACACCCTCAGCTTCGGAGAGAAGATGCAGGCTCCTGTGGTTCTAAAGCAGCTTCTAGATGAGGTGAAGATCCAAGCATTTTGGCTCAAAACATTATCCTTTCAAATCAGAGAAGTACAGGTGTCCCCAGAGTTTCTCTCTCCGTGTCTCTCTCTCCTCTCTTCAGAGACACACAGACACACATGCACACATGAACTCATGCTCACACATATACATGCATGAACGTGTGCACAAGCACACAACACACACACACACACGCACGCACGCACTCCTCCCAGAACAAGTTAATTCGCTGTTATAAAACTCATGTCCACACCACTGTCTAGGGATTTCGGTAAGAGAAAGAGGCATGGAAGGCTCAAAGGATCATCAGACAGCAGTTTACTTGCTTGTCTTATTGTTGGCTTATTATCTACACTGACAGATAAAGGGAAGAAATAAGAGGTGTGGGGCCCGCAGGGGGTCTTGAGTTCCTTCACCCGGTTCAGCTTACACGCTTCGCCAGGAAACAACGTGGCTTTCCGTCTCTTCCTCCAGCTTTGTTTTGTTTTGCTTCTTGAACACAGTTTCCTTCACATACTCCTTCTCAGGAGTGTAGCCAGGCTTCGAAGCCTGTTGGATTTATTTGGCCAGAGGACTCGCCACTCTCTGACAAGTACACTGTAAATCCAGATCTTCAGTTCACTCTTATCCTCACCTTTTTTTTTTTTTTGCCTTTTCTTGATTTCAGGAGAGAAAGCAACTGTGGTTACTGTCAATGTCTGCCCTCACTTGAAGATATAAAAGGTTTTCCTACATTAAGGATTTTCTCCTCTCTTGCCTCTGAAAACAAGACTGTGAGACCCAGATTACCAATCATAATTATTTACAAAAAGTATTCCATCGCCTATTAGAAACCACATTACTACGAGTAGAAAGTCTAGCATCCTAATACCGTATATCACCGTTTGGAGAGACTGGGATCGGCAGGGCGCAGCAGCATCACAGGCGGGGGCACTGGAAAGATGTCGGGGGCACTGAGGAAGGGTCTGTTATACAGACACTTGTCATCTACATTCTTCTGGTGAAAAGCAGGGGAAAATGGCTTTCCGTAGCAGAGCTTCATATGAGCCCTGAAAATAGAGCACAGATACGACAGCACTGCAGATAAGCGCCTCCAAACCAACCCAAGGCAGGGAACTGCGCCAAGCAGCTTTCCCTATTCATTTTGAGAGATGGGAACAGTTACAGTGAGTAGTAAAGCCATTAGGCAGCCAACGGAAAGAAAAGAGAAAAATAATACACCCGCAGCTTAATATAAAACACCTAAGCATTAACCTTCAGAAGGACTCGCACAAGTTGGAAAAATGGACACAAGAAGAGGGTGGGGTTTAGTAGGGACCGGAGTTCAACCTGGGGAAGCAGATGTAACCACAACCCTTCCAAGTAGGAAGCTCATTTGCTTTGCTGCAGCTTGCACAGCAACGGGGCCAGTTTCTCACCCTCTTCTTAGGGGCTGGAAGAGCCCAGTGTTTCAGATGCCCCCCACCATGAGACTCAAGGGACATCCTGTTTCTGTCAGACCCTGGGGCATCTTATTCCCTTGTCAGTGATGGCTCAGGAGCAGATATGGCACCAGTCTATCCATTGGTCTCCAGGGGAGACCCCCCTCGGGGCTTCTAGAAAAAGGACCTTCATATTTACAAAGGAACATAATGAAAAATGGTTTTTGCCTCTTGTTGAATGTTGCCATGTCTGCCTGTGTCCTGGTAAGTCCAGTGGTTCTGTTAGAACCATGAGACCCAGTAGCTGAGGTCAGCCCATGTCAGGGGAGCAGAGCAGGCGAGGGAAAGAACCTGCATTTCCAGGTTTGCTGTTCTGCTGGATCAACCAACTCTGGACACGTCCTAGGAATCCTCTCTTTTAGGTGAGATAAGACTTGTCTGGGCATGGTAGCTCACACCTGTAACCCCAGCACTTTCAGAGGCTAAGGATTGCTTGAGCCTAGGAGTTCAAGACCAGCCTGGGCAACATAGCAAGAGCTCAGCTCTACAAAACTTTTTAAAAATTAAAAAATTAGCCAGATGTGGTGATGCACCCTATAGTCCCAACTACTCAAGAGGCTGAGGTGGTAGGATTACTTGAGCCCAGGAGTTCAAAGCTACAGTGAACTGTGATCCTGCCACTGCACTCCAGCCTGGGTGACAGAGTGGGACCTTATCTCAAAAACAAACAAACAAAAACCATCACTTTTTTCTTTTTGAGACAGAGTCTTGCCCTATCACTCAGGCTGGAGTAAAATGGTGTGGTCTTGGCTCACTGCAACCTCTGCCTCCCAGGTTCAAACAATTCTCCTGCCTCAGCCTCCCGAGTAGCTGGGACTACAGGCGCACACCACCACACTGGGTTCATTTTTGTGTTTTTAGTAGAGATGGGGTTTCACTGTGTTGGCCAGGATGGTCTTGAACTCCTGACCTTCACAAGATATGCCTGCCTCAGCCTCCCAAAGTGCTGGGATTACAGGTGTGAGCCACTATGCCCGGCCTCACTTCATTTTTTAGAATAGTTTTAGATATACAGAAAAATCAAGAAGACATATAGTGAGTTCCCATCTATCTCTCACCCAGAATCCCTTATTATCAACGTCTTGCATTAGTACGGTACATTTGTTTCAATTAATGAACCAATATACAGGATCTATTATGACTAACTAAAGTCCAGAGTGTATTCAATACCCTTAGCTTTGCCTAATGTTCCATTCCAGGATCCCACTCAGGACACCACATTACATTTAGTTGTCATGGTTCCTTAGGTTCCTCTGGGCTGTGACAGTATCTCAGATTTACCTTGACAGTTTTCAAGAGTAATGGTGAAGTATTTTGTAGGATACCTCTCTACTGGGATTTGTCTGATGTTTCTCCCATGATTACACCGGGGTTATGGGGTTTGGAGGAGCAAGACCACAGAGGTAAAGTGCCATTTTCATCACATCATATCAAAGGTACATGCTTTCAACATGATTTATCACTGTTGATTCTGACCTTGACCCCCTGCGAGGGGTAGTGTTTGCCAGGGATCTCCACTGTAAATGACTCTTCCCCAGCATCCCTCTCTATACTGTATTCTTTAGAAAGAAGTCACTATAGGCAGCCCACCCTGAAGGAGCAGGAAGTGTGGTCCACCTCCTTGAGGGCAGAGTATTCACATAAATGATTTGGAATTCTTCTGTAAGGATTTGTCTTTTCTCTCCCATTTATTAACTTATTTATGCAATCATTTGTTTATATCAGTGAGGATTCGTGGATATTTATTTTATACTTTATGTTGCAATCCAATACTACTTTCTTCTGTCGTTAAAATTGGTCCAAGTTCGGCTGTCGGGAGAGATATTAAGTTTTTTTACAGTTTAATTCACTTGGGTTTTCTAGTTTTTGTAGCCAAAAAATCCCAATTGATATAACTTCCCGGAAAGAAGAGTTTGCAGATCATAAGTTTGCAGTAAGTTAGCAGGGTAGTGCTTTAACATTTTTTAGCAAGGTATATACAAACAAGAACACTACATGAAGATCCTACATCTACCCTTCTTTCTGTACTGCTTGACCCAATCTAATTAGAAAAAAACAAACAGATCATCATACCCAGAAAGTGAATACTGGTCTTTGATCTCCTACTAATAGGATGAGTGGCCATAAATACAGTGATCAAATTAGTAAGACTGAAAACTGGGACACCAGAGTCACCTGCACTATAAATATTCAATCACCTGTGTAGTTATCATCGGTAACGAATCACTTTTGTTAAAAAAATTAAATCATAGGAAAAGGAAAACCATCACACAATTCGGTGAAAACCCACGTCAGCCAGCGCCGTACTTTCATACCTGATGTCCAGATGTTTCCGGAGACCCTCCTATGTCTGATCACCCTGTATCATCAAGCAAGTCTCTGAGCTTTTCTGACAAGTCTTCAAATCTGTTAAAAAAAAAAGTGGGGGGGCGGCAATATTTCACTACCAGAGCCATAGGGTTTATTTGTAAAATTAAAACTAAAATGATAACTGTAAAAATGTTTAAAAATTTAAGTACTATCTAAATGCAAGGTGTCATTTAACCCCAGAAACTCCCGATTACACAAACTTGTGGACTGACTGGGGCATGACACAGCTGAGCACACATCACTTCTTCAGTGCTATTCACAGCACTGGACATCCCAGACACACCACGCTCCTTGTACAGGTTAAATCAAACAAAAATGAACGTGAAGAGCAGCCAAGAAGGAAACGAGTCAGGGCATGACAGTTCTGTGTGTGTGTGCGTGTGTGTGTGTGTGTGTGTGCGTGTGTGTGTGTGCCTGCGTGTGTGTGCGTGCGTGTGTGTGTGTGTGTGTGCCTGCGTGTGGAGTCTGGATGTGGATGTGTATATTTTTGTGTGTGGATGTGTGCATGTCTCCCTGTGTTTGTGTGTGTGTCTGTGTATGGACACATGTATCTATGTGTCTGTGTGTGTGAATGTATGTAGATGTGTCTGTGTCTGCCTGTGTGTGTCTGTGTGTATATGTGTGTATCAGAATGTATGTTTCTGTGTGTGGATGTATGTGTGTTGCTATATGTGTGAATATGTCTCTGTGTGCATGTGAATGTATGTGTCTCTATGGATATGTGTGTGTCTATGTGCGTGTGAGTCTTTGTGTGGATGTGTATACATCTGTGTGTGTTTATGTGTGTGCGCTGTGTGGGGGTAACATGGGATACACAGAACGAGCCTGTGTCTAGCCTCTCCCGGTGTTGACAATGGTGGCAGAGGTGCTGGATCAACAGGGGCAGAGGGAAAAGTACCAAGTGATAGAGGGCAAAGGGGATAGATGGGGGCTGGAATTCAGCTGTTCATTCTTTTCCAGCATTAACGGCTGAGCCACCTCTTTCTTGACCCCCAACTATTTCCTCAGTCTCTGTCCACGGGCCAGTGGCAAAGCGCTGCCAAGGGAAATTGGTCCCAGTTCACTCTTTCCCAGGAAGAGCTCTGGTCCCAATGCCTGAAATTACAGTAGCGGAAGAGCAGGACTCTTGCCATTAGATACTTACCAGGTTACTACTGTAACTCGCAAAACTCTGGGCCAAGTATAAGGAGGTGAGGTGAAATAGGAATTAGCATGGTCCAATCAAAATGTAGTGGCAGTGACTTTAGTGAAAGCATGGAGAAGTCACAAGTACAAGACTTCCTAGTGGCTATGGGATATGTACAGGCTTTGGGAAGTGGTCATCTTAAAATTTTAAATCATTGACTATTTCTAAAACTGCAGCATCTCACACTAAGACCTAGGTCTCTGGCTTCTCGTGGAAGTGTACCTTCCGGCAGTTTCGGTGCTGATCGTCTCTCATGGGGACTCTCAGCTGCTGCTAAAAGGCGGCAAACGTCTCCTCACTCCAGGATCTCTGGTTTCCCGAGTCCCCATCTACCCGTGTTTCCTTTGTATTGTTCCCAACCTGTTTACTCATTTAAAATATCTGTCTAACCTCAGCGTTCTGGGCTTATAGTCTCTGTTCTATGGAGGAGAGGAAAGAAGAGAAGGAGCAGTCAGAGGGAGAGGTGTTACGATTTCAGATTTAACCAAGGAAACTGGGCTCATGGAAGAAGCAGCTGAAAGGCGAAGGAAAGAAAGGAAAACGGTCTCTTAAAAGATAAAACCTATTAGATGAATAACACAAGTGAGACACTGGGAAATAATCCTGACTAAAGGTTTCTGAGAAAAAACTTTGGGGAAATCCAACAGCTATCTCTCTGTGGTACTGAAATATCACTACCATAAAAAATGAACTGGGTGTTCTTTATAATGAAGGACTTTGTAAAGCAGACATTTACAAGGGTTAATTATGCTTGGAATTCCAAGAAACTCTGGAATAATTCCCCCTAGTTTAGGATATTATAAAAAGTCTTTTAAAATTACCCCAAGACCATTTTCCTACACACAGTTCAATAACAGATTCAAATCAATCCATTTGGCCTATGCTTCCCATCTTTAAAAAAACTGAATGTAAGTTCTAGGTATTAGAATTGTAAAGGAAAAAATATAAAGAGGGAAATAAGCTTGTGTGGAGGTGTCTAAGTAAAACAGCACCATTTGATTTAAAATATTCCATGTATGCTCCCCAAAGCTCTTAATATTTGAGAATAAAATTACTGCAAATGAACCAGAGCCACATGTGGCCAGAGAAGCTGACAGTGAAATCAGCAAGAAACTGCTTATTCAGCCTCTTCAAACAAAAATGAATTGTTTTGATGAATGAGAATTCTTTAATGAATTACCATATGACATGCCAGCAATTTTTTCAATGTCAAGCAGAGAAAGTTTTTATTTGTCTTTTGTTCAGCCACAGCTACTTAAAAATAATAGAAGGTCATGGCCAGAGACAACACTTCCATTATGGCTCTTGAGAGAAAGGATGTGCCTACACTGAGCCCAAAGGGAAGGGGATGAGGTGGGAGAGTTCCCGAAC
This sequence comes from Leontopithecus rosalia, assembly GCA_028533165.1. Classification (NCBI taxonomy): domain Eukaryota; kingdom Metazoa; phylum Chordata; class Mammalia; order Primates; family Cebidae; genus Leontopithecus; species Leontopithecus rosalia. The sequence goes on along the minus strand of CM052666.1, from coordinate 40,539,161 downwards.
CTCCAGCTCTCAGCCTTGCCCTTGTTTTTCTATGTGGAGATCTGTGGTGGTGGTTTATGAATCAAGTGGATGACATTTGCATTCCAGCAGAATAATGTTCAGATTTATTTCTTTTTAGTTTTTAAAAGATTCTGTGGGTATATAGTAGGAATCACATCCTGGGAAATGGGGCATCCATCCCTTCAAGTACTTGTCCTTTGTGTTTTAAACAATCTGATTGTCCTCTTTTAGTTCTTTAAAAATGTATGACTAACATTATTATTATTATTATTATTATTATTGAGACAGAGTTCCTTTTTCTTTTCTTTTCTTAGGAAGACTTCACCCGGAGAGACAGAGTTTCACTCTTGTTGCCCAGGCAGGAGTGCAATGGCTCAATCTCGGCTCATGGCAACCTCTGCCTCCCAAGTTCAAGCGATTCTCCTGCCTCAGCTTCCCAAGTAGCTGGGATTATACAGGTGCCTGCTACCATGCCCAGCCGATTTTTTGTTTGTTTGTATTTTTAGTAGAGATGGGGTTTCACCATGTTGGCCAGGCTCATCTTGAACTCCTGATCCCAGGTGATCCACCCACCTTGACCTCCTAAAGTGCTGGGATTACAGGCATGAGCCACCAACCAGACCAAGTTATTATTGACTAGAACAACCCTGTTGTGCAATCAAAGAGTATGTCTTATTCATTCTATTTTTTAATATACCCATTAGCCATCCATATCTAGATTTCATACATTCTACACTGTCAGCACAAGTGTTGGGTTGCCACAGTTGAAACTCTAGGCATATGGTCAAGGATAGTGTGTGGAAAATTTGGGGGGTGCTGCATGAGTGGGGGTGGCTAGTAAAGCCAGAGTAGGAAATGAGAACAGGAGGGCACCCGAGGGCCACAGTGAAGAGATACCTACTCTGCTATCGCTGCACTCACACTTCTGACACCAAAGGGAGAAGAGGTTATCCCACACCCACCAATTCTTCAATTCTTGGTGAACACCAACTGTGTGTGTTACAGTTTAACTCGATTCTGACACCAGCTTCCTGGAGTTAGCACAGACCTCTTAGGTTAAGGACTCAGTCCTACAATAAGACAAACTATTTGAATGCACAACAGGGTGATTATAGTTGATAACTTAATCATACATTTAAAAATATACGTACCCGACAAATATATATATATCCCCACTGCAGATGCCAATCATGAACCCCATCTGGTCTTGGCCTCCCAAATTTCTGACTAACTGACTATAAATCAGATGTTCCCCTGATTACCCTCCCTGGGTTTGATAATTTGCTAGCAACATTGACAGAACTCAAGGAAATATTTACTTACGTTTATTAGTTTATTATAAAGGATAAAATTCAAGAATAGCCAAATGGGAGAGATGCATTGGGCAAGGGATAGGAAAAGGGGCACAGAACTTCCATGCTCTCTCTGGGCACACTTTCTTCTCAGCACCTTCATGGGTTCACCAATCCAGAAGCTCTGAAACATTGTTTAGAGCTTTTATAGAGGTTCCATTACCGTCGTATGTAAGAATGATTGATGGATAAGATCTTTGGCCATTGTTGATTAAGTCAATCTCTAGCTCCTTTCCTTTTCCTGGGAGGTGGGACTAAAAGCTTCAACTTCGAATCACATGGTTCTTCTTGAAAGGCCCTCAACCTTAGGGGTTTTCTAGATGTTACCTCATTAACATAAACTAAAGTGTGGTTGAAGGGACTTGTTATGAATAACAGAAGATGCTCCTCTCACACCTAACACAATGGAAATTCCAAGGGTTTTGGGAAATCTATGCCAGGAACTGGGGACAAAAACCAAATACATATATTTCTTATTATATCACAATATTATGCACAGCAAGGGTACAAATGGAAGAGCACCATCAAAACCAAAGGTCTGAAGCTAAGAGGGTGACATGCACCTGAGATGCCCAACCAGGCGCTTCCCAAGGGCTCCAGTGAGTCAGGACTCAGCATGCGGGAACACACAGCACTGGCAGGCTTGCAAGGAGCCCCCTCTCAGGCTTAACCTTTGAAAGGCATCAATCGTGGCCCCCTTTTAGTGCTCAAGTGGACACATGTGGTTTTTCCTGCCCCGTATCTACCCATCTTCTCACTCTGGATCCACCAGGGTTTTGTGCAGCTAGCCTTACTTCTAGCCCAAGAAGTAGCTGTGAGAGCTAGGCTGTTCCTGCAGAGCACCAGGTGCAGCAGCCACAGTGACATCTGGGTGGTCAAGCTATCCAGGCCAGGACAATTAGAATGAATGACAGTCAATTCAAAGACTTTTTGTTTTTTTGAGACAGAGTCTCACCCTGTCGCCAGGGCTGGAGTATAGTGGTGCAACCTCGGCTCACTGCAACCTTGCCTCCTGGGTTCAAGTGATTCTCTTGCCTCAGTGTCCCAAGTAGCTGGGATTACAGGTGTCCGCCACTATGCCCAGCTAAGTTTTTGTATTTTTAGTAGAGACAGCGTTTCACCATGTTGGCCAAGTTGGTCTTGAACTTCTGGCCTCAAGAGATCCTCCTGCCTTGGCCTCCCAAGCAGCTGGGACAAGAATGCACCACCATACCTGGCTAATTTCTTTTTTATTTTGTAGAAATAAGGTCAGAGTATGTTACCCAGGCTGGTTTCCAACTCCTGGCCTCAAGAGAACCTCCTGCCTTGACCTCCCAAAGTACTGGGATTATAGGTGTAAGTCACCATGCCTGCCCCAATTCCAAGGCTTTTATTGGAACTACTGGGGAAAGGAAATTGTTTCTGTGGGCATCCTGAGAAGGTGAAAGTTGGTAAGGCCATAGATAACAACATCCACTTGCCACCATGAAAAGAGTGCTTCCCCAGAACTAAGCTGACCCAGGGGAAATACGTTTCTTAGGAGACCACTTGAGCTCTCCACACCCCACCAGACCAAATATCGACCCTCCCCTCTCTTAACTCTGCATTCCCATCCTTGCTCCACTCATCTGGGGTTTCATTCACCTGCAACTAAGAATCCTGATACTTATCTTAAAGCTGTGGAGTTCTAGGCATGAGTCAAGAAACAGTGCTAGAGAAAAAGAGGGAAAGGAACAGTGAGTTTGAGAGAAAGATGAAAGCACACGTCTTGGGTGCCACACTGCCATCTTGGTGTTGCTTAGATTGAGAGCCATGTGCCCTAAAACAGATGTGAGGGAGCCAAAGTTGTCATCCTGTTGTGAACCTTTAAGAATGAGATGTATATTTGCACCAAGACAGAAATCCTCTCCCTTGCATCAGCCAGGGACCTAAGGGAAGAGCCAGTGTCCCTGAGAGCAAAGCTTTGACTCGTTGTTAAGTATTTGTACAAGCTCTTGGTCGGCGTGTGTAGCACACCTTGTAAAACAGATGTGCAATGGGTCCACCCCAGTGCTTCTCAAAAGAAGGCAATTTTGGCCCCCAGGGGACATCTGTTGATGTCTGCAGACATGTTTGGCTGTCACAATTGGAAGAGGGGGGCTACTGGCATCTGGTGGCTAGAGGCCAGGGCTGCTGCGACACATCCTACCATGCATGGAACAGTCCCTCTTCCCCTCAACCCCAAGAAAGAATTGACAGATCCAAAATGTCAACAGTGGTGCTGTTGAATGTGCTAATTCAAAAACACACCTGCAGGGAGGTGAGCAGACTCACCCAGTGATGGGGTGACACTCCAATACTGAGACATGAAAGATGACCAGGGAACCAGATGTCTCCCGAGTGCTATTATGAGGTCTCGCCTGCACATGCATTTTTCCCTGCGAATGATGAACACTCATTCAGTGTGCTTCATCTTCAAATCCTCACAGTCAATCGTTTGCTCATTCAAAGAATATTTGTTGTATGTCTACGTCGTGTCAGATGCTAGAAATCCAACCATAAACACTGCTTGGCTCATAGCCCAAAATCTATAACATTTTGTTGAGTGATTTAAGAATTTTTGCTGGGTATGAATATATGATGGGTAAGATGCCATAGGGTAAATATTGCATTTCGTTCTGTGGCAACACAGATGTTTATGATGTGAGAGATGTAGGTGAATGTGTACTGATTCAGTGAGAGCTAACAAACAAACAGAACTGGGAATCTTTATTTTAAGAATCCAGGGAAGTCCCTTAAATTGATGTGTGAGCAGGTGTCAGGAATGAAGCCAGGACCACTGAATCCTCTGCCATTTTTTGACCCCTTAACCTCACAGACATGTTTGACTGTGTCCCCTCCCAAGTCTCATCTTTTCTTCTTTTTTTTTTTTTTGAGACAGAGTTTCGCTCTTGTTACCCAGGCTGGAGTGCAATGGTGCGATCTCGGCTCACCGCAACCTCTGCCTCCTGGGTTCAGGCAATTCTCCTGCCTCAGCCTCCCAAGTAGCTGAGATTACAGGCACGCGCCACATGCCCAGCTAATTTTTTGTATTTTTAGTAGAGATGGGGTTTCACCATGTTGACCAGGATGGTCTCGATCTCTTGACCTCGTGATCCACCCACCTCGGCCTCCCAAAGTGCTGGGATTACAGGCGTGAGCCACCGTGCCCAGCCCCAAATCTCATCTTGAATTCCGATGTATTGTGGGAGGGACCCGGTGGGAGGTAATTGAATCATGGGGGCAAGTCTTTCTTGTGCTGTTCTCATGACAGTGAATAAGTCTCACAAGATCTGATGGTTTTATAAAGAGGAGTCCCCTGCACAAGCTCTCTTTTCCTGATAGTGAGTTTGGCTGTGTCCTCGCCCAAATCTCATCTTGAATTCCCACATGTTGTGGGAGGCACCTGGTGGGAGGTAATTGAATCATGGGGGTAAGTCTTTTCTGTGCTGTTCTCACAATAGTGGATAAGTCTCACAACATCTGATGGCTTCATAAAGAGGAGTTCCCTGCACCAGCTCTTTCCCTGCCACCATCCATGTAAGATGTGACTTGCTCCACCTTGCCTTCGGCCATGAAGCTTCCTCAGCCACATGGAACTATGAGTTCTCCATTAAACCTCTTTTCTTTGTAAATTGTCCAGTCTCAGGGATGTCTTTATCAACAGCCTGAAAATGGACTAATACAGTCACCCTCACTCTTCCACTCCTCCCAGGAAACATAGCCCTAGGCAGCTTAAAATATGACCTCCTGTGTGGCAGCTACAGATCCTGTCACAACCTCCATGATGTCCAGGGCCATAATGTGTAAACAGAGGAGGGTGGCATTCAAGGAACAGGTAAGAATGGACCGTAATGAGAGGAAATGCTAGCTTGGTATAGTGAGGTATAGCAACTCCAAGCCACTTGGAAAGACATCTGATCAACCCTCAATATCTATTTTCCCTTTAATAACCAAACTTCCCAAATTTAGTGAGGTAATGGTGACCCAGCTAAGGGGCTTATTTCCCCTACCTTCCTGGCAACAGATGTGCCATATGAGCAGCTTGCAACCAATGGGATGTGAGTGAAAGAGACACCTGCCACTTCTGGATTACACTGGTCCGTGAAAGCTGCTCACTGCGCTTTCTTCTGCCCTCATCTGGGCTGGATCCCTGATGTGGTGCTTTTGAGCCAGTTTTATTGGATGGGGACAGCAGCTCAAGGGATGGCAGGTGACAACTAAGAAGGAGGCTGGGCCTCTGCGACAACCTTGTAGAGCAAGGCCAGTGTGCCACCCTGGATTCCCCACCACCTCAGACTCATATAAAAGAAAAATAAATCTACTATCTGGTCTAACCCTCTGCTTTCCGTCTCTGTTAAAACAGCCACCCCAAATATACTAAAAGCTTAATCTGTAACTAAAAGTGCACTCAAATCCCAGGTGACCCACCCTGTTTCTGGCCTTTATATAGAGTGGGCTCACATAGTATTATAGAAGGCAGCAATGGTTTCTAAATAATGGTCTGTGCTAGGATAGACCCCTGATCCCAGGATCACGGACTAGCTAGCCACATCAGAATCAGTAAGCCAAGGAGCTTCTTAGAAAATGGATTCTGGCTGGATGCAGTGGGCCTGGAGTCCCAGCACTTTGGGAGGCTGAGGCAGGAGGATCGCTTGAGCCCAGGAGTTGAAGAGCAGCCTGGCCAACAGAGTAAGATGCTATTTCTAGAAAAAAATAATTAGCCAGACATGGTTGTGTGCTCCTGGAGTCCTAGCTGCAGGGAAGACTGAGGCAGGAGGATCATTTCATCCCAAGAGGTCAAGGCTGCAGTGAGCTATGATCACACCATGGCACTCCAGCCTGGGTAACAGAGATAGATCCTATCTCTTAAAAATCATTTTTAATGGATTCTTTGGCCTCCAACTCTGGAGTTTCTTATTCAGCAACCCGTAGAAGGGCTCTGACACCTATAATTTGATCCAGATGATTCTGATGTGCAGCTCCCGGACTATAACACTTGCCCCAGGCATTTGCTACGTCTTTGCTCTCAGCTCTCTGTGGTTCAGGTCACCCTTTGACAGCTGCATCTTCTCCTGTCTGGGGGTCCATTTGGAGTCTTCTCCCCAGCTTACCATCTTTGGCTCCCTACCTCCTTCTCACCAAGCTCATACCTTTCCAGGCATGGCATCACCAACAGCTTCAAATCGGAGGCCTCCCACCACCAGCCAAGGTCTGGAGGAGCTTCTGCCAGAGCAGCTCACTGTTCTCCATGGCGCCAGCCTTTCTGCCAGGAAGAGGACTTAGGCAGGTGGGAAATGTGACAAGAAAAGCTCAGGCTGGACTACCCTGCAATGGTGAGGGAAAACTACGTTGGCCTATTTTGTAATACCTCGAGAGAACCAGGGCTGCTAGAGTCCCTGTGAAATGAAAACCACAGGAGGTGTTCCTATGTTGCAGACAAAGATTGCAGGCACAAGCCTGTCCCCAGTGGTCAGTCCCTCCAGCTCAGCTCCTCAACTCATGTAAACACAGAGAACCACTTGCAGTCTTCCAGGAGACAATCTGTCACGCATGGATAGCTGAGCCCTGGAGAGTTCTTGGTTACTTTTTTGAATTACTCCAGAGTACTTACTGGAGATGTCCTAGTAAAGATTCCCAATGAATCTCTGTAAGTCACTCATTTTCCATTTCCTACGAATTACCTGCAGGGCTTGTGACAACACAGATTGCTGGACCCCATCCCGGAGTTTCATCTTCAGTGGTTGCTACAGACCAAATGCTTGTTGCATTCCTGACCCTCCGTGTGATGCTGTTAGGAGGTGGGACTTTAGGAGGTGATTACCAAAGCTCTGTCTTCACGAATGGGATTAGTGTTGTGATAAAAGGATTCTGGAGAGCTCCCTTGCTTATCCTGCCTTGTGAGGACACAGCAACAAGGCATCATGTATGAACCAGGAAGTGGGCCCTCCCCAGACACTGGATCTGCAGTGCCTGCGCTTGGACTTCCCAGGCTCCAGAACCATGAGAAATAAATGTCTGGTTTGTAAGCCACCCAGTCTAAGTACTCTATTATGGCAGCCCAAACAGGCTGAAACAGAAGTTCTGGGGCAGGACCTAAGAATTTGGATGGCTAACAAGTTTCGGGTGATACGGAGGCCACAGCAGGAACTTCTTGATATGGCTCATGGGCTTGAGGAAGATTATTTCTCTGCAAGTGACAAAAAGATCAGAAGGGTGGAAAGGGAACTGGGAACCAGAGACAGCACAGCATCATGGACAAGGGAATCTGGCAGAACTCTCAGATCTGGTTCTGCCCTGCGCTGGCTGTGCGCCCAGTGCCTTTGACCCTTTGAATTTTTTTTTCTGTGAAACTGGGAATACAGTATTAGTTAATATGGTTGTTGCAACAATGAAGTGAATAGTGCTCATGAAGCTCCGGCAGTGCCTGACTCAGGTATGCAGTACATGGCCAGGAAATGGGATTTCAAGCCCCTGCCTCAGTTTCCCACAATTGTGCCCTATTAGTACGGTGATGACATTATTTAAAAAAATCTCAGGGGTCACTAGACCCAAAATGTGGATCAACTCTTTTATTATGAGTCCTAGAGTGAGGGAAAGCCCTTAACCTCTTAACTTACACTGCAACGTTCTGTGAAGATTTTCCACTTTACCTAAATAGTTGTGTGTGATCAACTCACCCACTAGACAGAGGGAATTAATTTCATTTGCTTTGAAGTTACACATGAAAAAGGGATTTTTTCCAGGAAGATGTCCTTATAACTTTGATAATTTATAACAGCAGCTCACTTGCCCAGTAGGGAGTTTTCATTGTCTTTTCCAGTGAAAATGAGAGGAGGAGACGTGGTCCAGGTCTGTAAAGTCCTGGCATCTGCACCCCCAAGAGCTTCGGGAGTCTGCCAGCCCTCCCTTCTAGAACAGTAAGGCAAAGAGCTCAGTGGCCTCCCTGTGCTGAGATCCCAGCTTCTGTACATGGAACTCCTGAAAAATCAGTCATGCCTTTTTCTGTTTTTCAAGAATTGGTTGTATAATTTGTGAACTACCCAGATATTTTGCTTCTACCTTCTCTTTTCTTGGGAGTCATTTCTTTCTCACCTCTTCAAAATCCTGGTAGAGGCTGGGCACAGTGGCTCATGCCTGTAGTCCCAGCACTTTGCGAGGCTGAGGCAGGTGGATGCGTGAGCCCAGGAGTTGACACCAGCCTGAGTGACATGGCAAAACCCCGTCTCTACAAAAAATAAATAAATTAGCCAGGCATAGAGGTACCTACCTGTAGTCCCAGTTACTCAGGAGACTGAGGTGGGAGGATCACCTGAGCCAGGGAAGTTGAGCCATGGAAACGCCACCGCACTCCAGCCTGAGCAAGGCGATGGCATCCGGCCTGTAGCTACAGGGAGCTGAGAGCAGAGAATGAAGGAAGGCCCTTCTGCTGCAGCCTAGATGCCGCGCAATGCGTTATCTGGAGATTTTAGGCAGTGAGACCCTGCCTAAAAAAAAAAAAAATACAAACAAATAACAAATAAATAAAACACTAGTAGAGGTTTTTTTTTGTTTGTTTTTTTTTTTGAGACGGAGTTTCGCTCTTGTTACCCAGGCTGGAGTGCAATGGCGCGATCTCAGCTCCCCACAACCTCCGCCTCCTGGGTTCAGGCAATTCTCCTGCCTCGGCCTCCTGAGTAGCTGGGATTACAGGCACGCGCCACCATGCCCAGCTAATTTTCTGTATTTTTTTTAGTAGAGACGGGGTTTCGCCATGTTGACCAGGATGGTCTCGATCTCTTGACCTCGTGATCCACCCGCCTCGGCCTCCCAAAGTGCTGGGATTACGGGCGTGAGCCACCGCGCACGGCCTAGTGGAGGTTTTTTTTACACAGTTGGCTCAATAAATATCACTGGCTGAGTCATGTCTTTGGCCGGCCTTTTTGATATTTTTCTGTTCATAAGCTCCAGATGAGTAAAAACACTAAGGGAAAGGACAGTCCAAACAGCTGGCCTCGATAGATGTGTGGAAGAGACTCTGCGGGGCTGGGTGCGGGAAGGGCTTGTGAACCCGCCGAAGGATTGACGCTAGCGTCTCAGCAGCCATACTGAAGGGCTGCCAAGACTAACCCGCCCGGGTCCTTCCCTGCCTGCTGTTGCTGGGGTAGGACTTTCAGATCCCCTTCCGGTTATTTAATTAATGGCCTTCCCATAGTGTTCACCAACCTTGTTTAGAAAACATTCTTCTCCCACAAAAGGCAGAGGAGTGGGAGGCTGGGAGGGAGTGAGAGCTGAAAAACTTCTTTTGGGTTCAACACTCACTATTCCTGGGATGGGAGCACTAAAAGCACAGGCGGCACTAGTACACTACATGGGCATGTAACAAATCTGCACTTGTGACCCCTAAATAGATAAAAATAAGATTTTTTTGAGATGGAGTCTCCTCTGTCGCCCAGGCTGCAGTGCAGTGGTGCGATCTCAGCTCACTGCAACCTCTGTCTCTGGGGTTCAAGTGATTCTCCTGTCTCAGCCTCCTGAGTAGCTGGGATTACAGGTGCATGCCACTATGCCCGGCTGATTTTTGTATTTTTAGTGGAGATGGGGTTTCACCATGTTGGTCAGGCTGGTCTCGAACCCCTGACCTCGTGATCCACATGCCTCAGCCTCCCAAAGTGCTGGCATTACAGGTATGAGCCACCATGCCTGGCCTATAAATAATTTTTTTTTTAAAGCAAACTTGTTTTCCTAGATCAGGGCTCTGAGCAATGAGTCAATGGTCCGTGGAGGTAACGAACGTGACCTACTAGGAGCCCATGGAGGTCGCCAATGTGGTCTATTATTGTGAGAGCAGAGCAGAAATAACGAGAGGAAAGGGCTGGACTCTGAGCACCCCGATTCATATGTAGCTGTCTTCTTTCAGGGTTTCCTCTTGCGATGAATAGCACATCATCTGGGAGGAATTTCTGGCACCTCCGTCTCTCTCAATCCCTCTCTTCTTCCGTATTCAATCCAGCATCATCTCCTACCCATTCAAGTTTGCCATTTCAGTGTCTCTCACATCAGTCTGCTTTCCACACCTTCACACCACCCCAGTCCATGACATCCCCTCTCATGGGGAAACTGTGGCAGCCTCCCAGCTGGCCAGGCCTGCGGCCTTCCACTGCTGCAGAGCGGCCTTTCCACAGGCCAGCTGATGGTGCTACATCTCTTCTTCGAAGCATTCGGTGACTTCCATTTGCTTTTAGGATAAAGATGGAACTTCATGTGACCTCGCACAGCCTCACCATTGACACAGTGCCTGGTGTGTAGGGGACCCCTTAAAACATGTTGAGTAATGAATACGCCACATCTAGCTGTTGCGTAAATGAATAAATTAACGAGTGGGTAGATGGATGAGGATGCCTTAGGACTTCCCCTTGGGACTTTGCAAAATCTGTCTAGCCGCCAGCTGAGTCTTGAAGGAGTTTCATGCCATGACAACAGACACGGGCTCTAATTAAAAGAAGTCCTACTGTGGCCCTGTGTTGTGGATCCCAGTTCACAAATCGCTCTCCTCACACATCCCACACCTGATCCTTAGATTCCTTTTTATATGACCCACCCTGACAGTGATCGTGTCACCTCATGCATTTATCTGGATGCATGATCTTATTTCTCAGGACTTAGGACCTGGCTGTCTTCTGAATATGCTTTCTTTATCTATCACGGCTCCCAGGCCCCTCCAATGTTACCCACCCCTTGGGCCCCTCCTTTCTTCTTTTCCCACATGGGCAGCCCCTACCTAGCTCACCCTAGGTGCAGGGCAAAGATTCACACAGAGCCAAGGCCCTGAACTTTTCAGATGTCTGGGCCTCTAACCCCAGAGACAGTAGTTCAGTGTCTCTTGGAAGGATTCCAGAATCTGCATTTTAACTACCTCTCCAGATAATGTATTGTGCTGCATCTAGGCTGTTGCACCTACCCCAGGTATTTGCCTTCGAGTGCCTTCTGCTAATTCTCTGCTCTCATCTTCCCATACCTGCAGGCCGGATGCCATCTTCTTCTATCCAAAGTCTGAAGAGGATAGCCTAAAGAAATAGCTATCCCTAGGCTGGGTGTGGTGGCTTATGCCTGTAATCCCAGCACTTAGGGAGGCTGGGGTGGGCGGATCACCTGAGGTTGGGAGTTTGAGACCAGCCTGTCTAACATGGAGAAACCCCATCTCTACTAAAAATATAAACTTAGCTGGGCGTGGTGGTGCGTGCCTGTAATCCCAGCTATTCGGGAGGCTGAGGCAGGAGAATCACTTGAACTCGGGAGGCAGACGTTGCGGTGAGCTGAGATCGTGCCATTGCACTCCAGCCTGGGAAACAAGAGTGAAACTCCATCTCAGAAAAAAAAAATAAATAGCTATCCCTCCAACCCAGTGTTTCTAGAACCATAAAGTACTACTGAACTAGTTTCATGGATAACATAGTCCAAATTCTGTTTAAGACCAGAGTTTTAATAGAATAAGAAACAATGGGACTCTTATCTTCAGACTATATGCTCATTCTCATGAAACGTGATCAGCTTCTACTTGACAATTCTGAGTTTCCCTCACATAAAAGAACATCTTATGAAGACATTAGCATAGACCCTGTCACAGTATAGATGCTCGATAAATATTCTTTGAAGAAATGATTTAAATTTTTTTTCCTCCACCAAGAAACACCCTCTTCAGTAGTTATATTAACGGGTTGCCTTTCAAATCAGGGCTGACAATTGTACGGATATCCTCATCAGCACTTTTCCATGTTCTGTATTTGGAAGTTGAAGGTCAAACACCAAGCAACTGAATCCTATCTGACTGAAAGCAGAGTCACTGGCTGGGCTTAGTGTCTTGGCTTCTCTTAAGATGAAATATTAATCAGACCATTGATTGTGTTTTGAAACTGTCTCTTTCTATCTATAAAAGCTATTCAAGTACATTTAAGATGCTATGGCTTTCACATTTTACTCTGAAGGCCCTACCAATCAAATGTTGGAATAGCTTTGGTTTAAGTCAAAGGACTATTTCTTTCACATTTGGGAAGACAAATGATAATATATTAGGACTGGAAAATAGCAAAGTAGCTATGCATATAACACAAGGTGGGTTATATAGAAAGGAATCCAAGGATCAGCATCCAAGGATATCGATTCTCTCCATGGAGCCTAACCTAGAGATGCTACAGAAGAGGCAGGAGGCTGAGTCTGGAGGACCACAGATCCAAGCTCAGCAACTAACATGGTACAGTGTGGTCCCGAGTGGAAGGCAGCCAGAGCCACTGAATCCTTCTCTACTATTTTTCCCTTTCCCTCTGCTGCATCTGCCCGGGGAGATCCCCTAGTACAGGAACGCTAGCCCAGAGCCTAGGAAACGTGGGGCTGGAGAGGCAACATGAGGGCAACATCAGCACCTTCTGGAATGGGAAGCATGGCAGAGGCAGGCAGGCTGGCAGGAGTCTGAGCATCTTCTCCCTGCTGTCCACCTACAGCCACCTTTCCTGAGACAGAAGGCCTGGGTCATTCCCTGGCGGGGTGGATGATGCAGAAAGTAGGGAAAGAGAAAACAGTGGAACAAGAATGCAATCAGGATCTGTTCAACCGTAGAGGCAGCCCTACTCCCTGACCTAACGGAGCCTGAAAAGCACAAGCAAGGCTTTCTCCTGTCTCCCACTAAAGGCAAACACTGGAGCTAATGCAGTTCAGAGTCCCAACAGAACAAAAGATGAGTTCACAGAGAAAAACAACAAAACCACTGCAAAAGTAATGAGAAAGACAGAATAAGAATTTTAAACGAGCGCAATTAATAGTCGCCAATATGAATGGGAGGATATTGGATACCTGCAAGAGGTACAAGTGACTATGAAGATAAAACTATTACAAATATTGTATACAGAGGCCAGGCGCAGTGACTCACGCCTGTAATCTCAACACTTTGAGAGGCTGAGCCAGGCAGATCACAAGGTCAAAAGATCGAGACCATCCTGGCCAACGTGGTGAATCCTTGTCTCTACTAAAAATACAAAAATTAGCTGGGTGTGGTGGAATGCACCTGTAGTCCCAGCTACTCAAGAGGCTGAGGCAGGGAACTGTTGGAACCCAGGAGGCAGAAGTTGTAGTGAGCCAAAATCACACCACTGCCCTCCAGTCTGGCAACAGAGCAAGACTCCAACTCAAAAAGGAAAAAGAAAAGAAAAGAAATATTGTATATAGAAATGTATAATTTTCCAAGTAAAGGATTCACTAGTTGATTAAATATCAGAATGTGTACAGATGCAGAAAGATGTAGTGAGCTGGAACATCAAGTCAGAGAACTCCCAAAGAAAGCATCAGGAAAGAAAACGTGAGAAAAGCTAAGCGGTATGGAAAACAGAAGTAAAGTTGTCACTCTCTGCATAATAAGAGTCCTCAAAGGAGAGAAGAAAAGTAAACAGGGAGAAAAATACTTGAAAAAATAATGTTTCAGAATCAGACAAAGGTCAAATGCTTCAAATGAAAAGGTCTCATCCAGTGTTAAGCAAGATCAAAAAGAGTGGAGGGAACAAAACTAGATACTACATGGTGAAATGTAAGACTCTCAATGCTAAAGAGGAAATTCTAAAGGCTTAAAGAGGAAAGAAACAGTTCACCTTAAAAGGGGCAAGAACCAGATTGCTATGAGGATTCTTGATAACCATGAGGAACACCTTCAAAACAGTGAAGATAAGGAACTTTGAACCTAAACGTTTATATTCAGCCAATCTTTTACTAAAATGTGAGTGCAAGATGAAGATTTTTAAATCATACCGAGTCTAAGGGAAATTTATGCCACAGTTTTATGCCCCTTTGGAAGAATTTTTGGGGGATACCCTTCAAAAAGGGAAATTAAACCAGAAAGAAGCAACAAGATAATAGGAAATAAAAAGAAATAAAGTACAGATACATGATATGACATGTTGTAATCTTGAAAATACTATGCTAAGTTAAAGAAACTAGTCATAAAAGGCCACATAGTATATGACTCCATTTATATGACATGTCCAGAACAGACAAATGCATAGAGACGGAAAGTAGATTAGCGATTGTCAGGGGCCAACGGGAGTAGGTGGGTGGAAACTACTAGCAGGTATGGGGTTTCTTTTGTGGGGTGGTGAAAATGTTTTGGAATTAGATGGTGGTGATGGTTTCACAACTTTGTGAATATACTAAAAACCACTGAACTGTATACTTTAAAAACAATTTTTAAATAAACAGAGAAAATAAATATCAGGAAAGTCCATTTAAAAACAGAAGTAAGTTGGGTGCAGTGATTCACGCCTATAATCCCAGCAACCTGGGAGGTTGAGGCGGGTGGATCACTTGAGCCCAGGAGTTGAAGGATGCAATGAGCTAGGACACGCCTCTACACTCCAGTCTGGTCGACAGAGCCAGACCCTACCTCTTAACACAAAAACAAAAACAAAACAGCTGAAATTACTGCAAATCTGAATTTGCCACAGTACCAAAAAACAAAAAAAAAGCACGAGCAACGATTCTCCCTTCCGCTTCCCCATCCACCAAAAATATCTAGACCGGTCTTACAGCCCCAGAGAATAAGCAACGTGCTAGGAAGGAGGGTGAAAGAAGATGAGACCAAAAATCATACCATCTTAGTCTATTTTCTGTTTCTTTTAACAGAATACCTGAAACTGGGTAATTTATAAAGAAAAGGAATTTATTTCCTACCCTTCCGGAGGCTGAGAAGTCCAAGGTTAAAGGGGCCACATCTGGTAAGACCGTTCTTGCTAGTGGGAACTCTTATTTATAAGAGTCTTGAGGCAGTGCAGAGCATCACATGGCAGTGGGGCTGAGTGTGCCACCGTGTTAGCTCAGGTCTCTCTTCCTGTTAAAAAGCCCCCAGTTCCACGCCGGTGATAACCCATTAATCCATGAATGGATCAATCCATTCACGGAGCCAGAGCCCTCATGATCCAGTCACCTCTTAAAGGCACCACCTCTCAGTACTGCTACATTAAGGATTAAGTTTCAACGTGAGTTTTGGAGGAGATAGTCCGACCGTGGTACACTTCAGAGTCTTTTCTGGCCGGGCACGGTGGCTCACGCCTGTAATCCCAGCACTTTGGGAGGCTGTGGTGGGAGGATCACGCGGTCAAGAGATCGAAACCAGCCTGGCCAACATGGTGAAACCCCCATCTCTACTAAAAATACAAATACTAGCTGGGCATGGTGCCACGCACTGGTAGCAGGAGGCTGAGATAGGAAAATTGCTTGAACCCGGGAGGTGGAGGCTGCAGTGATCCAAGATCAAGCCACTGCACTCCAGCCTGGTGACAGAGTGAGACTCTGTCTCAAAACAAAAAACAAAACCAAAAATAAATAAAGAGCCTTTTCTTATTCGGGGAGATATAAATTTTTATGTCAATGCTTTAAGCATTGATAGGGAAAAAGAAATGTCAGTGGGAATCTCAATAAGGCTACGGATAACAGCAGAGAAACAGCAATATCTGATGGGGCTGTGCCAAGTAGTTTTTACAGATTAGGATACGTAACTGTTTTTGATAAATTATTTTCTTTTTATTTATGTTCTCCTTATAGTCTTTCAGTAAATTCATATACTATATGTAAATCAAATATATAGCATATAAATTACATAGATATACATATATACATATTTATATACACATATATATATACATATATATACACACATATATATATATATACATATATATATATATATATTTTTTTTTTTTTTTCCCGAGATGGAGTTTTGCTCTTGTGGCCCAGGCTGGAGTGCAATGGCTCTATCTTTGCTCACTGCAAATTCTGCCACCGGGACTCAAGCAATTCTCCTGCCTCAGCCTCCTGAGTATCTGGGATTATAGGTACCCACTACCACAACCGGCTAATTTTTGTATTTTTAGTAGAGATGGGGTTTCACCATGTTGGCCAGGCTGGTCTTAAACTCCTGACCTCAGGTGATCCACCCACCTTGGCCTCCCAAAGTGCTGGGATTACAGGCGTGAGCCACCTCACCTGGCCAATATATTTTATGTCTTATATATACATTTACAATATTGTATTTTTATTCTCTATATATTTACATGAAATATATTTATAAGTACACTTTCTATTTGAAGTATATTACATTTGAAGATATATTTTCTATAAATTTTATATCAAAGTAGTAAACGGGGCATTGCAAACTTTTCGGGTTTTTTTTTTTAAGAGACAAGTTCTCTCATGTTGCCCAGGCTGGCCTCGAACCCCTGGGTTTAAGCAATTCTCCTGTCTCAGCCTCATAAGTAGCTGGGATTACAGGTGCACACTACCATGCCTGGCTCAAACTATTATCTCTGTGTTCAATGGGGCAGATAAGCAACTAAGCCATCCTTGAATTTCATCTTGTTGAGATTTTTCTTGCTTGTTTCTCTGGTTTTTTGTTTGTTTGATTCCCACCAGTAGAAAGCAAGCTCCATGGAGCGCATACTTATTGCCTGCCTGTGATCTGCCTTATCCAGAACGCCCAGCATCTGTCTCAGCTGACACCCTCGTGGATACCTTCCAACCCACCCCCCACACTCCAGGGCAATGCAGATACGGGGCTGGAAATTTCTCCCAAAAAGCCAGGCCAGTTCAGCTCAGAACCCCCACAAAATAAAAATGAGGGGATTGAAGGTGTTTTTGTTCAAAGAGCTCTGGCATGGAGGCCAGAGTCCTTCCATGAAATATAACAAAGGGGGGCAGTCCACCCCTAAACACTTAGCGATATCGTACAGCAGAAGCTGCTTGGGACCAGCAACTGCTACAGTGCAGGAGCTATGGGCTTCACCAGCTTTGCACTTGCAGTGATTCCCAGCGCAGCCTCTTCACACTATGCATTGTTCCTCTGCAGCAGAGGGACATCCAGACTCCCCCAAGCGCACCCCGTTCCAGACATTCCTGTCAAAACCCTTCCAAGAGGGTTAGAGCCTTGCAGACAAACAGATCAGCTTCATGTGGGGAGGGGACTCAGCTAAAGTGCAGCCCTGGGAATAGAGTAGCAGGCTTTTTTTTCTTTTTTTCAGATAGTGAGCATAATAGCAGACTATATCCCCAGCTCAAGCCGTGTAGAAGACAGTGTTGGAGGCTGGGCGCGGTGGCTGTAATGCCGGCACTTTGGGAGGCCAAAGTGGAAGGAGTTTGAGATCAGCTTGGGCAACACAGTGAGACCTTTGAAGAAGAGATTCAGGAGGGAAGCCAGATGGGAGACTCCCAGACAGAAAAGCACCAAGAATCTTGATGCTGCTGTTTTAGCCGGCACAGTTGGTTGCTCAGATTTGGGCCCTGGGAATCAACAAGTTGGACGTCCACTAAGAGACCTAATTTGAAAGTTGGTAATTACAAAGACAACAGTGGATAAATTTACAATGATGGGAAGAAACCAGCGTAAAAAGGCTGAGAATACTCAAAATCAGAATGCCTCTCCCTCTACAGAGGATCGCAGTTCCTCATCAATAGGGGAACAAGGCCTGAGGGAAAACGAGTACATTCCATTAACAGAATCAGGCTTCAGACGGTGGATAATAAGAAATTTCTGTGAGTTAAAAGAACATGTTCTAGCCCAATGTAAAGAAACTAAGAACTTTGAAAAAAGATTTGACAAAATCCTAAGGAGAATAGACAACCTAGAGAGGAATATAAGTGAATTCATGGAACTGAAGAATACTGTACGAGAACTCCGAGAAGTATGCACAGGTTTTAACACTCG
>CM052666.1:40479394-40520598 GCA_028533165.1 Leontopithecus rosalia | reverse complement strand
AACAACAAAAAAAACAGGAGTCGTAACTTTCGTCTCTGACAAAATAGACTACAATAGTAACCAAGACTAAAAGAAACAAAGAAGGACATTACATAATGATAAAAAGATCAATGCAACAATAGGAGTCAATGATCATAAATATATATGCACCCAATATAGGGGCACCCAGATATATAAGACAAGTTTTCAATGACTTATAAAGAGACTTGGACTCCCACACTAATAGCAGGAGACTTTGACACCACATTGTTAATATTTGATGGATCAACAAGATGGAAAATTAAGAGACATTTATGATTTGAACTCAGACCTGGAACAAGTAAACTTAGTGAATATTTATAGAATTCTACACCCCAGGTCCACAGAACATATATTTTTTTTTAGTATCACATTACACCTATTTTGAAAGTGACCACATAAATGGAAGCAAATCACTCTTCAGCACTTGCACAGCATTTCACAGATTTAAACAAAATATTGGTTTACTGTTTGTTCGTTATTTTCTTTCCTTATTCCTTCCTGTCTCCGCTGTTAAGCACAATCATCAGCATAAAAGAGGTTTTTAATACCTATTTCTAGATTGCATTCCAGCCTGGGCAATAGAGCAAGACTCCTGTTCTCTCTCCCCCTTTTCTCTTTCTCTTTCTTTCTTTCTTTATTTAAAAAAAAATTAGCCAGGCATGGTGGTACATGCTTACAGTCCTAGTTACTGGGGAGGCTAAGGCAGAAGGATTGCTTGAGCCCAGTAGGTGGAGGCTGCTGTGAGCCATGATAGCACCATTGCCTGGGCAACTGAGCAAGACCTTGTCTCAAAAAAAAAAAAGTGTTAATTACACAAAGATGATAATGACTCCTTCCTAGGGCTGACTGTAGGGATAAATGAGAAAACATATTTAAAGTGCCTGACTGCGCTGGCGTGTTGTCAGCAATCAATAAACAGCTGACAGATGGAGCAAGGATGACTGTGCCTAGTCCAGTGCCTGCCTCATGGCTCTCATTTACTAGCAGGCAGCAGGTAGCTCACAGAAGAGAGAAACAGAAAATCCAAGCATGAAGGAGGTGGGTCAAGAACAGCAAAGAACTGCAGAGGGTTCTCGACCATATCTGTAAAAATAAACTTTTATAAAACAAATTCATTTGGGGAATCTATTTCGATAAAGTGATTCCTTACTTGATAAAACAGTCATCATAAGATTGTTTTAAAAAGTAAATCTTTTTCAAAGTATCATTTCACATATCACAGATTTACTTACACACCACCTCCCTGAGCAAATCTATTTCTTGGAGTGACTCACATCTGTATTAATGTTTTAAATATCTTAACAATATAAAAATAGTGAATGAACGCTTACTATCCCTGAGCAAATCTATTTCTTGGAGTGACTCACATCTGTATTAATGTTTTAAATATCTTAACAATATAAAAATAGTGAATGAACGCTTACTATTTCCCTCGGGAAAATTAGAAGAAATTAGCTTAATTGTAGTAAAAAGCGCTTAGCACAGGCATGAGAAGAGCATATTGGGATTAAGGGCAGTCACAAACACAAAAAAGTTAAATTTGTCACGTGAATAACTTCACATAAATCATTAGACACCAAAGTAGCTTCTGACGTTAGCAGGCTATTTCAGAATCAAGGGAGTCAACTCGTGGAGATCCCTTGATAGTCACAACTTCTCTATTTTGCAAATGCGCTTCCAAGCTCGTTATTGGCTATCTTCAGATTGGAAAGGAATCGAATGGTGATTTCACTGAGTCCTAGCACTTTCACAGGTGGTATCTGAGACCCCAGGAGGTGGGGCTGATTTGGCAGAGGTTGCACAGCCGGTTGACTATGC
Organism: Leontopithecus rosalia; assembly: GCA_028533165.1. Lineage (NCBI taxonomy): Eukaryota > Metazoa > Chordata > Mammalia > Primates > Cebidae > Leontopithecus > Leontopithecus rosalia. The sequence goes on along the minus strand of CM052666.1, from coordinate 40,518,759 downwards.
ACCTTTGGCAGGACACCACATCTCCCCAGTGTGATTTTAACATTCTCTCCACTGGCTGTAATTACCACCTTTTTATGCTCTTTCACTGCTGTACTTAGTCTGTATTCCTTCAGCTACATCCTCTATATTAAATGCCAATTGAACCCCAGACACCTTTCTGAGCCTCGTTGCTCAGTGTCAGTGGTCCCCGGTGGTTCAGCATCTTTTTCATGTTATTTTGTTGAGACCCTAATATTACCAAGCAAGGGCTATATCTCCTTCGGTGTTAACTGGAAAATAAGTTCAACATGTTTAACAACAATATTCATGATATTTGATTCTAGTAATGAGGTGTTGCAGGTGTAGTGGATGACTTTCACCACTGAAGCCATAATTTTTAGAAATGGGAAGAGTAATGTGAGAAAATATTCTCACCACTGGTGAAAAATCACGTTTTCACAGGGTTTGCAAACAGGGAAATATTTGTGGTTTTGTCTCATATGTTTTGCTTTTTTTGGCAAAAGCAAAAGGCAGTTTTCTTTGCAATGAAAACGGCCTTTCGTTTCGCCAATGCTTCACATCCATTTTTGCCAAGCAAAAAGCTGTTTCCCCAGGAGAAAACAGCTCAAGCTGAAAGAAAAGTGAAGCACAATTTGTAAAATTTCCCTCTTAGAAAACAAAATCACTCGACTCAATGCAAATGCCACCTGAGGGCCCTTGCGTGGAGCAAGATAATGAGGGCGCGTGGTTGAACATATATGTAAACAAGCTTATCTAGAAAATTTTTTTAAAAAAGCCTAAAGTCACATGGGTGGCAGTTTTTAAATTATGCCCAGAACTAGTAGGAGTCCAGTCTTTACCTCCATCATCCAAATGTGCCTCAAGAAAACTTCTAAAATGCCGTTTGTTGGTTTCCCTATGTCATTTCCTCCGGATGGCTTCTGTATCGGTAATGACATTTTCCATCTTGTTATCATACCATGATCCATTAGACACTCCACAGAATCCTTCGAATTAGGAAGAGCTGGCGTTTTCTGCATTTTATGTAAGCTCAGCCGATGTGTAGTGGCGAGGACCGTGTGATGCTCATGCTGGTTTAGATGAGAACACTGAAACCTGCCTGAGTTACTTTGCCGAGGTGGTTTAGCCCCGGAATCTGGCCCAGAGCCCAGGTGTTCGATTCCTTTTTCCTCGTCCTTCACCCTAGTGCTCTTTACAATGAACGGATCGGAATTTCCCAATGTGGCCACGGAATTCGTTCTGATTTTTGTTCCGTTTTGTTTCGCTTTGCCTTTCCCTTCAGCAGGTCATCGCTGCTGCTAGAAAGATAACTTCGTTTTGAAAAAAAACCTCAATTTTCCAGTAGCCATTCCCATTGCAAATAGATGCTACAGCAACTGTCACCTTTATAGAAGTGGGCCACTTATTATATAAAAAACTAAAAAGATTGAAGCCAGTTTTGTTGAATGGCAATATTTAATGAGCTATTCCTTGAGAGAGCCAGTGGGGATATTTTTTTACTTCCATGTATTAAAACAAAAGCTGTAACCAGATTGCAAAATGACCTCAAGTTCTTAATTTGTTTAAAATAAGACATTCTATTCTAAATTTCCACAGTGATCAGGATTCTTGTTTCATAACTTATTATTTCCCATTCAAGCAGCCACAAAAGATAAAAGCAAATATTTTACATAACTTTCAAGCTTACACGTGGACATTCAGGTAGATCTGGGTGTGTGACGAACATGCCTCCATGTGCCCCTCTATTTATCCCAGTCCTAACCACCCTCTTCGAATAAAAGCTCGAGCCACAACTCCTTGGAGAGTATTAGACTTCTCTGGTCTTGCACTTTTCCCAATTTCTCCATCTAATCTGCACAACAAAATGTACCACTTACGTCACAGAAATGTACTCTTAAAAATGGTAAAGTTTATGGTAAATTTCATATGCATATTTACTTCAACTAAAAAAAAATTAGAAAAAAAAAGTATGGGTTTATTTTAACCAAGGTCATGTTTAAGTCTAAAGAGCTTAAAAATAAAGCCCTTATGTAATTTTTTCCCTTAAAAAGTGTGCCACTTAACTGTATATTGCCTGGATTGTTTCACATGTGTACACTAAATCTTTCTAATTACATTGTTAGAAACTTCCTGAAACCATGTCTAAACGTTTTCTGAGTCTCTCTCAACGCTTCTAACAGTACTGTAGGAGAGCAGATCATATATCAATAATTATTGATTCAAAAGAATTTTCATATAGTTAAACGAACCTCAATTTGATGCTTCCCTTAAAAGTTTAAATAAATATGGGGAAGGAAGCTTCATGGAAAATCATAAAAACTCATCTTACTGCATTTTATCTCAAAATTCTCTTTTTTTTTCTTTTTGAGGTAGAGTTTTGTCTGTCACTCAGGCCTGAGTACAAGCGGCATGATCATGGCTCACAGCAGCCTAAGCTTCCTGGGCTCAGTGATCCTCCTGCCTCAGCCTCCTCTGTAGCTAACACTACAGGTGCACCCTACCACACCCAGCTAATTTTTTAGTTTTTTTTTCTTTTGTAGAGATGGTGTCTTGCTACATTGCCCAGGGTGGTCTGGAACGCCTGGGCTCAAGCGATCCACCAGCCTAGACCTCCAACAGTGCTGGAACTACAGGCATGAGCCACTGCACCTGGCCCCACTTTATTCTTTATTCTTCATTATCCTTCACATTTGTAAGGAGGAGATTTCACAGAAGCAAAAACAGAGCATACCCTCTGGTAGTAAACAGCAATTTGCAGTAATGAACTCTGATACCTTGGACAGCGCCTTGGCACGTTGTGTGGTTCAACATTCATTCAATTGACGGAGTGGGATATTTGATTAGGTGAGCCTTCAGACAGCAAGCAGCTAGGAGAAGGGGAGTGGGCAGGGATGGGAGCCGCATGAAAGACAGCAAAGCAGTGATACTCAATTAGTGCATTAGTGCACTTCAGAAACCCCTAGGGTACCACTTGGAAGCCTGAGGCTTCCTGTCTCTGTATATCACAGGAGGCTGGGGGCTCCCCTGAGTCTACATCAGCCAGATGATGGCAGGACATCTGGAGCATGTCTGCCGGTGCTGAGTTGTCCCTACACTGACAAGGGGAGAGGAGGCTGGGGCCAGCTCTAGCCCACGTGGCTCTGATGCGTGGAAGCTGCTTGCCTTCCAGCATGCCCTCAGTTCCTCCAGGGCAGGGTCAGTGTCTGTTCCCCTTTCCTCTCCAAAACCAGTGTTAAGAAGCTGACATTTATCAAAATGAACAAACACCTGCTGCCAGTGACTCGTGCCCTGAATAAGGACACTCAGAAGAGCATCTAGAGGGTTTGCGACGAGAATCAGAGGCTCTCGATACTGGGAATCTCCAAGCACAAGTTTTCACTCGCTGTGCATGGCGTTTATGACAACCAGCCATACCCCTGCAAGGAGGGATTCCTTATTTCCTTGCTTTTTCTCTGGGGAGAGAGAGGTAAGAAAAGTGTGCAGGTCTCTTCCTGAGGTATATCCCAGAGTCTCAGCTTCTTGTTCCTTATTTCTCATATACAGCAGTTCATTTATATTCCACTGGGCTTCTGCACATAAAATTCATCTCTGTGTGGGTGGAAGTAGCCCCAACTTACTTCCGTGCTGTTCACAGAGTTATTTTCATTATTGGTACATTATGTGCTATCTCTGAAACTCACTGTACTTGGAGAAATAAGTGTTGGACTCTGGAGGGGTAAATCTAGTTTAATTGCCTTAACTGTCTCGTTGCCATCAGGGTAAACGTTGTTCCCACCACCCCTCCTTACATGCCAATGTCACTAAACCTGGGTCTGTCCCTTCAGTAAGAAAACTGATGTGAATGGCAGGGACTTCGAATTCAAATTGTAGTCAATGCCCTTTATTTCCATCATGCAACTGCAAATTAGTGAACTAATTTGGCATGCTCCTTAGTCTCTGCTGAAAAACACTCAGACACCATGCAAAATCCTCAACGGGATCTTAAACATAAACTCGATTGTCCACAAGTAAGGATCTGGTCTGGCAGCGGGGAGAGAGAGCTAACGTTTGCTGAATGTCTTCCATGTGCGACTCATTTGCACGGGTCTTATTTCATTAATCATGCCCACGCTGGCTCTAGAAGGTGAATCTTGCTAGCATTATCTGGTGGATGAGAAAATGGAGGTATGAAGAGGCGAAGAGGCGAAACAATTTGCCAGTATTCATGCAGCTAATCAATGGCAGGGCCAGGAGTTCAGGCCCGGACCGCCTCCTTCTTCCGTCTCCACCCTTTCTTCCCTGCTCTGCCGCCTCTCCTAGTGAGTACAGGACCTGTGAGACAGGTGCTGAGATGAAGCATCGCTTGCAGCACAGCAAAAGAAAAAGCCAAGTGGACCTGTTCAGCATGTCACAAATGCAGCCACGCAGCCCTACACATAATGCTGCAGTGTCACGGAAAGAAGCAAGCCCCCTTTCCACCAAACCCCTGGGGAGGCAGCTGAGGTACAGCTGGGTCCCTACACGTTCTTTCCATCATGTTCTCAGGCATTTTAGGCATGATTAGCCTTAAATTACTCCCTAATATCAGACTGTGACTTTCCTGCTTCCAGAGATAACTGGATCTACCCAAGAGGGCGACAAAGAAATAAACAAATAAATAAGCACTCCTTTTTAAAACTAAGCTCTCAGATTAAAGAACATGAACATTCTGTCTCGACAGGCTCTAGAGTCGGCCTGCCCAGGTTCCAATGTGAGCTCTGCCACCTTCTCCCTGACTGACCCTGGCCCAGTTGTTCCCCTTTCTGTGTCTCGGTTTCTTCCTCTGTGAAAGCAGGAATCCTAACTGTGCATACTTCACAAGGTTGCAGTGGGACTTCTCGAGTTAATGTACGCACAGCACTGAGATGCTGGCTGATGCTTGGAAAGGGCCTGTGGGCCGTTGCTGACCTATAGGCACATTTCCCCTTGCCCTTGTGCCAGTGACCCTTGAGAGATTTCTTTGCTTCTTCTAGATCTATGACATGGTTGACAGGACTCCTTATGAGCACTTAGATTTACTGGGCTTGGGAGATTCAGTTTTTGTTTTCTGTTTGATATGCCATTGAAACAGGCCTAGGGGCCAGGCGTGGTGGCTCACACCTGTAATTCCAGCCCTTTGGGAGACCAAGGCGGGCGGCACACCTGAGGTCAGAAGTTCAAGACCAGTCTGACCAACATGGTGAAACACCATCTCTACTAGAAATACAAAAAATTAGCCGGGTGTGGTGGCAGGCTCCTGTAGTCCAAGCTCCTTGGGAGGCTGAGGCAGGAGAATCACTTGAACCTGGGAGGCAGAGGTTGCAGTGAGCCGAGATCATGCCACTATACTCCAGAATCCAGCCTGGATGACAGAGTAAAACTCTGTCTCCAAAAAATAAAAATAAAAATAAAAAAAACAGGCCTCGGTTCTCTCTTTTGTATCTATGGATTCATACCTCCTTTCAGGCTTCTGTTATGTGGGAAAAGCAAGAAGGCACTTTTCAAGGCCTTGTGCTGGTAATGCCTTTGACTGAGAATAGAACCTACGTCACATCCTTCCCACTGGCATTTCCCTGGCATCTCTCTTGACAATGCTCCATTCCATTTTACCCCCCTATCCTAGGCCATAGATGTCTTCTGTGTCCTACAATTGTTTCAGAGCCTCCAGAAGAGTCATTGAAGTGAAAGCTCTTGGCTTCAAGGACCTTCCAGCCTGTGTCCTTTTGTTAGTCTTTCAATTTCCTGTGCATTGACAAGAACCCTGCCTATTGACTGGCTGTCTTTCTGCTGGTAACAGTCTGACATCCACGTATATATTCAGACAAGTTTGCTGAAGTGGGCAATGTTTATTCTATCCTTGTAGCTTAACGTAGCTGTAGTTAAGAAATATGCCTGAATGTATTCTAAGACAATGATTTTTCCTGTCTCTTTTCGCCTCCATTTTTACAAGTTGACATGTTTGGAAAATGTGCGATGTTTTCTTAAAATCTTGTGCAACATTTAAGGATGACTGGCCCACATCTGGGGGGGCCAAGCATTGTTTTCAGCACAGGAAAAAAATGCAAAGAACAAAGCAGACAAGTCCTCTGCTCTGGTGGAACACGCATTCTAAGGTGAGAAATGGCCAATATAAGATGACCCAAAGAGCAGGACCATTTGTGTTGAGTGCCACGGAGACAAAGGATGAGGGAGAGGCAGAGAGAAAGCCGGGGGAGGCTGAACAGGGTGATATCACAGAGAAAAAGATGGCAGCACCAGGGCTGAAATTAAGCACGTAGGAAAGTCCTTTTTGAAGCAGTGACATTTAAGTTGACACCTAAAGGAAGGAGAGAGCCAGCACCTAAAAGTAAGGGGAGGGCTGGGTGCACTGGCTCACGCCAGTAATCTGGGAGGCCAAGGTGTGTGGATCAGTTGAGGTCAAGAGTTCAAGGCCCGCCTAGCCAGCATGGTGAAACCCCATCTCTCCTAAAAATACAAAAAATGAGCCAGGTTTGGTGGTGCACGCCTGTAATCCCAGCTACTAGCGAGGCTGAAGCAGGAGAATCGCTTGAACCTGGCAGGTGGAGACTGCAGTGAGCTGAGATTACAAGCCTGCACTCCAGCCTGGGGGACAGAGCGAGACTGTCTATAAACAAAAACAAAAACGAGCCGGTGGAGGGAGGGGGCGCATTCCAGGTGGTAGCAACAGCAAATACAAAGTTCCTAAGGCAAAAAAGAAAAGGGCATAGTATTCAAGCCAGAGACGCCATGCCTGTGTGACCAAGCCCAGGAGGGCGGGGTAAGCTCCGGGTTGGAGACGTGGACAGCTGCCTCATCAGGGCCTGGGGACCACAGTAAGGAGGCGGCATTTGATGATGAAAACATGTCTAATGTCTTAGCAAGTCGCATTGCAGGCCGGGCTCCCCACGAAGACGCTTCCTTCCTTTCATACGGCAGACACTTCCTCCAACTTTAACAATTGCCTACACCAGAATTTTCCAACAATGCTAAATTAAAGAAGAAAAAGCAGAGGAAGGAAGCAAGTTTTAAAGAAACTTTGCCAATCTAGATGGAAGGGGGAAAAAATACATCTTTAGTCCCTGTGGTCCTATTTTTAAAGCTGTGGTGGCTCTCATCTGGTGTGTTAAAGATGACAAAGACTGGTCAGTGAATAGCAAATTCAGTTCCTTTGAGTAACAGTTTTAATTGCTTTCATGTGAATTCTGGGTATCAGAAAGGGAAAAGTTTATGTGTTACAGACCCATTCAAAATTCCAGACACAATTCATTAATTCTTTTAGATAAATAACGTAGCCTTTTTCTTGCTTCATGACCTCAACTTAAATTGAGATGAGACTGGGGCAGCTAATTTCTCTGTTGGGTGCTAGAAAATCAGAATCCAATGTTAAGAAGTGAAACCTAGGGCCGGGCACGGTGGCTCAAGCCTGTAATCCCAGCACTTTGGGAGGCCGAGGTGGGTGGATCACGAGGTCAAGAGATCGAGACCATCCTGATCAACGTAGTGAAACCCCGTCTCTACTAAAGATACAAAAAAAAAAATTAGCTGGGTCCGGTGGCGCGTGCCTGTAATCCCAGCTACTCGGGAGGCTGAGGCAGGAGAATTGCCTGAACCCAGGAGGTGGAGGTTGCGGTGAGCCGAGATCGGGCCATTGCACTCCAGCCTGGGTAACAAGAGCGAAACTCCGTCTCAAAAAAAAAAAAAAAAAAAAAAAAAAAAAGAAGTGAAACCTAGAGTAAAAGAATAGCATAAATCCCTTAGATAAACTAGATATTAAATGCTTCACTCTGGATAATTTGTTAATGTAGGCATTAAGTGTCGTTGCCCCATTAAGAGAGTATCTATTTCATATTCTAGAATGCGGTGCAAACTGGTGTTTTCAATAGCTGGTAAAATAGTACTTAGAAAAGGAATGCCATTTTATTTTCAAGGTCTTTTCTTTTATTGTTTGCTTTAATTTATCTTAAGATTCTGCTCTGCTCTTTGTAACATTCAAAATGAGTAGAGTAAGAAAACCTTCTTCTATAGGAAGACCACATGAGAACCTTCACTTTCCCCATCACTGTGAATAGAGGAAAAGGGGAAACCTCGTGACTTAGGAATACGAACTTTCTCTCCGGCAGTTTTAATTAAATATCTAAATGTTAATAAAGCATTCAGTGGACTATTTAATTACTTTGAAAGCAATTCACTCCCCTACATTCATTTTCCAGATGAGGAAGTGGAGAATCACAATGATTTAGGAAATAAGCTCTAGTACCATGCATTTTGTAATCTCTAGCCAAGAAGAACACATCTTACTTTGTTTCCTTTCTTAAAAATTAACGCTAATCATTGTCCTTCCATGTATTTGAAGCCTGGAAGTAAAGACCTCCCCAGATTTGGAGGAAAAAAGATCACTTTTTCTAACAGCTCCTCTTAGAACAGGCTCCAAATTGCAAAATAAAAATTACAGCATATATCTCTTCTCTGTATTTATATCTTCTGTATTTACATCAGAAGTGAATTTTAATTTAGGAGGCACAGCAACTTGTATTTTAAGAACAAATTAGCCTCATTAGCTAGTGCAAAATGCTGCTCCTCCAGCTATCATTTTGAGATCCTTAAAAGTCAGATTTATCTTCCCTTTGCCATCAGAAGCCAATCCTCAGATTAAATGACAGCCTTCAGCCACACACAGAGATAATATTGGCAGATCAGTTGTTGCTTTTGGTCACTGCCTTTGCAGACATCCAAGTACTAAAAAGAAGGAAAAGCGAGGCCATCTGACACCAGCATTTGTCTGGGGAGTGTTACTAAAACCAAATTTTAAAATGGCTACTTCTGAGTGAAACTTTGCAGAGGAGCAAGCACCCAGGAAGCTTTCTGGGGTCCTGATAAAGGAGCATTTCCAGTTAATTCTTCAGTGCTGAAGGGTCGTGGTCAGGGAAAATCTAACGGCTTTGGGATGAAAAGTATGGTAACAATGTAGACTCATATTTCTTTTTCCAGCCATGGCCCTTCTTTCATTCCCCTAAAAAGACGCTTCAATAATCTCATAGCTTTTATTCTCAAGGAGTTTCCCTCCTTGCAAATTTTAGTCCTCCCTTTCAAACTTTCATGCCAATTACACTTCAGTCATTCTTGGGTCTTACAGGTAAAAGATTGGGTAAACACACTTCCATTTTAACGCTCCGTTCCTGTTCCTCTTTTATGTCCAATCACACAGTCCATTTTTCTCATAAATCAGCGCATCGTGTTAATCACTTTTGTTGCTTTATGCTGATTTCCCTCTAGTTCTCCTGTATCTGTCTGCTCCCAAGATACGCAGACCTGAACACAATATTCCAGGTGTGTCTTTGCCAAATGCACTAAATTACTCCACCTCTCCCTCATGATGTACTGTCTCCACACATACGGCCCCAAATCACATTAGCTTCTGTGGCATATTGCAAACTCGTCTAATCTGTCGTCCAGGCTCCCCCCAGTCTCTCCGGCATTACTGTGTTCTGGATTTCTTCCTCTTGCTGCTTACCTTTATAGCTTTTCCCCTCTCTAAATCATTGAGGTTACACCTGTCTGACTTAATTCTCATTTCATTTGATCCTTTCTAGAGTTTTAACCTCAGAAACCCTATGTAGCATTTCTCTTTACTCACTGGTGTGTTTCCAATGCTTCCTGGTTTAATTTCATCTGCAAATCTAATTAACATGCTGTTTACTACATTTTTTTTTCAGGTTAGAAATGGACATGCTCGGAAAAAAAATAGCACTAACAGGGATTCCCGGGACCCTTCTCAGCTCCTCTCCTACTGGGATAGCCTCAGAAAGTGCAATTAACTTTCTCCAGCTCAGGGGATGGCTCTTTCAGCCACTTTACACCATTTTGATGGACAGCTGTGTGTCTCCCCTAATCAGCCAATTTGGAGATAGAACAATTACAAAAGACAGCAATTACAGAATGCAGTCTGTCATTGTGAAGATGGAGATTGAGAGAAGGAAGAGGAAAGAAGAAATGGCCCAAATTTACAGTCAGATGCTAAAAAGATTTCAACCCTATCGAGGGAGTGGACCCAAACAAGCGACTCTGAAAAGCAACGAGACTCCCAGATTCAGGGAGGGAAAAATGCAGCCCCGCTTTTCTAGTAAGCCTCCAGCCCATCTCCCAGATTTCTAGTAATCAAAAACCGGTGATTGCTTTCTGTTGTTCTTAAAGATTCCAAGAGTTTCTTTAAATCATGCTCTGCTATGTAAACTACTACTCTTAGGCTGGGTGCGGTGGCTCACACCTCTAATCCCAGCACTTTGGGAGGCTGAGGCGGGTGGATCACCTGAGGTCAGGAGTTTGAGGCCAGCTTGGCCACCATAGCGAAACCCCGTCACTACTAAAAATTCAAAAATTAGCCAGGCGTGGTAGCAGGCACCCGTAATCCCAGCTACTCAGGAAGCTGAGGCAGGAGAATCACTTGAAGCCGGGAGGTGGAGGTTGCAATGAGCCAAGATCACCCCACTGCACATTAGCCTGGGCGACAAGAGTGAAACTCTGCCTCAAAAAAAAAAAATTAAGGTTTTGTGTTATATGTCTCTGGTTTTTTATTATAATTTCGGTATAATTCACTTTTTTTTTAAAGTAAATAAGATGACTGGTAAGACCGGTTTCAGAATGATTACAAATCACAGGGCTTTGAAGAGGTGTCCTTTCGCTGTTTCTTCTTTGGGCTCAGTAATTTCAAGTTCTTGATCTTTTGCTAAATTCACCTTAGCAATTGTCTCAAAAGCACCATATACTTTCTCCATATCCAGTGAAAAGATCCAAAATGGGATACTAACCAATGAGAAAATATTATTTCCCAATTTTAATGGTCATAGTCTTATCATAAGAGTAGAAAAACATCCTAAGAAACATATTATGTATCTCCATTTAAATATGTATTTAATTAGAATGCTTTCTAATTAAATGTATTTTTAATACGGAAGGAAAAGAACAAAAAAAGGCAATATGTTTTGTAAAATCGGGTCTCTGGCAGAAATCAAGTTGGAAACTTATGGAGCTTAATAAAGAAATCCTTCCCAACATAGATTGCACAAACATCAGGAAGGAGAGAGAAACGAACGAAGACTATAGTTGCCAGGGAAAACTTTTCCATACTGTTGAGGGAGAAAATCACATTACAGGATCTAATGAATATTTTACAAAAGTCTTGGGCCTTCCCTCTCTCCAATTTTCTTCTATTCTTATAAAATAAGGAAAATGAAGTAGGAAATGACGTAAAAATCTGGCTTTGCTGTGAGTTTGAAAAGGAAGAAAAGGGTTAGATACAGAGATGCCCAAGAGAGACAAGAATGATGAATACAACCCAATGTTCTCTATCAGGTAAGCTGCGAACAGATCGAAACTTCCAGAACCCTGAAGCAAGCTGAGTGTGCTCAAACTGGAAGCTTCCACAGTGCCTTGGACAGACCGAGGCTTCAGAACATCTGTAGGTGAAAGTAAATTAAATATTTTCTCAAGAACAAAATGAGGTGAGTCCAAATTGGGAGAATTGACTGTGATTACTGGCTTTGCCCTTTATGGGTTTTGTGGCCTCACATAAGTTATCTGATCTCTTCCTATCTCAGCTTTCTCATCTGTTCAATCTATTCAAATATCCCCTCCCATTGGGTTATAGTAATAATCGGATGAACTGATGAAAGTGAAAACTCAAACTTCATACAAAAATAAGACATTTTTCCTAATCAAGATTTCACAAAAAGGCCAAGCACGGTGGCTCATGCCTGTAATACCAGCACTTTGGGAGGTCAAGGAGGGAAGATCTCCTGAGCTCAGGAATTCAAGACTAGCCTGGCCAGCAAGGCAAAACCCAGTCTCTATAAAAAATACAAAAATTAGCTGGGTGTGGTGGTATGTGCCTGTAATATCAGCTACTCGGGAGGCTGAGGCAAGAGAACTGTTTAAGCCTAGGAGGCAGAGGTTGCAATGAGCCCAGATGGCACCATTGCACTCCAGCCTGGGCGAGAGTGAGACCTTGACTCAAAAAAAAAAAAAAAAGATTCCTCAAAAATTGGCCAAGCTTGATGGTTCACACCAATAATGCCAGCAATTTAGGAGGCCAAGGCAGGAGGATGACCTGAGCCCAGGAGTTCAAGACTAACCTAGGCAACATAATAAGATCCTGTATCTACAGAAAATTTAAAAAAATTAAAAAATAGCTAGGCACAGTGGCCCATAATCCCAGCTACTTGGGAGGCTGAGGTAGGAGGATAATTTGAGCCCAGGAGTTTGAGGCTGCAGTGAGCTATGATCGTGCCACTGCACTTCAGCTTGGGTGACAGAGTGAGACAACCCTGCCTCTTTTTAAAAAAAAGATTTTACAACAACTTGATATTGAGAGTGTTTCTGGTTACTATTAATCACCACTGGAAAAACATTCAATTCTATATTGATTAATCCTAAACCGATGGTATTAACACTTCCATTTTCAGGCAAGGGAAAGAATAAGGATTAAAGTATTTAAAATATTCTAAATGTCTATTAAATACTTCATTGCATATAATTCTGATTCTATTCAGTAACAATCCATTTGAAATAATCAAACTTAGTGTGCATTTTTCATTGATTTCAATTATGAATGTTTATATTTTGGAACTGTCCTATCATCTTACTGCTTCCAAAAGTTTGCTATATTGCTATGTATTTTGTTTTGTTTTTGAGACAGAGCCTTGCTCTGTCACCCAGGCTCGAGTGCAGTGGCACAATCTTGGCTCACTGCAACCTCCACCTCCCTGGGCTCAAGTGATTCTTCTGCCTTAGCCTCCTGAGTAGCTGGGATTATAGGTGCCTGCCACCATGACTGGCTAATTTTTGTATTTCTAGGAGAGAGAGGGTTTCACCATGTTGGCCAGGCTGCTCTCGAACTCCTGACCTCAGGTGATTCACCCGCCTCAGCCATCCACAGTGCTGGGATTACAGGTGTGAGTAATCACCATGGGTTTCATACATGCCCAGGTATTCTACTTATTACCAATGATATGAAGTAAAAAGCAAGTCATGCAATACTGATTATGTTGAAATTATCACACATTTGACAGTCATAGTTGAATTGCCAAGCAGTGAATGATACAGCAGTATAGTTAGGCTCATTTAGCCACTAGGATTCCTGCAACAACTGGACCCACCATTTTTAGACTGGTTACATAGCGATGAACAGTTGATGAACTTTGGTTGCAAATATGACCAAAATTACCCAGACTACAAATATTTACTCTGATTACTGCAATTGTTAACTGATCATGTATTGATCTAACCTAGTATTCATTGGTCAGCCTACAAAGGACCATGCATTTAGACTCACAGTGTGTTATAATTTAGTTTTAATTTCCAATGATATATAGGCAAGAAAAATACATGTAAAATGTGCTATGAAAAAATTCCAGGTGTGTGTATGTGTGTGTGTGTGTGTATGGAAAGTTGGTATTACCCACTGGAAGTTTGCTAATCAAATGAATACCAAATAATATTTGTTAACAATTGAAGGACATCCTGGTGATTATACAAAGATGTTGAGATAAAATTAGCAATATCCGAATATGAAAAGAAGCTCGAAAACAGATGAATACAGTGTTAAGCATCAAAAATATACACCAGCTGAATTCACTGAGCAATCTTAGCACCACTAAACATGGAATAACTAGATATTATATGCCCCATAATGTGTCGTAGTAGGAAGTACACAGTACCAGCTATGAAGCATTCTTGCCTAAAAAGTCGAACTTGAATCCCAGCAAACCTAGAGATCTAAATACCAATTTATAGGAGATACAGGACATAGAAGACCAGGTTAAATGTCTTCACAAGCCAACAACTGGCCAAACTTGGAATGAAAGGCATTCTATGGACAAATGACCCAGTTTATCTAACTAATCAGTAAAACTGAAAAAAGAGAAGAAATAAACCAGAGAGCCATTATCAGAAGCTCATTTGGGTCCTGATTTGAACAAACTCACTGTACAAATGTACTGCAGAGGCAAACAGAGGACTCTGAAGCTAGACTAGGAATTAGATGATGTCGAAGAAATATTATTCTGGGTTGCCGTGGTTTTTCTTTTAAAATTGCTCTTGCCCATTAAAAATGAATACTGAAGTATTTCATGGTAAAATGACATTTCAACTTTACTTCAAAACGCTCCAGGAAAGTGGGAAGAAAATATGTGTATGGATGGCAAGGGGAAATGAAACAAAATGAGCAAAATGTTAATAATGGTTAAACCTACATGATGGGTACCTGAGTCTATCTACTATCTACTTTTTTCACACTGCAACACTTTTAAATGAGGAAACGCATCTACACTTCATTTAAGTGTTTACTTACATAACACAGTGATAGATATCAGCACAGTAGTTTGGGGGAAGAGATGGCAGCTTAAATCTTGATTCGCTTGCGAGTTTTAGATCACAAATCATCAATAACAAGTTCAGTTTTAAACTGCAGTGAAACGATAGCTTAATAATCTCCATACAGGACTACTCTGCTTTTCATTAAAAACAAAATAAAACAAAATAAAACCTAATTCTTACCCATCTCTTTTTTCCTCTTTTCCCATTTCCAACAGACTGACAAGAAGGAGCTGCTTTACAGCTACACCAGTGCGTCTTCATGACCATCCCACAGCCCTTCTGGTAGGGCAAAGAGGGAAAAACATCGCCTTTACACAAACAGGCTTATTGCTAACACACCTAGGGGTTGTGCCTGATCCATGAATTGCTGCTTACCATTCCCAAACGAGCTGGGGCTGGGGTCTTGTTAGGTGTCTGCAGCTGATGCATCAGGAGAATGCAAAGGAAGTGGAAGAAGATGAGGCCTTAAAATTAACATTGGAATTTCCCTTCAATTTTGTTCTGCATTTGTAGATGGCTTTATTTTAGGTGAATAGGCTTTATTTGTGTTCACCATCTCTCCAACATAGATATTTTCTAAGCCTAGGGAAAAAAAATGCATTCCAGTTTGCCATGGGCAGAAAAGACAAGCTGCCCCATATGAAAGCGCCCCTGTTCACACCCCATAACTCCCAGCTCACACAGTACTCCAAAGCCCTCCAGAGACAGCAGAGAGGTGAAATGCAAAGCAGCCATTTGTGGGGTGGAAGAAAAGCACATCCTGATGACTTGGAGCTAAGAGAAGCAAAAGGATATTTGCACAAGACGAGACACCAGTAAATTGGAAAGTTCAACGTGCTTAGAAATAGACAGTGGCTGGGACAAGTATAGAGGAGTCAAATGGCTCCAGCAGATTGCATGCTTCATGTTTAATTTTCATCTAATTCCTAAAAAAAGAAATGACTGGGCCTCATCCTCATTC
Organism: Leontopithecus rosalia; assembly: GCA_028533165.1. Taxonomy (NCBI): domain Eukaryota; kingdom Metazoa; phylum Chordata; class Mammalia; order Primates; family Cebidae; genus Leontopithecus; species Leontopithecus rosalia. The sequence goes on along the minus strand of CM052666.1, from coordinate 40,503,431 downwards.
TTCAGAAAAACTTTTGCTGACCCCTCGAACTTCAAGGCCTGGAAATATCCTTATTTGCTCCCCTGAATTGATCATTTTCCATAAAGTACTTATTGATTAGAAGAAATGTTCATTTGAGATTCAGCCACAGAATAGTGTTTCAGACCAAGGCAAGAAGTATAGGGTGGACACATCCAGCCTCTTCCTCCAAACTAATTTCTCTCTTATCGTCCTTGTGCCCAAGGGAACAGGAAGCGCTCTGGCCACCCCCTCCGTCTCTTTGTTGCTCTATGTCACAAAAGTACAATTAACCAATTAACGTATCTGTTTTAAGCAGAAACATTTTTGTCAGCTCAGTCAAGCATCGAGCTAAAGTTAAGTGATAGAACTAACGTTCTGAATAATAAGAATAGTGTTGTTGGGTTCAACATGAGGTTACAACAAAGTAGAAGTAATGGAGAAATTAGAATCAGATACGTTTAAATGCCTTTAACATTTTCTTTATTAAATATGGGTAACAATATGCAGGGCCAAGTGGAAATAAAGACAGCATGCTGATAATGGTCAAGAACTTGACACCAGGGAGAATTCATTAACCCTTAGTGTAGTGGTTCCCCAGAGTCTCAAAATACATCTAAAACATTCACTGCGCTGCAATGATCATGAACAGAAGCCGATTTATGATGCTGATTTAGTTCAATATTAACTGGAAAATCTAAATAATTATGAATTTCCTTGGGGACATAGAGTAGGTGACATCCAATTAGTTTTTCTCATGTATAATTTCCCTTGGGAGAAAAAAGCTAGCTAAAATACACGTGTAAAACTTGAGACTTTAAGGAAGACTGAGGCCTGATTTGTTTTGTTTCCTCCTAATAAAGAGTAGTTATTCTTAGTGAGGGTGATTCGTGTTTTCAGATTCTGAATATCAATACTTCTTAGGTATAAGTTCATTTCTTCTTAGGTGTAAGTTCAACAAGAACGTGTGGAGTAGTTACTATGTTCAAGAGCATGTGCTTACAGATTTAAGAGCCATTATTTAATCCCTTGTTTCATAATGTTATAACAAGGTAATCATTTGCAGCCTTCCTGGGACGTGCCTAGACTTTAGTGACAATAAAAATATTAGAAGGAAATAATAATTTCTAGCCACTAACAAAAAAGTTGCTTTGTTCTTTCAACTTTTCATCTGATATTAAATGTCATTGCTCAAAAGATTATACTATATTGTATTTTTATTCAAGCTCAACTTACAGCATTTTCGAGGAAACTGGAGCCAAGTCCCATTGGTATTTGAAAGTGGCAATATCATGATTTCTCCATATTTTGTATTCCAGCGTTTTTTTCTCTTTTCCCAACCTGTTCTGTAGACAGGTTTCCAATTTTGTACCACATCTTCAAGTGTGATTCTACAGAAAATTTAATATAATTGGGAAATATTCATGATATTTCAGAAACAGATAACCCTCTAAATTGATAACAATTAAATTTTGGTGTAAATGCAAAGTATACTTTCATTTCCAAAAATCTGACCTTTATTTTTCACAAAACTCCTATGAAGAAATCCCATTCATGAATTTTATCTATATCAGAACAAAAATATCTAATTGCCTCTTCTATGAAATCTGTATTTATCAATTATGGCTTTCTCGGGGAAATTCTAATTTGCAAAAATGCTCCATATTCCAAGCTTTAACAGTTGGAGGTGGATGTCCTTAAGGATGGAGGGGAAAAAAGTTCTTTTTTAAATGGCACATTTACTAATTATAAAATGCTCTTATCTCTCTGCAGCCAAAGCCAAAATGAACATGTGCCTTGTACTAAGAAATCCCAGGATTGTCACAACTTGTGCCAGCTGTTGAGGTTGTGACACCTGTGCCAGCATCGCCAGCTCTGCCCACTGTCATCTGCTCCAACTGTTCCATCTGCACTGTTTGTACCAATTCTCCCATTTCTGCATCTGTACCTTCTGCAGAAACGTTTCCAACAATGCCAGCTGTGTCATTGGTGCCAAATATGCCAGATGTTCTATTTGTCCACCCTGGGCCAAATCAATGCAGTTTTGTGCTCATTAGTTTTAGCTGGTAGATTCTATTTTACAATTTTTTGATTTGTATTTAGATTGAATCCAGGCAAAATCCCGCTTTCAGTGATTTTTTTTCATCCATCTATCCATCTTTTTGCAACTCCAACTTTATATCTGACAACATGAAGTCAGTCAATGCTATTTTGGTCTTATTAAATCTGCCCAATATTAAGTGCGGTAGAACATTTTCTACCACATAAGACTAATATATTTCAGAAGCCACGCAACACGGGGATACGTTGGCAAAGTCATTAAAAAAGAATACACTTGATTCTGATAAACAAATTGAGAATGCTCAGAAATCAGTATGTTGAGCCGATTAGAGTAATCTATGGCATAATGTCCTATTAAGCTGCCTGTTTAGTGGTCTTTTAATTGACAGAGTTATACATGAGGATTCATGTTTATGCCACAGCCTCCCATTTTCTGGGTTCTGCTCTAGAGAGTGTTAACCAAGGCTGCACACGGGTGGTAGGGCCAGACCTCCTGCACTTGCTGCTTCCTGGTAGAACTCCGCAAACTCAGAATCTGGTCCCCCAGCTAGAAGCTAGCTTTCCTCTCCTCTCCCAAATGTCAATTCTGCTGCTGCCAGCACAAACCCTCCTTACTCATATGCTCTTCCAGCCTTACAGTTGAAAAAACAAAAGTACTTCCATACTCACAACCGTGATATTCTCCATCATCACACACCAAAAATAGCGCGTTTTTCTCTTCCTTCCTCATTCAGGGAAGTCTTCTTAAGGCACCCTAACATTCGTCTCCGAATGTTAACCCAAATTCTTTCTTCTCAAATCATTTGCAGATGTGCAGGATGAGCCCAGCGTTTGTCACTTGAAAAGCGATGGCTTACCGGGAATGTGAAGTCCAGACGACATGAGGCTACCTCCTATTTACCCATGCTGGATCATTTAACTTGCCTTTTCCAATAACGAAAGCTGCATCTACGCACTAATGCTTGAAAGTGTTAATGGTAACATTCTTGACAATAGATAATAAGTCAGCTTATCATGTCCAAAGATCTGCACTGGGTCTATATATGTGATGACATACAGTGAGGAAATATCGCAACAGCTTCATTAGGTTTTTAAAATCCACATAGAAAACACTAAGTTTCAGACAGATGGACACTGGCTCACGCCTATAATCCCAGCACTTGGGGAAGCTGAGGCGGATGGATCGGGTGGATCACCCGAGGTCAGGAGTTTGAGACCAGGCTGGCCAACATGAAGAAACCCTGTCTCTAATAAAAATACAAAACTTATTCTGGCATGCTGGTGGGTGCCTATAATCCCAGCTGCTCCAGAGGCTGAGGCAGGAGAATCACTTGAACCTGGGAGGCAGAGATTGCAGTGAGCCGAGATCAGGCCACTGCACTCCAGCCTGGGAAAACTGAGCAAGACTGTCTGGAAAAAAAAGAAAAAGAAAAAGAAAAAAACGTTTCCACAGTGAATCCCCAAGTTTCTCTAAAATGAATGAATTTATCAAGGTCTCTGGCCAAAAAGTCCTGGTGATATCTTATCTCCCTGGACAAAGTTCCGGATGCTGAGGTGCCAGCTGGGCAACCATCAGCATGTGCCAGTGTTCCTGTAGAGTCCAGCACCTTCCACTCAATCATATTCTTCCTTTATAGGGTTAGTGATTATTTCTTAATGTACCAAGTCCTTCACTCTTCTCTCCAAGTTTTATTTGTTTCTGATCCTTTCACTTTGAACCTTTCTTAATCTTCTCTGAACACATGGAGGAGATTGACTAAATATCAGTTAATTAAAATGGTGGGTCTCTGTCAAAATATGCCCAGCTCCTAACTTGAGGGATCCCATCTGAGCCTGCTGACCCTACTTCTAGAAATGTCAGACTTTTCTATTCTAATCCGCTGCGGTACAAGATGCCAGGAGGCAACATCCTTAATTAGGATTAAAATAGTTGTGTGGCTGGTTGGGAGTGTACCCTGTACCTTCTCAGTACATTTTAATTAATATAACTTCTGCTCCCTGCTGACAAAGACGTTTCCACGATGTTTGGGGCCAACATATTCTCCGCCCTCATTGATGTGAGTCACTTGAATACTTGGAGGAATCCACAAACTTCCTGGTTTCATGTAAAATACAGAATTGGGTGTTAGAAGTGCCAGGCAGACATCACAGCTGAGAATGTTCTTCATCATCTATCCGGCCTCTTTCATATAAGCTGTTAATATGGTGACTCTGAGAACTCTCCAATTTGCAGATAAAATAGACAGTCATACATTTTCAGGTTCTAGTACAAAGCAGGGGAAAAGGCCTGAATGTTTTTAGAAATGTGCTATCATTTGGCCGGGCCTGGTGGCTCACACCTGTAATCCCAGCACTTTGGGAGGCCGATGCGGGCAGATCACGAGGTCAGGAGTTCGAGACCAGCCTGGCCAACATGGTGAAACCCCGTCTCTACTAAAAATACAAAAATTAGCTGGGTATGGTGGCGCACACCTGTAATCCCAGCTACTCAAGAGGCTGAGGCAGGAAAATTGCTTGAACCCAGGAGGTGGAGGTTGCAGTGAGCCGAGATCCTGCCACTGCACTCCAGCCTGGCGCCTGGTGACAGAGCGAGACTCTGTCTCAAAAAAACAAAAGAAAGAAAGAAATGTGCCATCATTAAGTTTAGCTTTCCCTTTTAGATAGTTGTTTTTCTGGAATGAGTAAGTCACCAGAGAGAAAGACTGTCCACGGATCCTCTGGCCATTTGAAATAAACGGAGAACCTTAGTTGTCTTAAATTTCTCAAGCACTGTTCTACCTGCTTCCTCAGTCTCACTGTCCACACTTTTTATTTATTTTTTTTTTTTGAGACCGAGTTTCGCTCTTGTTGCCCAGGCTGGAGTGCAATGGCGCGATCTCGGCTCACTGCAACCTCCGCCTCCTGGGATCAGGCAATTCTCCTGCCTCAGCCTCCGGAGTAGCTGGGATTACAGGCACGCGCCACCATGCCCAGCTAATTTTTTTCTATTTTTAGTAGAGATGGGGTTTCACCATGTTGACCAGGATGGTCTCGATCTCTTGACCTCGTGATCCACCTGCCTCAGCCTCCCAAAGTGCTGGGATTACAGGCATGAGCCACCGCGCCAGGCCCCACACTTTCAAATTAGAAAGAGAATGGAAAATCTGAACTGCTTCGCTGCATCACTCCCGGGGGTATCAGAATATTGTAAATATCATTCTTAAGTCACAAGGATAGTAGCAGCTATATATTAGCATTCATGAAAATCATGTAAAATGTATTGGTTAAAATCGTGTCAATGCATACCTTCTGCTGGGTGCCATGACCCAGCTGCTCCTTCAGTTACTGTGAGCTTCAGGTCAGGACTTCAGCTCATTTTCATCATTTTCTCACTCATTTCTATACTGTTATTTTTTAGGGAAATGACACTATTTGACTCACTGCAGTTCTAAGATTTGCATTTGGCTCCTAAATGGAAGTCCTCAAACTCCAGTGTTGATGTACAGAGATAAACTTGCTACCTCTAGAAATGAAATCTGTCAAAATGTAGAAGATTCTCCAGATTTTTGTAATAAGGAGAAGAATGTAGAAGAGTTTGAAGGAACAGAGACAGAGGTTAATAGAAAACAAAGTAGGGTAAGGACAGAAAAAGAATAAATTACTTACTGAATCAATAAGGTATGTGGGCAGCCGTGGCATGTCCTGGTTAAATGAAGCAAAGAGATCAGAGATCATTAGGTATGAATGACTCACAAAGTTACTGAAGCATCGAGTAGAAAGGAGTCATAGAAATGTACTAATCCAACCAGAAAACTCAGATCCTCAAAGGTTAAGCAGTGTAGCCCAGTTCGCATAGCTAATTAATGGCAAATCAAGCCTCAGAAGAATATCTTCGTGCCCTAGTTTCTTCATCTGTAGTGCAGGATGATAATAGCACCTAACCCATCGAGTTGTTGTGAAGATTAAATGAGTTAATGGGAGTAAGGCATTAGAATAGGGCCTGACAGATTGTAAACACTATGTGATGTGTTAGCTATCATCATCGTTAGACTATTTCAACCCGTGTGATTTAACTTCTCTGGCATCTACTAACTGAATCTTAACAAATCTCAGCATCAATTTAAAGTCCCACTTTTGTCCTAGCTACTCAGAAGGCTGAGGCAGGAGGATGGCTTGAGCCCAAGAGGTCAAGGCTGCAGTGAGCTATGATGGCGCCACTGCACTCCAGCCTGAGCGACAGAGTGAAACCTCATTTCTAAAAAATAACTAACATTAAATAAAGTCCTACTTTTATCTTGGGCTATGGGATCATCTTATTTGCATATTTTTATGTTGACCATCAAATTTTGCATTATGAACAAAGAAGTTGGAATCTGAGTCTAGACGCAAGCAGTGGTCCCACCACTTGATTTCCTGTATACTCCCAGGCACGCCAGACAGACATCTAGTCGACGGAGGGAACTCCGAGGTGTCCAAGCACATGTAAGGAAGCAAAGTCGCAATGAATCTAGACTGAGAAGTGACACAGCAACAGTATTATCTGGTTCTAGAAAGAAAGCACACTCTCCATCAGTAGCACCCTCACACGTGCTCAGGCAGATCCTCCCAGTTACCTCTTCGGTGTCAGTCACGGGTGTGTGGGTTTTTGCTGAGCAATTGAAAGATAGAGGCCACAGGGATTCCAGGAAAAATAAAACAAAAACAAAAACAAAAAATCCACTCAAAATGGGATGAGTTAATCATGTTGAGAAATTAGGAGAAAGAAAAAACATTACCGTAGCATATCATAAAAATAATGTCAATTGCAAAGCACTTTCTATTTCCCAGTTGTTGACTAGGATCTTCTGATTCTAGGTTTCAGTATTTGCTAGCACGCTAGAATCCCCTGGGTGGGCAGCCTTCAAAAAGTAGAACTCGAGACCAATTGACTCTGAATCTCTTAGGATAAAGACCACATATCTGGGTTAGTAAGAAGCTTCGCAGGCTATTCTGATGCATCCAGAGCGTTGTGAAACCACTTTTCTAAGCTCAGTCTCTTCATGAAAGCAGCCTCCAAATAGAGAGATTCTAATATGTTTAAATTAATAATTTAGAACTTCAGAAGTTTGAACTCCAAACATGAAATGTTGCTTCCTTGCAAAGGTTTGGATTAAATTGGGGTAACTTTTCCTTTCTAGGCTCCTGTTTGTAGATTTCTTTCTTACTTCATCTCAAGCCATTCAAGTTGGACTGAATCACAAAAGCCAGAGATAGAACATTAGCTCCTGAGTTAGCTCCATATGCTCCTGTAGGAGTTTGCATCGTTGTTAACCTTGTTACAACTCAAGATCCATCATAACAAGCCTTGTGATGAGTGATGATACAGACAGAAGCGTGTTAGAGAGGCAGGCCGCTGCACTGGTATTCAGTGCTAGCACAAATGCTCAGTGATACCTAAACCTCATTCATTGCATCAAAGAAGGAATCCATAGTGTGGTAGCCATATACTAGATAACTTTTTCCAAGCAAATGTTTCAAATCATAATTAAAGCAATTCACAGCACTTTTGTGCATGTAAGCAGAATTTCCTCACCTGTGGACTATGACACATTTATGCCATGAGATGGCTCATGGGGGTGCCAAGATAGTGACCCCTTCATCCCGGGGACAGCTGGAGCTTCTGGGCTAGTCACCTTCAGACATTAGCAGTCTTACTCCACTGGCCAGGTATTACCATCTTCTGTATGTGCCATGACGTGAAGAAAGTTGGAACCCTGAATAGCACAAGCCAAGCGCCCGAGCAGCACTCTCTAGACTGCCAGATGCCTAGACCAGTAACATGTTTAGAAGGAGGAGGAGGAGAAAGAGGAAGAGGAGGAGGAGGAGGCAGCAGCAGTAAAAATGTGGGGTTCACACGTTTTTATTTTGGAAATTAATACAAAGAAACTATCACCTCTGACTACAATTCCATAAGAGAGAGAGGATTGTTGTGCTATTTCTAAAATGCTTTCATTTTAAAGTACTTTACATCATGCAAGAGAATGCAGCACAAAGATACGGTACGAATAAAAGATTTCACCATGAAGAATTGAATCTTTTCCTCCTGAATTTTATTTTGAAAAATTTTAATCCGATTGAAAAGCTAAAATAATCACAATGAATATCAATAGCTCCCTTAGCTATATTCACAAATCGTTTACATTTTTGCTTTATCTCCATCTAACTTTTCTTCCTGAAGAACCATTTGAAAGTTACAGAAGTCATGTCACTTCATGACTAAATATTTGCCCATGCATCTCTAAAGAAAAAAATATTCTCCAAGACAATCAAAATATTGTTGTCTCACCTAAGAAAATGAGCATAAATTCAATAATCTAATAGGCAGTGCATATTCTAAAACATATTATTCTAAAGCATATTATTCTAAAACAGGTGTTTTAGAAATGTCCTTTATAGATTTTTTTCCTTCCAAGATTTAATCCAGTTCCATTTATTACACTCGGTTGTTATTTCCGTAATACCTTCAATCTAGAATCCTCCCTGCCCATTTTCCAAAGAAATTATTTTTCACGACCTTGACTTTTTGAAGAAACAAAAGTTGTCTTGTAGAATGTTCCACATTCTAAACATGCCTATCTACTCATTCAGGTAGAAAGAGCATTTTTTAAACTCTACAATAGAGAGGAAGGATATGATCTCAGACTAAGTGAATCCATCGAATTTAATGGAGAGATTCTCTCCATAGTCTCTATTCTATTCCCTGTGAAATGTCGATAACTTAGTCGCAGAATGGCACTTTCCACTGGCCAGCATTAGGCAACCTTTATCCTACAGGATAAAAATGATTCCACCACAGTCCGTCAACCAGCCAGTGGTACCTCTAGAATAAGCCCCCAGGTCTTCAGAGGACCGGTCTGGGTTCTGCCAAGGTTCACTCACACGGGCGCGAGAGCAGTCGCTCCTTCCAATAAATCTAGTAGGCTAAGATGATCTTACCTTACCCTGGATATTGTCTGTGCTCAAACTAAAATGTTCTGGGGCTCAGGGTCTACTGAACAGTTAACTGAAAGAGACTAGAGCCGGGCGCAGTGGCTCACACCTGTAATCTCAGAACTTCGCGAGGCCGAGGCGCGGATCACGAGGTCAGGAGTTTGAGACCATCCTGGCTAACACAGTGAAACTCTGTCTCTACTAAAAATACAAAAAATTAGCTGGGCGCGGTGGTGCTAGCATGTAGTCTCAGCGACTCGGGAGGCGGAGGCAGGAGAATCACTTGAACCCAGCAGGTGGAGGTTGCAGTGAGCTGAGATCGCGCCGCTGCACTCCAGCCTGGGCAACAGAATGAGACTCCGTCTCAAAAAAAAGAGAGACTAGAGTTGTGCATCTGCTGACTTGTTCATGAGCCCCATGCTTTACAGAGGTGCACGGCACCCAGGGTACAGCTGAGGACGGGAGTAAGGCTTGCAGATGGCGCAGGGTGGAGAGGCTCACTGTGCCCTATCGCCCCCTTGCCTGCTTCCTGAACTCGCTTGGTGCCAGAAATGTCTGAATTATCCTATGCCCCATTTATTGCAGAGCTTTCCAGTCCTGGACGATGAAACAGAAACATTCAAGCATGAGTGAAGCTCTATCATGGTACCCTGACTTTCATCAAGAGAATTCTTCTGTTATGCTGATGAGGAGGACAGCGTATGACCACAGAATTCAGGACCGAGAACATTCCAGCAGGGCCATGGTTTCCTCCGGGGACCCATCTACCAGTGTTTGTGGGGTGCCAATTGTCTTCCTCTCAGGGGCAAGACTGCGCCCCCTTCCCCCAGGTGCTGTTCTCCATGCCATCTGGAGCTTCTCCTGCATCCTGGAAGGTGCATTCCATGGCCAGGGAAGAGAGAAGAGTTGCAGCCGCCTCTCTTTTAATAGCTGGTCACTCCACTCCGGAAGCTGCACGTCCACCCTGCTGATGAGTGCGGAATACAATGAATATGACAAGGACAGAGCTCACGTAAGTATCATAATTCAGATGCCAAGTGCTTTCAAATGAACACTCATCTGCTTCGAGAAAAGACTTGCTGTGGATTGCAACAGACATTGCCCACCTCAGCCCCTCCACTTCCAGCCAGCCACTCCTGTGCCTGCTTTGTGCCATCCCTGAACTCAGTGCTTCTCCAAGGCCTTGGTGGCTGCGTCTTAGACCAGGTTCAGCCAGAGACGGCACAGACTGCGCTTGCCAGGTCCAACGTCCTTCCCTTGGCCACCGCAGTGTCCTCCCATTCCTGTCATCAGCATGTTCTGGTCATCCACTGGATCTCAACAGGCTGGAGACCGAGCACTGGGTATTTAGAGATGATAAGGCAAGATTTCTGGTTGAGCGGTTTCGATCAAGCCGGGGAGGCAGATGACATTGACCACAGAAGTTCGTGAGAATTTTCTTGGAGGAATTCAAGCTGGCTGGGGAAACGGGGAAGACTTCTGGTCAGGCCATGTGGTGAGGAAGCACCAGGCCTTCACATTTCAGGCAGACTAGACAGTGTGTGCTTTTTTTTTTAGGGAATTGTAAGCATGATATGGTGATTGATGAGATGTGCAGAGTTTCAGAGGGAAGAATCATCTACTTAGAGGTCTCTAGCTTGCAAACATTAGTGCTGTTCACTAATAAAGGAAAAGCTGAGCAATTGGGTTTGGGGCAGGACAGATGGGCCATTTAGTCATTTATCTTTCAAAAATCTTCTTCCTTCCTTCCCACCCTCCTTTCTTTCTTTCCTTTCCTTTTCTCTCTCTCTCTTTCTCTTACTATTTTTTTTTTTGAGACAGAGTTTCACTCTCATTGCCCAGGCTGGAGTGCATTGGCACCATCTTAGCTCACTGAAACCTCTGCCTCCTGGGTTCAAGAGATTCTCCTGCCTCAGCCTCCCAAGCAGGTAGGACTACTATACCTGCCATATACCTAGCTATTTTTTTGTATGAAAAATATTTCTTTAGCATCTGCTGTACTGTGCTAGTTTGGGGCTTACTGGTTTTGAGTACCGTCAGTACCTAGGTGAAATGTTAATTTAACTCATCTTAAACGTGAATCAAGCTCGAAAGGCCAACAAGGATGGAGAGATCGATTAAGAAGTCATCAAGGCCAGGCGCGGCGGCTCACATCCGGAATCTCAGCACTTTGGGAGCCCGAAGAGGGTGAGCCACTTGAGCTCAGGAGTTAAGAGAACAGCCTGGACCACGTGGTGAAACTCCATCTCTGCTAAAAATACAAAAATTAGCTCGGCATGGTGGTTTACACCTGTGGTCCCAGCTATGCTGGAGGCTGAGGCAGGAGGATTGCTTGAGCCTGGGAGGTCGAGACTAAAGTAAGCTGAGATTGTGCCACTTCACTCCAGCCTGGGCAGGAAAACAAAACAAAACCAAAAAACTCATCGGTGTTTTCCCCAGGAACAAATGATGCTTCTTTGAACCCTGTCTCCCGTTTGACCATGTGCTTTCTGTGGACACATGGTCTCCTTAGGTGGGTTAGTGTATATTTATTCAGCACAGCCAGAGTGGCCCCGGTCCTGTGGGCCCGGGAGGAAGCCTGCATCTTCTTATGATTCAGCTTGACGTTCTGAGTTTTAGAGGTGTCCCTTCCATCCCAGCCTATACGCTCCAAATTCATTATGGAATTTTTTTTTAAGCATCTGAGTACAAGACTGAAACTTAAATAATTACATAATGCTTAGGATCTCCTATATAAAAAGCTCGAACTGTACAGACAAGCTTATTTTCCTATCACCTGCTATAAGATTATCCATTCCTATTTTACGGCCAGTATGTTTATCTGGTTTGATAATGGCTATTCTGGCAAAATAACATAACATAACAACATAACAGAACATAAAATACAATGTGGTTGTCATCTAGATCTTAAGAAAATATATGAATTATTTCAATGATGAGACAAGACACCTCCAGGCATCATGAGATAGCCTATCTGAATTGTAGGGAAGGCTTTTACAGGGAGAAGGGGAGACAAAAGAGGTCTGCTGACTACTGAAACTACCAAACCACAAATTACAAAACAATAAAATCATATCAAATGCCGCCGCCTCCTTTACAGAACTCAATAAACCATGGTCAAAGCAAGGAGCTTCATTCCTGAAGATAAACCAGGCAGACTGTGTTGTCATTACTTAACTGAACTCAAATCCTTCATTGGTATCCCGAGATGATCAGATACCTTGCAATGGAAATTCCCAAGTCATTAACAGCACAGCAGCACTACTGTGATCCGCAGTTCTCAACTTGGGTAACAAAAAGCATTGCAATCCTTCCTGACTCATCCCTCAGGCAGCTCCACTAGGGCCCAGTAAACTGAGACTTTGGCTCTTGGCTGCTGACATTCCTCTGGGATTCCGTGTGCCCCGTAAGACAAGAAGTCATTTGTAAGATCCAACATGCCTGGCTCAGAAATAAGCACAGGTGTTCATAAATCCTTCAAAAGGCAAACACTGTGTTAGGGACCCAATATCTAATAGGTGAATTTGGGGCAAGGAAAGTGTGTTCATTTCCTGGGTCTGCCACAATAAAAGTGCCACTAACTGAGTGGCTTACAACAGATATTTAACCTCTCACAATTCTGGAAGATTGAAGTCCTGATTCGTAGCCAGCAGGTGTCTACAGGGCCATGCTTCTTCCAAAGACTCCAGGGAAAATACCTCCTTGCCATCCTAGTTTCTGGTGGTCGCCTACAGTCTTTGGCATTCCTTGGTTTGTGGCCTTGTGTGTCTGTGTCCCTGCTTCCATGTTTCCTTCTTCTTATAAGGACACCAGTCATTGGATTCATGCCCATCCTAATCCAGTACAACCTCATTTTAATTTTGTTAACTTCCAAAGATCCTGTTTTAAAATAAGGTCACCTTCACAGGTATCAGGGGTTAGGACTTAAATCTTTTTGGGGGGACACATTTCAACCCACAGAAGGAAACTGCAGGTTTTTGGCCTTTGTTCTTTGTCACAGACATACAAATTTCTATTTTTCACAAATCCAGGAGGCTACAGATTTTAAGAAAAAAAAAGTTTCAAAGTTATGTGAAGCAAAGAGGTATTTTACCATAATTTTAAAATGTATTCTGAATAATATTAAAAATCCACAAATTTGAAAATGTTATTAGCATCACAATTTTATTTTGAACTTTTAACATGTGAATCAAACATGCTGATAAAACCGATGAAGACTTTACAGAGACAAAACCTTCAGAGGGTGGCATTTGCGTGGATCACTGTGCAGATATGAAATGGAAATAAAAACAATTCTCTGGGCCCCCAAAGATTAGGAATTGGCAGTAATGCTTTTGGCGCCTCCATAAACTATCAGTCATTTTAAACATCTACGACTCCCATCGCAGAAACACAGCACATAGCGTCAGGAAACTAAGGTGATACAGATATTTGCAACCTGTACCTCGTGTCAAGCACAAGGAATTCAGTAGGTGCTTCACATAACCAAGCACTGATCGTTGATACCAAGACCAGATATGTGATCTAAATGAGCAAAGACACACTCCATGCTGCGTTGAAAAGAATCACCATTGCTCGGGCATGGTGGCTCACACCTGTAATTCCAGCACTTTGGGAGGCCAAGGTGGGTGGATCATGATCAAGAGATCGAGACCATCCTGGCCAACATGGTGAAACCCCAACTCTCTAAAAATACAAAACTTAGCTGAGTGTGGTTGCAAACGCTTGCAGTCCCAGCTACTTGGGAGGCTGAGGCAGGAGAATCACTTGAACCCAGGAGGCAGGAGTTGCAGTGAGCTGAGATAGTGCCACTGCACTCCAGCCTCGACAGAGCAAGACTCTGTCTCAAAAAAAAAAAAGAAAGAAAGAAAAAGAAAAATACAAGAATGACCATAGTTGTTATGCTTTTATATGATCTCTTTCAGCAACACCGAATTGCTCTGTCACCCCCAAATCCCCACAGTAAAATGTTTTTAAAGCAATTTGTAGTGTTTATTTCACTTTCTGTGGATCACACCCTGCCTGGACAGTCACTTTCACAACCATCACTTTCTCATGGAGCTAAACAGGTGAGAATCTGCCCCAGGATTCTAGAATCTCAAACAAATGGATTTATAGCCATTCTGAAAGTGCGGGTAAGCTCTGTCACTCCCACATTCCCACAAGGCATTACGAACAGAAAGGACAGCAGGCCTGGCCAAATCTGTGTTTGGCTTTTTAAAGTCAGTCTCACTGTGCACTGCTCTCTACCAGAGTAAGACTCAAGAATAAATTATTTTAGTGAATGAGTTTTTAAAACTAACTTAGTGAATTAAGAATTTAAAAAGAATAAATGAACAGCCTCTTTTTCTGCCATTCATCTGAACTCCTGTGAAATAGTTCCAGTCAAGGCTCTGCCCAGTTAAGAGGAGGAAGAGCCTCAGATGTCTGGCCAGGCTGGGCATAGTGGCTTAGCCCTGTAATCCCAGTGCTTTGGGAGGCCGAGGTGGGCTGATCACCTGAGGTCAGGAGTTTGAGAGCAACCTGGCCAACATGGTGAAACTTGGTCTCTACTAATATATAAAAATTAGCCCGGCATGATGGTGGGTACCTGAAATCCCAGCTACTGAGAAGGCTGAGACTCTGGGATAATTGTTTGAACCTGGGAGGTGGAGGTTGCAGTGAGCCCAGATCGCACCTTTGCATAACAGCCTGGGCAACAGATCAAGACGCTATCTCAAAAAAAAAAAAAGAAAAGAAAATAAATTGTTTGTTTGGACAGGGGCAGAAAATACTTTAGACTTGTGAACTAAACCCCCCAAGTCAGCACCCCTCGCCTTGGCCAAGCTGCACTGGTAGACTTTCCATACGAGAACATGTGAAGCACACGACAGAGTTCTCTATCCTAGCGTGTGGCCCTGCCAGCTGGAACCAGTATTTAAGATGCTCAACAATTAACAACCACCCCTGCTTTTTTTCCAGAACACTCTTTCCAAATGCCCTGACCACCCTCTGGGTGACAGATTCCTCCAGGCGAGGACTTTCTCATGGTCACCCCTTAATTCAGGATCTGATGCATACTAAATGCTCAGTAAATTTTTGCTCATTTTAAAAAAAAAGCTGTTTCTAGAAAAGACGGTAGGTGAGGCGTGCCTTTCCAATTTGAGTATAAATTCATTGTATTAGACTTTAATCAAAGTAGTTAGTTCACAAATCACTAAGACAATGAGATGTGGGATTTGTGTGCCTATGTTTTCATAGAGACAGCAGGAAGGGTGGAGTTAAAGTTTAGGGTCCTATTTTGGAAAATTATAGATTTGACGGCAAAATCTAACTGCCAGAAGAGTGGGGGCGCCTGAGCACTAGGGCTAACTCAGGGCACTGGGGCCCTGGAAACAAGCATTTCTCCACTTTCATAAATGACTTAGGCTGTTTCTACAATTGCTCTTCTCAGCAGATCAGGCCAGCTTAAGGGTACCCTAAGGCATACCTCTCATGTGCTAATTACCAACAGCAATGGCGATATCTTTTTAGAGGTGACGCTAGTTGAAGTTCCTACATTGAGAAAGCATCCCTGCTACCACGCAGCGGGGGCGGCGGAAGACTCACCACCTGTCTGGCTTGCTTCCCTCTCTTCCTTCTGTCCCTGCAGCCGGGAGCAGCTGTGTTCCAGTTCTGCCCTCATGGCCTCTGAGACACTTAACTCCAACCTATCTGGTTCTCTTTCTCCCCACTCTCTCTCCATCATCACAGCAGAGACTCAACATGTGATCCACGTTTAGTGACTTTTTTCCATGCCAAGCAAAGTTAAGTCATGTGGCCTTTGATGAGGTGTCTGGTACACAAGCAGAGGTAGCACGGAGCAAACGAGGTTTAAGATTCAGGGACCCCAGCTACTCAGGAGGCTGAGGCAGGAGAATTGCCTGAACCCAGGAGGCAGAGCTTGCGGTGAGCCGAGATCGTGCCATTGCACTCCAGCCTGGGTAACAAGAGTGAAACTCCGTCTAAAAAAAAAAAAAAAAAGATTCAGGAACGCTGACCTGAGGATTCTTCTGAGGCTCTTGGAGGGTGCTTAGCAATTTTGCATTTCTCCTCATGTAAAGTTCTTCCTACATGAGTAAACATAGACATGCATGTAGACACATGTTCTAGCAACTTTGGCCCCCATGCCAGGATCCATCCCTGGTCGTGCATAAAAGCTCTCCTTGGACTAACTACACTGTGAGGAAGCCTGACCTGGCCTAGAAAATTCCATTCTCCAAATCCAGTCCCTTAGGCTCTTCCCAGACCCCGCCATCAACAGCCTTCTGTGTCTCCCCATCTGTTTATCACCGATTACGACTCCTCTCTGATCTCGCTGAGCTTTTCTTGACCAGAATCTGGGGTTGTGCAGATAAGAGCTTTGTCTCTGCCTTGGCTTGCTTCTTCATTTTTTTCCAAGACTTCCTCTCTCTGTTTTTTTCGTTTTTGCCATGGAGAATACGCGGTTCTCTCCTGTTTTTAAAGGCACATGTCATGATACAAAATACAACTCCATTTGCTAGTAAAAATCACAGAACTACTGAAAGGTTTGTTTTGCTTTGTTGTTTTGAAATGGGGTCTCACTCTGCCACTCAGCTGGAGTGCAGTGGCGCAGTCTAGCTCACTGCACCCTTGACCTTTAGGATTCAAGAGATCTACAGGTGCCACTACCTCCTGAGTAGCAAGGACTACCGGTGCACACCCCCATGCCTGGCTAATTGTGTGTGTGTGTGTTTTGTAGAGATGGGATCTCACTAGGTTGTCCAAGCCGGTCTTGAGCTCCTGGCCTCAAGCAATCCTCCCACCCTGGCCTCCCAAAGTGCTAGGATTACAGGTATGAGCCAGGGGGCCAGGCCTGAAAGTCTTATTGTAAAACCAGGCATCAGGATTTAAGGTCAGCCTGGTTAACACAGATTCCTGAGCATTTGTACCTCCCTTTGAAATGATAATTTGGATTAAACTTCAGATTTCTAGTTACCAGCAGTTACTCAGTTAGTCCATCTGTATTCATTTGGGTACCTCTTCTGCCATTGGGTGGTGTTAGGGAAGCAGCTCTCACACAACAGAGGCGTCTTCCCAGAGAAGGCTTCTCTAAGTTCATCAAAGACAAGCTCTTTCCTACCCCAGGGCGTTTGAACTCATTTTTCCTTCAGCCCAAAGTAGTCTGATTCCGCACTCATGAGTGGGCTGGTTCCTTCTCATCTATCACAACACACTATTAGACATCACCCTGGCCGGACATGGTGGCTCATGTCTGTAATGCCAGCACTTTGGGAGGCCAAGGCAGGCAGATCACAAGGTCAGGAGTTCAAGACCAGCCTGGTCAACATGGTGAAACTCCATCTCTACTAAAAATACAAAAATCAGCTGGGTGTGGTGGTGGGCACCTATAGTCCCAGCTACTCAGGAGTCTCAGGCAGGATTGCTTGAACCCAGAAGGCGGAGGTTGCAGTGAACCAAGATCACACTACTACACTCCAGACGGGGCAACAGAGTAAAATTCCATCTCAAAAAAAAAATAAAAATAAACATCACTCATATGAGTGGTCTTCCCTATCTAGAGTAAATTTGCGGTCATTGCCTCAGTGCACATTTGTTCCCTGCTCAGACTATGCAATTACATCGTATTTGTTTACTTCTCTTTTTTTCTGAGTCTTCCTTTACACCATAAGCTCCATGAAGGCAAGAAGTGAGGCCATGTTTTCCTGCATTGTGGCCGCAGCACAAATCACAGCATACGTGCTCTCCACCGACATCTGCGGAAGGACTGTTATTGCCATGACAACAGGCTGGATCATTTCACTGGTCCTGGATTCCTCATAATCCAGACAGCAGAGGCGTAGGACATTTGTCCCAGTCTCCACAGAGCTCTCCCTAAATAGTCAGAAACCAGGGAACTCAGTTCTTAACCACATCCCTTCCAGAGTTCAGGAGTTTTCCTTTGCAAGGTTCCTGTGATTAGCATGGCTTCCCCAAGGGCACTGTTTGGTCTCCTACACATACTTCCCCAACAGGTTGGCCTGCGTACTGACTCAGAAAGGGCAGGCCAAGATGCACAGCGCTCCGACTGAATGGTCTTACGAAGTTCCACTGAGGGCTCCCTCCACTACCTGGGACAACAGAGTCCCCAGAGATGCAGGCGTTATTTACATAACTCTCCCCTACAGAGGAGACAGGCAGCAGAGGTTTGCTTCAACACCAAGGACAGCTCTTCCAAAAGTGGGCAGGGAAATCTTCCTGCTGAAGGAGCTTCCTGGGGCTCAGCCCGGTGCCCCACTCCCTGCTCTGTTATGGCTCTGAGCCCCTCTTTCTCTTTAACAGCCTCAGAGGTTCAGAGCTCCGCTAGAAGGTTACACGGGGTTCAAGCTCAGCCTCTGAGCTCGGGGACTCTCCCCTGAAATGCAGTATCTCAGACTTATACCTGAGTACACAGAAAATGGAGCACCGGTGGGGCCTGGGGGGATGGGGTGGAGGAGGGGAATCCCAGCTTCTTCCATCAGGAATTTACAGTCTGGTCCAGTCTGGGTTAGTCTTGGCAAAATATTAACTTGGAAGTTATTTGTTCCGGCTGCCTTTTCCGTCTGTTCATTCCTACAGAATGGGGTGTTTATGTGAACGCTGGCTTGGATATCTCTGAAGCTAGAGCTTGCTTCTAAGATTAATGGGAACAAAGTAGGGTCCTCGTATGTCTTGGAAAGCTCTAGGACCCCACTCCTCTGTTAGCCATTACGGGTATGGACATCCTCAGAGACTTGAATCAAAACATGGCTTGAAGCAGAGACCGTTCCCCTTGGAGCAGTCACCATGGGGCACACGGTTACTGGTTCTGAAGGCAGCGTAACTCTGCAGTCCATTTGCTTTGAGAGAGCAATAGAGACAGTTCAGAGGACGTGAACTCTCACACCTCGGCCTACGGTAGCTGGCAGGAAAAACTTCCAGCAAAGGCTCACATTTAAAGCAGAATGAGCTGTTTCTTAGGAGTTTTGCCACTGCAGGCAGAGCGCTGCAACCCAGCGGAGCCGGCAGAGCCGTGCAGGCTGGCAGTGCAGACGGTGACTGCGAAAGAGGCCTGCTCCGAGGTCAACGCTGCTCTGTGTAGCGCTCCTACTTTTGGCACCCATTGATTGATGGAGAAGATCTGCAGTGACAGAAAGATGCTATGAATCAGTAATGCTCTTAAGTGGATCTCTATCTCATTAGATACAGAAGCATCTGTACACATTTTCAACGCATAATGAGTATGTTTCTATCAGGCATTCCCCACACAAGTCTTGGTGGATATATTGATGCTTAAATTCTTTGTAACACCCCTGCACTGTGCAGACATCTACGACTCTCATATTCTAACCGTTGGTCCAACATACTATGTCAAAGGGCCTAGCCCTTCAGTTATGGTGCAGACAGTCATCAAGATGCTTTATTCAATGTGGTGACAAACCCAGGCAGGGGCCATGCCCTCAGGAACTAGAAGCCAGGCAGAGGCTGAGACTGCTGACCAAGTGTAGGGGAGGCACAGGGCATGGACTAGCTCCAGGGAGGAAGGTAAGCAAGAGCCACTCACCACGCAAGGAATCCATCCGGCAGGCTGGGGCTCGGGGCAGGACTCTGCTTAGCAGGGGTTGTTAGAGGTAGGGGTGCTAGAACCAGGCAGGCAGCCATCGACGGATGCAGCATCACAGGGCACAGTGGGATGCAGAAATTCAAGGGGCATACAGGGGATCAGGGCGTACCCTTGGAGCTGCTTGGCAGCAAAGGACATTGGCAGGCATAGAAAGTTAGCAGACGTGGCACAGCGTGGCATTCGGAATCTGCAGGGGCATTGATTTAATTCTCAAAGCTACTGGATGGGGAATCGGGCTGAGATTGCAGACATCTTTCTATCATCAGGATTGATTCTAGGACCTGGGGCCAGACGGAGCCAGCCAGCAAGGGGGACTGAAGACAGCGGCATCAGAGGCCACCAGGCACTGCTGGCAAGCCTGAGAAAATGGCAGGACACCTCAGCCTCATAAGACAGTATCACTCAGACCCAGAACATATCAATACATGCTCCCAAAGCTTTGAGAACTCAAGTAAGTTATTCAGGGAAAAAATAGAGCTATGGAATAATTTCTGAGTTTCCCCTCTTTATGCACTCTACATACATAATTGCATTCAGTGGGGGAAAACATTAATACTTGGGGCCTCACTTCCAAAAAAAGAAAATGAGAGTGAAACAGCTTTATGGGCAGAATCTTTGTGGGCTCTCTTGATTCAAATCCTTATTGTAATTCAGGAGCCAGAAGCTTTGCCACGCCGCCCCCACAACTCAGACTGAAGCTGCCTCTCCAGACTGGAAGAAACAGCTCCTAGAAACAGCCCTCTCCCCAAGCCTTACAGAAACAGTTCCACATCCTTTGTCTATGCATCAAAAACAGGATGATTAATGTAGATGATGGTGGTGCTTAAAAAAGGATCACTGAGACCCAGGGATGTTATCTAACTGCAAGTTTCTCAAAAACGCTCTTCACAAACCTCAAAGCGCTCCCCGCATCAAACATACCCAGTGGAGCAGCCACAGAGAAGGCCAGGAAAATACACTGAGATGAGTAGTGTTCAGAATAGTAAAAAGTTCTAGGAATGACCTACAGTCAAGACAGGGTGCCGTGGTGGGGAGGGAATTCTGCCCTGAGGCTGGCATTCAGGCATGTCATAAATAAAACTTCAATAAGAAGGAAAAAGCACAGCCCGGGAGAAGGGCGAGCACATAGCTGGTCCGGAAGCTCACAGTTGCTCTGATATGCGGCACACACTGCCAGCCCCACCTGAAAAGGATGCCTTTTTGGCAAGGGAGGATCATAATTAATTCAAGAGGGGATTTTCTTAGCCAGACATGGTGGTGTGCACCTGTAGTTCCAGCTACTGGAGAGGCTGAGGCAGGAAGGTCACTTGAGTCCAGGAGTTCAAGGCTGCAGTGAGCTAGGACTGCACCAATGTACTCCAGCCTGGGTGACAGAGTGAGACCCTGTCTCTAATAAAACAAAAAAACAAAAACAAAACAAAGAGGGGATTTTCAGGTGAAGCTTATAACCTTCCTTCTCCTCCATGCTAGCTCAAAAATCCCTTTGAGGCAATGAGGATTCCTACTCAGGCTAGAGTTCCCACACAGCTCATGCCCTCAGATAGGCACCTGCTTCTGGTCAGGTACCCTGACCCTGGCACAGGTACCTTTTCTACAAATCTGATGGGGTGCCCTCCTTATTTTCTTTCCTGCTGGCCACTGTCATTATAGGATACAGTTTCCATGGACAAAAGGGGGCATGGCTGGTCCCCTTCCCACTTCATCCCCTCCCTCCCCAACACAAGGTAAAGTTTAAAAGGTATAGTTAAACCCACAAGTCAGCAGGGCTTAACAAATAATCAGAAGGCCCCAAGGGCTGGCCACTTGCCATCTGCTGCCTATGGGCTCTGTGCCGTGTGCTTGCCCGAGGAGACACTGCCTACTGGTTTCCTGTGTGAGGGATACTTTTGGTTGCCCACCCACCCCATCCACTCCTCTCTTCTTTCCTCCTAAGGAATCCTGACCAACCTGTCCCCCATGAAACTCAAGTGACACATGGGAAGTGGACTCCAACCCATCTCCAGAGCAAGGTCCTGGTGGTTCTAAATGAATCATGGTGAGCACATTCGCCCTGCCAGAGATCAGCTCGGGAATGCAGACACACGTGTATGGCCTTCCTCACCAACGTCTAGCCTGGGGACAGGTACTTGAGTATGAACTGAGTTGACCAATCGGCCTGAAAGTCAGTACCCCCTGATCCACGCTCTCTCTCGCTCTCTCCATCTGGATGTAAACAAAGGAGCACATTCCCCCTGTTGCTGTCGGTAGTCACCTCGGTGCCATGGGGGAAGCCATTCTGAGAACACAGCTGACACATGGAGACAGGTTCGGTAAGGAATCGCTGAGCAGCGGAGCCAGGGCCCTAATCATCTACACCTGGAGCCTGCCTTGCCTCAGAGCTTCTTGATATTCGGGATGATAAATACTCGGATTATTTAGACAGTTAGAGTCAGATGTTACTTATAGCCAAAAGCATCCAACTGGGGTATCTGGAGTAAAATCCTCTCCCTCCATCCCTCTCTCTGCCCCTCCCTCTCTTCCTTCCCTTCTTCTATCTCCCTCCCTCCCTCCCTTCCCACTCTAGCTCTTCTGCTTTTGCAGCTGTGTGACCTTGGGCAAACCCTTTAATCTCCTGCTTTTCAGTGTCCTCATATTGAACGAAGGAGCTGGACTAGCTCCTTCAAACTCTAACATTTATAATAAAAAGATTATATCATATAAGGCTTCTATGAAACAAACAAGTATAGTAAGTAGCTAAACCACTGAGATTAGTTCAAACTAGTTCAAGCTGAAAGCAGAGAGTTGCCAAGGCAGTTAAAAAAAGAAGATGGCTTGAGAAGACGAGAAGTAACCTCCCATAAACAGCAGGCTTCAAGTCAATGAACACAAAAAATCAATGAGGCCAAAACCATGTACCCCTGAGAATGAATGAGGTGAAAATAAATTGACCACAACATCGTATATTCCCTTTTATACTCAGCCAAATACAGTCACTCTGTTGCGCCTCCTGGCTCTGTCTACCCAGAGAAGATAAGGAGAAAGGGCCTTGAAGCCTTATTCATGAGAAAAGGACAGCAGAAAACCCTGGAAGATTGGAGAAAGGAGTGCTACAAGGGCCAAAAGGCTCAGAGTCCATCCTCAAGCCATTTTTCCCCTTCTGCATTCATATGGATGTTCTGCTCATTTTGAGTCTCTGGTACTGCATGCTGCAATGACAAAAGACTGTTTCAGCTCAGAATAGGTTTGCCCCAGTAATGTTTGCGGAGGCTGCTGTCCCTACCTACCTGCTGCTTTCCGTAGTAGGGATGCAGTCAAGAAATCATGAGTAGAAATAATTGGGTGGCAGTCAATTCAGGGATGAGAAAAGGGAAACATTATCCTTAAGAACCCAGGGACAAGCAAGGCATTCTACGTCCCAGGTAGCAATGGCAGCGAGAGTCGGGGACAGTGCCTTTGGGATCCAAATAAGGAGGAGAGAGAATGCTTAGTCATGCTATCTGGGATCCTGTAAAGAGGCCCTCCATCATGCAGCATGATTCTGGCACAAAAAGAAGTTCTACAAATAGTTGTTGTATTGATGACTAAATTGGGTAAAAATACATCTAAGTGAGTGGAGATACTTGGCAACCAGGTATAGGGGAAATGGAACAAAGGTAGGAGTGGTTGGGGATTGTGTCTGAAAATAATAATGGAAGGGGCCCGGTGCAGCAGCAAAATAGTTATACTAGTGGGTTGGGAACCACTAGTACAACTATACTAGTTATACTATACTACACTAGTTATACTAGCATAGACTAGTGTATATACACATATATGTACACTAGTATATAGTTACATATACATATGTATAGTTATGTGTATGTATATACATTAGTATAACTGTACTAGTTATATATGTATATACATACACATATGTACACTAGTATATAGTTACACATAAATATATATGTATAGTTATGTACACGTATATAAACTAGTACAGTTATACTAATGTATATACATACACATATGTACACTAGTATATAGTTACATATAAATATATATGTATAGTTATGTACACATATATAGATATAACTAGTACAGTTATACTAATGTATATACATACACATATGCCCACTAGTATATAGTTACATATACATATAGATGTATAGTTATGTATACGTATATAGATATAACTAGTACAGTTATACTAATGTATATACATACACATATGCCCACTAGTATATAGTTACATATACATATAGATGTATAGTTATGTATACATATATAGATATAACTAGTACAGTTATACTAATGTATATACATACACATATGTCCACTAGTATATAGTTACATATACATATAGATGTATAGTTATGTACACGTATATAGATATAACTAGTACAGTTATACTAATGTATATACATACACATATGTCCACTAGTATATAGT
>CM052666.1:40435162-40479294 GCA_028533165.1 Leontopithecus rosalia | reverse complement strand
ATGTATATATATGTATACACGTATGCATACATATATGTGTGTATATATATGTATATACACTAGCATAACTATTATTTAAGCCAGTTATACTAGTGGTTCTCAACTAGTTGCTCTTAGAATCACCTGAGGAGATTCAAGAATAATAGCCAGAATACTTGAACCCCACTCCAAGAAATCTGTATTCAGCTGGTCTGCTGTGGGGCTCAAGTTCAGGACTCTGGAGCAGGTAAAAGCACAGTTCAAATCAGCTCTTATGATTCACTTTTCAAGCACAGAGTTTTAACAAGCAGTTGCTAGGGTATTTAATGTGATATGAGTATGTTTCTGCTTTTTGTCTCTGCTCACCATTGCCTGAATCGTCTTCCCAAAGACCTGTCTTCCACAATCTCATAGGCTCCTCATTACTTGCAGGTTAAACATCCTGGAACAGGGTGGGTGGGTGTGGTGGCTCACCCTGTAATCTCAGTACTTTGGGAGGCTGAGGTGGGAGGATCGCTTGAGCCCAAGAATTTAAAACCAGGCTGGGCAACATAGTGAGACTCCATCTCTACAAAAAAAATATGTCATATATATATGCGTGTGTGTGTAATTTTTTTTCTTAGCCGGGCATGGTGGTGGACATGCTGAGGTGGGAGGATCACTTAAGCCCAGGAGTTTGAGCCATGATTGTGCCACTGCACTCCATCAGCTGACATACAGAAACCCTGTCTCAAAAAAAAAAAAATCCTGGGACAAATCAATGGCTTTCTTATGCCTTCCTTATCTGTGATTCATCAACAGCAATGTATCCTTCATACTCTGACATGCCCCAGGGAAATTTCTGAACTCCAAAAATGAAGATTAAAGAGAAAAAACAAAACTTTTTAGGAAATTGAGTTATGATCACTGTTGTAGTTTTCTTTCAAACTTGATGCAAAGGAAGAGTCCAGAAACAGACCAACTGGAAGGATTTCTCTCTTGGTAGACACATGCATAGGGGCAAAGAGAGGTTTTTGGAAAAGAAGACCTGATTCAAGACATTAAATTCTTGGCTGACAGTCAATTGGGCAGGTAGAATGGTAATGTCTCCAAGGGAGGCTCTTTAAGCTCACCAAAGTCTATTTTAAAATTGCTTAAGCATTTTATCAGAAATTTTAGTTTCTTTCCAGAAGGAAATTGAGAGACAAAAATCATGAGAAAAGTTTTCCCCAGACCAAGTCCGAGACAAGTTTTCCTCTAGAGCAAGTATCTTGCAGCTCCCAGACAAGAGGGCACTCCCCTTTTAAAGCAAAGAAAATCATGTTGGCACTATGCTCTATTCAGCCCTAACACCCATGAGCCATGTTTCCAGACTTTGTAAGAAAAAAAGTTGTCTGATCCAAGATTTCTATACCTGACAACAATTTTTTTCATATGTGAGGGCAACCTAAAAATATTTTGGTTATGCAGGGATTCTAAATGTATTCCACTTTATTCTCTTTCCGAAAAACTCACTCAAGGAAGTACTCTAACAAAACAAAAATTAAATTGAAACAAAAACTTCTACAAAGAGGGAAGCAACCTGTATAATACTTATGATGAATAATCAAGTAAAATTTAGAGTTAAATAGGTGATGAAATGTTATTATAAGATATAAAATAAGACCCCTTAAAATAGAAGCTGTTTTGAATAACAGTAAAAAACAGCATCATCACCTCCAGTTCCTTCTGCGACATCTGTTCCCTCTGTCATGTAGCACAAGAGAGTACATACTTGAGAGGCCCGTGAGTCTCCTGCCTAGTAGACAGAATTCTTTTTCACTAACTGATCTTGGCTTTTAGCAAAATGCCTCTTCTGTCAAGCAGCACCAAAGGTTGAGATGTTCTGAGCTCACTCCTAAGCATGGCTCTCCTTAGGAAGAGCCCTGAAAAGACTATGAATTATGAATAAAGCAGGAGATTGTAGCAAGGGTATAAATACAAAAATGCCCTCCTAATCTCAAAGCGGAGAGCAGCTGTTAACTCCTCCAAAATAGCTTCTACAAAGAGGCCAGGGAAGCAACTGCCTGGTGCACAGTAGGTAATCCATACATATTTTTTTGAAAGGAATCAATAGAGTGTGCTTGGCTGATTTACCTTTCCACTGCAGTGATGTAGAAGAATTTACTGGTAAGTAACATACAGCCACAGTAACTGTAATCATATCTTATTACATAATCTCTTAGAAGTCAAATCATAAGATTTGAGGGCAACAACTTTATTCCTGACTACATGTCTACATGTGTTTGTGCTCTAGAAAGCCATCATGAAGCCTGTGGACACTCAGTGAGCCAAAGGAACAACTCTTTCCCAGATATTGCACTGTGTAGGTCATGCGTGGCTTAGGAGTGGTAAGGCTCATTTCGACTCATGAGATTGTATTTTCAAATACATTCACACAGTGAAACAAAGTACAGGTAGCCCCTTGTATCTGTGGGTTGCATATCCATGGATTCAACCAATCACAGATCAAAAATATTCAGGAAAAATGCATACTGAACATGTACACACATTTCTGTCATGTCATTATCCTCTAAACAACATAGTATAACATCTATGTGTATTGCATTTACATTATACTTGATGTTATAAGTAACGAGAGATGATTTAAAGTATACAGGAGGATGCGAATAGCTTATATGCAAGTACCACCCGACTTTATATTAGGGACTTGAACATGCATAAATTTTGGTATTTGTGGGAAGTCCTGGAATCAATCCCTCACAGATAATGAGGGATGACTGTAGCATGTTGTTCAAACACGTTTAGGCAGGGCAAGCACAGTGCTGAGTACTTGGTCTCTATGAATTATTTTTACGGCTTCTCATCTGACATCATAAAAGCCTGTGAAGGAAGCATGGATTCTTATCACCATTTTACAGAAGAGAGAACTGAGATCCTATAGGGTCAACTGTCTCATCCAGAGTTAAACTTTGTAGCACAAGGATTGAAAGGTGGATCTTTTAACATACAGTTCAAGGACTAGAAGTAAAAAACAAAGAATGCAAAACTGTACTTAAGTGATCCAGTTACCGACCTAGAAGAGCCGTCAGTGAACACATAAGGTGTGTGTGCCCCCTGCAAAGTCCCAGTCACTCGCCATGCAGCCTCCCAGCACCTGATTCTACTTAGTCCACATATACTGTGTGCAAGGTGCAATGCCAAGGAGTTTCATGTACACCTTTTCATTTAAACTTATAATCTCTGTGAACCTCAGTGGCTATCTTTCCTCTCCCTTGAATGTCTCAAGCTCTTTCCCATCTTTAAAAGTTTCTTTTCACATTTCCTTTTGTGGAATGCGCTTTCTCTGGGTCTCAACACTCCCCAGAAAGGCCTCCCTTGAATACTTCATTTCAAGGTTCTCAACTATTTTGACTGTTTCTCAGGAATCTTTTAATGCCAAAAAGACAGAAGGATTTTGTTTATTTGGGTTATATGCATCAATATTTCCTTATTAAAAATTAAAACTGATGAATTTCTAAAATTTTGTTATTCCATTTAAAATAACAAGTTCATTACATGTCAACATAAATCACATATTTTTATGAGAAATGAGATTTGTTCAGAGCAATTAGTGAGAAGAGTAGCATTGGTTTACAGTTTTGCAACTCTCTTTAATGTCTAGCCTAAGAGAAAACAACTCGATTCTTATGCAGTATCTCTCGCATCATTCAGTCCACCAGGATGTATTATTTTGGTTGAAGTAATATGAAGAAAATTTGGTCTTGTGCAGTTATGCGATTGGAAAAAGGGGGAGTATGTTAATAGCTTTTTCACATAGTTGTGTATATTTTTCTTTGATATTATACCAACATTTGATACGTGGGAGTTTCTAAAAGATTAGTGGCAATGTGGAATCTGAAATTGGATCAGTGAATGTTTCTACTCTATTACACTAAAATCCATTAGCACACATGCACTTAGAATGGATCTTTCGCCCATTTATGATCTTGTAACATTGTGCACTGATCATTTGGAAAACAGTAGTTGACTGAGCTAGGGAGATCTCTCAAATGCTGACACATTTTATTATACAAAGTTAAAAAAATCATGTTCATTCACATCAACATGAGCTCATCAGAAAAGTGTCTAAGCACTGAGATTCTGTCAAGTTCAGGTGGAAGATAAAAGATTTCTAAAATTCTAATTTTCACTTGTAAGTTCAAACTTTATTATTGGCAACAAATATTTTTAGTTATTTTCCTTAAAGTGATAGGCTCACTTCATTCTTTCTTTCTTTTTTTTTTTTGAGAAAATATATACCAATTATCCAAGTCTGAATAACAATAATTTTTCTGTCAATCATCTTTTAAATAATAGTGATATTCCATGGGAAAAAACAGCTAGTTTAGCTAGCAACTCAAACAATTGCACAGATGCTTTTCCTCAAGATAACTATAGTATTTTGGTATGTAGCAGAAATGCTATATGCATACTTCCCATTTTTCTCCAAAATATTTTTAAAATGTGTATTCAAGGGTTGAGATTTAATAAATTTTAAAACTTTAGTATCTCAGCAAGAAAACTCACAAATAAAAGTGGCGCACTGTTTGTTGTTACAAATGTGTGGTGGCAAGGGGTATAATCACTACTAGTACAGTTTGATGGTATTGCTTGATTCTTGCTGAGGTGCAAGCAGTTTTACCCACTTTGGCTTTTATTTCATCAGTGCAAATGTAAATACAATGAAAAAAGAGGCCAGATTTGGTGGTTCACACCCGTAATCCCAGCACTTTGGGACGCTGAGGCATGAGGATCACTTGAGCCCAGGAATTTGAGACCAGCCTTAGCAACATAGCAAGACCCTGTCTCTACCAAAAAACAAATAAACAAAAAAATTAAATTAGCTTGGCACGGTGACACGTACCTGTAGTACCAGCTACTCAGGAGGCTGAGATGAGAGAAATGCTTGAGCCTGGGAGGTTGAGGCAGCAGTGAGCCATGATCATGCCACCACACCCCAGCCTGGGCAACAGAGCAAAACCCTGTCTCAAAAAAAAAAGGAAAGGAAAAGGAGAGGGGAAGGGAGGGGAAAGGGGGGAAGGGAGGGGGCAGAGAGGGAGGGGAATGAAGGGATGGGGAGAGAGGGAGGGGAAGGGAAGGGAGGGGGAAGAGGGAGGGAGGGGAAAGAAGGGGAAGGAAGAGAAGGGGAGGGAAGGGAAGGAACAGAAGGGAAGGGAAAGGGATCGGAAGGGAGGGGAAAGGGGGAAGGGAGGGGCAGAGAGGGAGGGGAATGAAGGGATGGGGAGAGAGGGAGGGGAAGGGAAGGGAAGGGGAAGAGGGAGGGAGGGGAAAGAAGGGGAAAGGAGGGGAAGGAAGAGAAGGGGAGGGAAGGGAAGGAACAGAAGGGAAGGGAAAGGGAGGGGAAGGGAGGGGAAAGGAAAAAAAGGGGAGGAGAGGGGAGGAAAACATCTTAGTATTATTATAGAAATGATCTTGGCTTTGTGGGCTCCCTAAAAGGGTTTCAACCTCTACCCCCACTCCCTGCCAAGAGTCTGCAGACCACATTTTGGAAACTGCTGCTCTTCCCAAAAGCGTCTCCTGTGGTTACTGCTCACTATGGTCACTTCTGTCATAGTACTCACCATAATATGTAATTCTTACTGTGTCTCTTACCTAACATCTGTTTCCCCCATTTGAAGATTAATGTGAGAACTATATCTCCAGGCTTAGTAACTGCCATGTTGTAGATTATTTTTGGTTGATCAATGCATTTTTCTCATTTTCCACCCAAACAGGCCAATACTAGAGGGATTAGTGCCCTGACCCAAGGCGGTAGTGAGAGGAAGCGGTAGGACCAAGGTCGGAAACTCAGCTTCCCTCTCACTCTTCCGTGCTAATCATAAAAACAGCAAGTTAGAAAAAAAGCTTCCACAAAATAACATTTTGTTCTGAACTATAATAAAAAGAATAGATGTCTATGTATGCAAGACCTAAAGGATGTCTTTCTGGCATTTGTTTGGCTGGCTGGTTGTCTAGTGGGAAATAATGCCATCTTGCCCAGTTAGAATCCGGGCTTTTAGTGAGGGGTGGAGATGTTTGAGAGCGCAGGGCCAGGTAGGAAGGGATTGTTCCCGTTCCATAGCATGGGGGAGGAGTTCCACCCCAGCCAGACACAGTCCACTACGGTCCAGAGCTCACAATCTCCTGCCCTAACTTCTCTCTAGCCAAAGGGAATTTGAAATTGAGGACCCAATAGAATGCAGCAGCAATGAGAGGCTACCAACCTCATACCACTCACGGACATGTAGAATGTTAAACAAAGAACCTCATTCAGACAGACGCATACCTTCTCTTTCACCTACCCTCTCCCTTCCGGGTCCAGTATCCCACTCCAACATTCTGCATTTACCAAAGTTTACATGGACAGAGGCACAAAAGGACCTGAGGTCGTGTGGCTCAGCGTGGCAAGCCTTCAACTCACCTACTTTTGTGGGTTTTTTTTTTTTTGAGACAGAGTTTCACTCTTGTTACCCAGGCTGGAGTGCAATGGCACGATCTCGGCGCACGGCAACCTCCACCTCCCAGGTTCAAGCGATTTTCCTGCCTCAGCCTCTTGATTAGCTGGGATTACAGGCACGCGCCACCACGCCTAGGTAATTTAGTATTTTTAGTAGAGACGGGGTTTCTCCATGTGGGTCCGGCTGGTCTCCTAAACTCCAGACCCCAGGGGATCCGCCCACCTAGGCCTCCCAAAGTACTGGGATTACAGGCGTGAGCCACCTCACCCAGCTGCTGCTGTTGTTTAGAGACAGGGTCTTGCTCTGTCACCCAGGTTGGAGTGCTGCGGTGAAATCCTAGCTCACTGCAGCCTTGAACTCCTGGGATCAAGTGATCCTCCTGCCTCAGCCTCTGGAGTAGCTGGGACTACAGATGTGCATCACCATGCCCTGCTACTTTTTAAATTTCTTGTAGAGTGGGGTCTTGCTGTGTTGCCCAGACGGGTGGCAAATTCCTAGGCTCAAGCGATCCTCCTGCCTTGGTCTCCCAAAATGCTGGATCACCTACTTTAAAAGGCATAATAGTAAGCCAGAGACCCAGGTTCTAATTTGAGTCATATTTTCTCCACCTGAGTCCTCTTATCTGTAAACCGATAGATTATGCACATAGAAGGCCAAGCATCAAAGGATTGTTCCATTCTAAGGTAAGTCAGTGAAACGTCTGCAGGAGAGTGAAGTCCCCGTCCCATCAGATCTGAATCTGTATTTTAAGAAAAGCCCAAGGTATGCTTGGAGTTTTCTGTTTTGTTCACCACCCCTGTTTTCCATAAGCTGTCTCTCCCTAACCACCCCGCAGCTCCGCTGCATGCTGTGTAGCTGGCCTGGGCAGTAAGCGATCAGAAAGAAAGAAGGAGTGAGCACTGAGCTCCTCTCTATTTGGAATCGCGAGGAGGGCCTGGGGCAGCAACATGGACCGAGCTGAGCAGAATCACAGGCCCTCGGGCCTAGTGGGGCCTCCAGATGCAGAGCCCGGTGCCCGCGGGGAGGGGCGCAGCGCTGCAGGTGGGGCCTGCCAGGGGCCGCGTGGTGCCCTTCCTTCCAGGGGTTGCGTTCCTGTGCCCCTGGCTGCCGGGAAATCTTCAAAGGCATGAGCGGAATGAGCCGAGGCTACAGCAGAGCATTATCAGCCGACTCAGCCCCTTTCACAGCCAGCCCCATAATCCTCTCTTTGTGCCCTTTGAGTCATTTGTAATTCCTCTCCCTTTCCCGGTCCAAAGAACGCAGGAGACCAGCCTCCTTCATTCGCTGAGTCCCTCTCTGTCGTGCACGGGGTCGCTCTGGACGCAGTGGCAGAGATTCCAACGAGTTCCTCGACCCACAGGGTCCAGGCGGCTCTTCCCACACTCTCGTGTCTGGGGGTGGTGGCGCATTCTGATGAGGGGAGGCAGTGGCCCAGCTGCAGCCTGGAAAACATTTTGGGGGCCCCTTAAAAGTTAAAGTGGCTCTCCTCAAACAACCCAACAACAACAACAAAGACCGGAATCCACGCTACGAGGTCCCAGGGGAAAGGATTAGAATGAGCCCTCTCTTTCAGACTCACTGGCTGCTCAGGATGGCAGGATCCGGTCCAAAAGTGCAAGGTTAGGAGTAAAACAGGACGGCTGGGATCGGATTTTCTACTCCTGGGATGACTGTTCGTCTCTAATGTTCCACAGGATGCCGCAGGGTAAAACTTAGAAGAAGAAAGGCCCTCAGAAGACAAGCAGGAAGAAAGATTACAGCAGGGTGCGTGGTGGCTCACGCCTGTAATCCCAACACATCGGGAGGCCTAGGTGGGCGTATCACTTGAGGTCAAGCATTCTAGACCAGCCTGGCCAACATGGTGAAACCCATCTTTACTAAAAATACAAAAATTAGCCAGGCATGGTAGTGGGTGCCTGTAGTCCCAGCTACTCAGGAAGCGGAGGCAGGAGAATCGCTGGAACCCGGGAGGCGGAGGTTGCAGTGAGCTGAGATCCCACCACTGCACTCCAGCCTGGGCAACAAAGCGAGACTCTGTAAGCAAGCAAGCAGGAGTCAGAGGAAGGTGGAGGTTGGCGACCAGTAACGAAAGAAAGAAGGAAAGAAAATGAAAGAAAAAGAAAAGAAAGGAAGGAAGGAAGGAAAGAGAGAAAAACAAAGAAGGAAAGAATGAAAGGGCGGAACTCCGCTTAGTACCACTCCCTGTCTGTTTTGCAAAACATGGCTAGTTGGCAAGCCTTCGGGAATTTAACAGTTTGAGAAAAATCCTAGCTCCAAAGCTTACACAGGTCAATAATCTCTTTGAGCCCCAGTTTCTTCATCAGGAATGAGGGTGATCATTTTAGAGTTTTCAGGTATGTTGTGAAAATCAAATGAGATAATGTGTTTGCATAAACTTTGCAAAGTAGAAAGCATTTACCAAATATAAATTCCCGTTATCCTGGTCCATCCCTGGAGGGAAGGCTTTACCCATATCTGCTGAGAACGGCACCCATGTGTACTCATCATCCTCAGAGAAACTTCTACCTCCACCATTTGTTATTTAGACATTGGAAACGCCGCTATTCCAAGGGAGCCTCCTTCTTTAACAGAATTCCTTCTTCAGTATGTTGAATATACTGCTGAATTTAGGTTGCCTCCCACAGGTTTTTCCTTATAACTTAGAAGCAAATTAGCAGGCATCATGATGGTTCTATGGTTAATAACCTGGTCTAGGGGAAAGAAAACCAGGTTTTTTTTTTTTTTTGAGATCTATCGCCAAAAACTGGCTTTTTTGTTTTTGTTTGAGATGGAGTCTCCCTCCATCGCCATGCTGGAGTGCAGTGGTATGATCTCAGCTCACCGCAACCCCCCGCCTCCCGGATTCCAGTGATTCTCCTGCCTCAGCCTCCTCAGTAGCTGGGACTACAGGCGAGCACCACCGCGCCCAGCTAATTGTTGTATTTTTAGTAGAGACGGTTTCACAGTGTTGGCCAGGACGGTCTTGATTTCTTGACCTTGTGATTCACCGGTCCTACCAAAGAGCTGGGATTTTAGGCGTGAGCCACCAAGGCAGTGGCTTTTTTAAGCCTGGGGGCTGAGCTAGGGGAGGTATGTCTTTATTCACTGCTCTGCTCACAGCTCAACAATGACTGGGGTGAGGTTTTCTTAGGCCCATCCCTGCTTTTTAAATCCTGTATGAGGGCGTGTCTGAGAAAATCAGTCAGGAAAGCTTGGTAGAGATGCTTCTGGAAAGAAAAAGGGAGCATGCAAGATTCTGCACATATCTGGCCTGGAAAAGGGGTGTGTCTTCTGCAACATAGTTGAAAGCAAATGCTTTCCTAGAACTCTAGAACTGGCATAAGAAGATCTAAGCCCGTACAGCAGAGTGCCTCTGGAAAAAAATGGCTTCCGCAAGGTACGCCGTGGCACGGGCTCAGTGTAGTTCGGACTTGTGAATACTGCTCTACGCACACAGTAGGAAGCCTTTAAATGTTTTTGTTGGTAAAGTTGTTGCCTGTTGCCTATTACATGAGTGGCCTGCGAAGATGCAAGCCAAGCCAGGTGTGGTGGCTCATGCCTGTAATCCCAGCACTCTGGGAGGCCAAGGCGGGAGGATCACCTGAGGTCAGGAGTTGGAGACCAGCCTGGCCAACATGGTGAAACCCCGTCTCTACTAAAAATACAAAACTTAGCCAGGTGTCGTAGTGCACACTTGTAATCCCAGCTACTCAGGAAACTAAGGCAGGAGAATCACTTGAACTCAGGAGGCGGAGGTTGCAGTGAGCAAAGATCATGCCTCTGCACTCCAGCTCAGGCGACAGAGCAAGACTTCATATCAAAAAAAAAAAAATGCAAGCCAGAACTCTCATGAAGACCTGAGAGTCAGGAAACATTTGCATCTTTTTAAAAAGCAACAGCTTTTTTTCTCTATGAAAATGTGAATTCTGAAATTGAGAATATGTTCCTTAATTTTATAATTGACCATATTTCCCATTTTCCTCTGGTAACCAAGACACTGAGATCCAAATTTGTCAGTCCATTTTAGCAGAAGTGTAAGATTTTATATGACTTTGGGATTGTGGTCCTCCACTCCTATCCATATTTTGCACAGCCCTGATTCAATATTTCATCCATTATAATATAATATATATTCTAGATACTGCACCCAGTCCATCATGGAATGCGGCAAAAACAAACAAACAATATATATACACACACATAAATAAAATAAATGTTACTAGAACCATCTAACCGGGACCCAGGGATGAACAAACATCTAAGAAGAGCTGCCTGGTGCTGTGAGCCTGGCTCTTCCACTTACCCATGAAGACACTGACTTCATAGGAATCATTAATTCAATGAGAATTAATGATACAGCCGCTTCAGAGAACTGTGAGCTACTTTAGCAGCAGAGAATTTCTCAGTAAAGTCACAACAACTGAAGAAGTTCATATTTTGGTCTAGCTCTTGCTGAAGGTGGCCTTGCCCCAAGCCCTGCCATGCTCTGCGCCTTCCCAGCCACCTCCACCCCGTGGCTCCTGCTGCTTTATTCTCACAAGGTGGTTTGTTTTTCATATAACTTACAAAAATGTCCCTTGGGCTTCTGAATTGAGAATGCCGCCGGGCGCGGTGGCTCACACCTGTAATCCCAGCACTTTGGGAGGCCAAGGCAGGTAGATTATCTGAGGTCGGGAGTTTGAGGCCAGCCTGACCAACACGGAGAAACTCCGTCTCTACCAAAAATACAAAATTAGCTGGGCGTGGTGGTGCGTGCCTACAATCCCACCTACTGAGGCTGAGGCAGGAGAATCACTTGAACCCAGGAGGCAGAGGTTGCGGTAAGCCAAGATCATGGCACTGCACTGCAGCCTGGGTAACAAGAGCAAAACTCCGTCTCAAAAAACAGAAAAAAAAAAGAGAATGTCTAGGTGGCAAAGCAAAATCCAAGTGATAAGAAGCAACAGTATGTATTATTATCGTTATTTGGTCTATTGAAGAGGCTGGTTGTGTTTCATAATGAGAGGCAGGAAAGTGAGGTGCTGTCCAAGTGTTTCCAATTAAGGTGGGAGGAGATGAGACAGCACCAGGGCCGGTGCCACCTGAAGCTAAATTATCACTTAATATACATAGTGAGCAGCTGATGTCCAGAAGTGAGCGTCGAGCTCCTTGCTAACATGATGAGCAATGGCCATCTGTCCCCACAAAGCCAGGCATGACCTTCAGTCCCAGTCATTGCTAGCATCATTCTTTCCCATGATGAAGGATGAGAGAGCTCTTCTGGTAATGCTCTGTTATTAGCAACAAGAAAAACCAAACTTCTTGTCCTTGTTTTTATTACATATTTTCTCCTAAAAAAAGAAATCGAGGGAAAATCAACGGGAACCTGGAGAGCAAGTTAAAGCTGAGAGCTGTGTGATTCTATTTCCTTAGAAGGAAGATGTATGCATACCATTAATATGCAATCAAAGAGCAAAGCAGCGCACGTGCAGTATACTGGAAATTCCTTCATGTTTTATTAATTTAAACTACATGGAAATATCTAGCTGGAACAAAAGCCACAGCTCGAAACCTCAGGCCACTGAACCTCTATTGCTGAACAGCGAGAGTCACTCTAATCTGTGACTAGTGTTGTTGGCATAGAGAAAGTAAACAATAATAGAAGTAGGTGAGAACAAATCACCCCAAAGACATAACCTCACCAGTGAGGGGTTTGTAATCTAGACTGACTCATTAAATTCTTATGTGAATTGAATGCATTCCCCCACTGGTCTCCTGCATTCTTTTCTGTGTCTGTCATACAAGGGATCGTTAGCATCTTCAGAAGGAAAAGTGTGGGGAGGGGGAGTAAGCGGCTGCTTCTCGGTGGGAATCCGCGTTTGACAGAGAGCAAGATAACCATGTCCAAGATCAACACCAGATATCACACAATGTTTCTCTAAGTCTGAGCGGTTCTCACAATATCAAGCAAATATGTATGCAGTGTGTTATTTTTATAAAGAATTCTATTTTTCCATAACCTTTTACTTAGCTCTCAGGATTTTTTTGGTTTTTTTTAAAAGAAAAATATGTCGTTTCCTAAGACTTGGTTTAATAGACCATTTAAAGAAACAGAAAACATGTAATAGAGGAGTTGCTTGGTGCATTCCCTTAGCATGTGTTAGATCAGGAGAAAAAAACAATTAGCCATGGCTTAACCGCAAGGATTATTCATCGCTGTCCTCACGAGAGTCTGGAGGGGTGGGTGGGTTCAGGGTAGTTCAGCAGCTCAAGGGTGCCCTCGTGGGCCAGACCGTTCCTATTCCTTGTTCCGCCATGCTCTGTGGATTGGTTTTTCATTCTAATATTTGTCAGCTCAGAGTCCAAAGTTAGCTAAGAACGCTTTCGGTATCGTGTCCTCTCGCTGGCATCCCCAGCAATCGAGAACTGGGCAGAGGCAAAAACACTTTGTCCTTGCTAGGCTCCCTTTGGATTCTGGAAGGGAAGCCCTCTGTAGACTTCTCTTGGCATCTTGTTGGCCGCACTGGGTCTCATGGCCATACTTAGATCAATCACTTAACAAAATGAAGAGACGTTCGGGCCCATCATGATTCCCTCCTGGAATATAATCTTTGCACAATACCTGCTGGAGGTGGATGAGGCAGGGGGCAAATTGTGAGCAAATGGCTACTGCACAGGCAGGGAACCCTATCCCCATGTCTATCTGAATGCTCAGGTCACCTCCTCCCCATTCTCCAAAACCCTTCCATCCACGGTGCTTCCTTGAACCTTCCCGAGAACGGCTCAGGTGAAGTAGCTGCATACCAGCTGGGATGTTATATTTGACATCTGTTTCCTTTATGTGTTTCCAGTTATTTTCCTATTATTTTTCATTCTTCTGTTGCTGTATGTATGTATTTTTTCTTCTGGCAGCATCTGTCCCTTACTCTTTTGTCTCTGAGCCTTCTCTCCTATCAGCTCTCATGTTTAAATAATCTTGCACGTGTACATCTACTCATCCTATACTTCTATTTCACTAAAAGTAAAAAAAAAATGCAGGTAAGTCTGCTATGGCTCCTATATTCAGGATGCTATCGTTAAAGCTGTGACTTTGGTCTCTGGGATCAGAGCTGCCAAAAGCAAGACAAGTTCCCTGGCCAAGTGCTCTCAATGACAGGAGCACTATTCTCTTTACTGCCATCTTCCTGTCTCTTTAGAAAATCCTGTTTAAGGTGACTTGCAACTGGGCTGATGAGGGTCTTCCTCATTTATCTCCCATGAGCAACCACCAGATACATTTAGCTGGGAAACACACACACACACATACACACACACACACACAGACATATACACACACAGACACATACACACACACAGACCAGACACACACACACACACAAACACACATACACACACGCAGACATACACACACACAGACACATACACATACACACACACACACACACACACACACACACACACACACACAATCTCATTTGAAAGAAGAGTTCCTATCAGCCTGTCCAGTCAATAACAGCTACTTTCCTCTCCTTCCTTTGCACAGGGCCCAGCTCTGCACCAGGTCACAGGGACAAACCTGAGCTGAAGCAGGACAGGCTCAAACAGCTCAGCTCCCACACCCTGGCTTTTAGGGTTTATCTAGTCCCAACAGAACATGATAAGGAAACTGCTAATTTCCTTGAAAAAGAAAGAAAAGGAAGGAAGGAAGGAAAGAAGGAAGGAAGGAAGAAAGGAAGGAAGGAAGGAAGGAAAGAAGGGAGGGAAGGAGGGAGGGAGGAAGGAAGGAAAGTAAGAAATCCAGATCTGCCTAGGTTAATAAAGAAGGGAGGTTCTCCCTGCAGGAAGAGGCAGCAGGAATTTGAAGCCCAGAGGATTGTTCTCTGTGAACCTCACTAATTATCAACCTCCCCACAACCAAGGCTGACCTTACCAGGGCGGGTCAGCAGAGGGGGCTGCGTTCCCTCCCTGTGTGGCCACGTCACCAGCCTTTTGACCTCCTGGGTTACAGCTGAGGAGAGGTTGCAACATATAAACAAGAATGTTCTTTCCTTTTTTCATGTGCGGTTTTTTGTGTGTGGTTTTTTTTTTGTCTCCCTCTGTAACCAGGCTGGAGCGCAGTGGTGGGTATCTTGGCTCACCGCAACCTCCGCCTCCCAGGTTCAAGCGATTTTCCTGCCTCAGGCTCCCGAGTAACTGGGATTATAGGCATGCACCGACATGCCCACTTAATTATTTTATATTTTTAGTAGAGACGGTTTCGCTGTGTTGACCAGGCTGGTCTCGAACTCCTGCCCTCAGGTGATCTGCTCACTTCTCCTCCCAAAGTGCTGGGATTACAGGCATGAGCCACCAGCCTCGACTAATAAACAAGAATTTTCTAAAGAGACAAAAAGATAGCAGTAAACAGAAATGACTACACTTTAGCTTCCTGCAAGTCTTCTGGGGTCAGCGTCCAGCCTGGCTCTAGCCTGCCTCAGATCAGAAGCCATCTACAACAGAATAACAAGAGGCTCTGTGGACTGCCAGAGGCTAAAAGCAGCTCAAGGCACCAAGCAGTGCTCCTCAGCCGGGAGCAGTTTTCCCCTCAAGAGGCATTTTTGGTTGTCACAACTGGGAGAGGTGACACTACTGAATCTAGTGAGCAGAGGCCAGGGATGCTGCTAGCCGTCCTGGAACGCACAGGGCAGGCCTCCCAGCATGGAGTCTTCTGGCCCCAAATGCCAGCAGGGCTGTGGTTGAGAAACCCTGCCCTGGAGGAAGACACTAGCCCACCTTTGAACGATAAACAGCAGACGGTGGATCCGATTCTGCCAGCATTAGCCCATCACCATTGCCAACCCGGAGGCTTCTAGGGGAGGGGAAGAGGGGCACGAAGGACTGTGTATTAGAAAGTCACCAGTGATCGCTGCAGCTCGTGGGAGAAGGAGGGCGTGGGGCCCCTGAGTAAGAGCAGATTTCAAGACAGCCATACCAGCAGCTTGACATGAGTCCTCTGGAATTCAGGAGAAAGAGGAGCTGGTAACCGGCTGGTCCAGGTACACATCTAAATACAGGAGGCTGAGTAGCGCCGACAGAGCAACCAGAGGAAAGGCTGCATAGGGAGGAAGCTGCACTTCTACCCACAGCACAAAAGGGCTGACCTAGGGGTGTCATTAAAAAAAAAGACTCTACCTACAAGTACCTACAAGGACTCTTTAGAGGAACAGACTTCACCCTGCATAGGGACAGACTGCTAGGATCCCAGGGGCTAAGCATGACTCACAAACACATAGCCAGAGGAAAAGTATTGCCAGAGATAGATTCCAAGAAGGGATTTTTTAAAGAGATGAGGTCTTGCTCTGTTGCCCAGTCTGGAGTGCAGTGGTGCAATCATAGTTCACTGCAGCTTTGACCTCCCAGGCTCAAGCAGTCCTTCCACCTCAGCCTCCCCAGTAGCTGGAGAAAGGATTTCTGAGAAACTCACAAAGAGGCTCCAGGAGAGAAAGTCATTTTGGAAATCAGTCCCTCCCAGAGAGGACCACTGCCAGATGTCACTGGTGTCCCTAACTCTCTGCACCCCACCGACTGTCTGACCCTGGGGAGCCAAAGCAGCCAGCCAGCAGCGTGAGAGGAGGGAGAGCAAGGGGGGGTGAGCGGCCTGCCCCTCTCCGGCAGGCTTTAAGTAGGAAGAAGGCCCAAGCTGCGGAGGAGGGAAGCTGTTGTGTGATAAAAATATCACATTTAGAAATTGCACCGGGCTGAACCAGAGACATGTGATTGTCAGACTGGACTGGGATCTTGGTTCTCTAAGAATAACCATCCAGGAATGTAAAATGGCATAGCTTTGGTGGAAAACAGTATGGCGGTTTCTCGAAAAGTTAAAAATAGCATACTATATGATTCAGCAATTCCACTTCTGGGTATACACCCAAAAGAATGGAAAGCGGGGAACCTGGAAGAGGACATTTGCACACCCATGTTCACATCAGCATGGCTCGCAATAGCCAAAAGGTGGAAGCAACCCGTGTATCCATCGACAGACCAGAGACACACAAAACATGGCACAGACACATAGTGAAACATGATTTGGGCTTAGGACGGAAATTCCAACACACAGTGCAACACCAATGAGTCTTGAGGACATTCTGCTAAGTAGTATAAGCCAGTGACAAGAGGGTAAACACTGTATGTTTCCATTTACATGAGGTACATGGTCAAGTTCGTAGGAACAAAGTTGAATGGTGGTTGCCAAGGGCTGGGGAGGGGAGAATGGAGAGTTAATATATCATGGGTGCAGAGTTTCAGTTTGGGAAGATGGAAAGAGTTCTGAAGACAGGTGGTAGGGATGACTGTGCAATGATGCAAATGTAGGTAACGCCACTTAAAAATGGTTACGATGTGCCGGGCGCGGTGGCTCACGCCTGTAATCCTAGCACTTTGGGAGGCCGAGGCAGGTGGATCATGAGGTCAAGAGATCAAGACCATCCTGGTCAACATGGTGAAACCCCATCTCTACTAATACAAAAAATTAGCTGGGCATGGTGGCACGTGCCTGTAATCCCAGCTACTCAGGAGGCTGAGGCAGGAGAATTGCCTGAACCCAGGAGGCGGAGGTTGCGGTGAGCCGAGATCGCACCATTGCACTCCAGCCTGTGTAACAAGAGCGAAACTCCATCTCAAAAAAAAAAAAAGAATTGTTACAATGGTAAATTTTATGTCACCCATATTTTCCCACAATCTTTTAAAAACTAGAAACAAAGAAACAAATAATAACTACCAGGATTATGTGATCTGACCAAGACTTCTTCAAAGAGCAAGGAAGAGTGAGGCCATAGAGTAAGCTCGATGGGATCCCTGAGCGGGAAATGAAGTCAGTTTCTACTGCATCTTGAGAAGTTCTGAGCTGTTTAATAAACTAGTTGCTCTTCTTTAACTCCCTGCCACTTGGCAATGCCCCAGACTCCAAGCATCCCTTTGCTGCCGACCCCTTAACCTGTCTTGTGAGCGCTAATCTGTGACCAGGACCTGCCTGTCTTTGGATACTTATCACCGGTGGTGTCAAGCAAAGGAAAACACATTTCCAGAGTGGAACACCTTTGCAATGACCCAGCTTGACCTTCTCTTTACAGTAAGTAAAACTGACTCTTTTGTTGTTGTTGGTACACAGTTCTATGAGTTTTAACACATGTAGTAGCTTTGTTTTTAAAATCACAATAACACCAGAACTCCTCGTAGTTACAGAGTGAAGAATCAAGATGACCTAATTTACAGTGACAAAGAAGAGCCTTGTGTCCCATTCCTATGGCTGAAGTTCCTAACACTTTCCCCCGGACATTCAGGCTCAAAACCTTCACCTGCCTTGCCTCTTCTTCTACGCATTTTCCCACATTCAGAGCTGCAGCACAGATAAGGTAGGCT
The DNA here is from genome assembly GCA_028533165.1 of Leontopithecus rosalia. NCBI lineage: Eukaryota > Metazoa > Chordata > Mammalia > Primates > Cebidae > Leontopithecus > Leontopithecus rosalia. The sequence goes on along the minus strand of CM052666.1, from coordinate 40,461,460 downwards.
GCAGGGTGGGCACAATGTTCTGAGGGCTGGAGAGAGCTCCACCATCTTCCCTCCCACACAGAAAGTGAGTACATTGGAATACAAGTTCATGAGAGCGACTTACGTAGGCAGAGCCTTGAATCTGTCCTCAAACACTTCAAGGTTGGTGCTTTGTTATTTGCAATGAATTGTTCAATGGATACAGTACACAATAGGTATCAACAGCCTGACTGAGAAGGTTGCAAGCTATTAAAGAGAACTTTGTTCCGGTTTCAAATCCTAGCTCTACCGCTTCCTAGCAGGGCTTTGTCCTTAAAATACTGGTGCTTCACATTTTTCATCTGTAAAGTCAGTCTACAGTTGTTATGGGGATTAATAAGATAAAGCATTCCACACACAACAGGAATTCAATAAATGACAGCCTCTTATGCATGTCGATATGACCTAAAATGGAACTGTGGAATTGCAGTAAATAAAACTCTTCTCTACTTTTACTTGGGCTCTTAAAAAATTAAGAGACTCGGGCCGGGCGCAGTGGCTCAAGTCTGTAATCCCAGCACTTTGGGAGGCCGAAGCGGGTGGATCACGAGGTCGCGAGATCGAGACCATCCTGGTCAAAATGGTGAAACCCCGTCTCTACTAAAGATACAAGAGGCTGGGCGCAGTGGCTTAAGCCTGTAATCCCAGCACTTTGGGAGGCCGAGGTGGGTGGATCACGAGGTCAAAAGATCAAGACCATCCAGGTCAACATGGTGAAACCCCATCTCCACTAAAGACACAAAAAATTAGCTGGGCATGGTGGTGCATGCCTGTAATCCCAGCTACTCAGGAGGCTGAGGCAGGAGAATTGCCTGAACCCAGGAGGCGGAGGTTGCGGTGAGCCGAGATCACGCCATTGCACTCCAGCCTGGGTAACAAGAGCGAAACTCCGTCTCAAAAAAAAAAAAAAAAAATTAAGAGACTCTTTCTGCTCCCATCACGAGACTAATGTACATGTCACAGTACTTCCGTGGATTACATGTATCTGTTAGGATACTTTCAGTTACAAGTACAGAAAACACAGCTAAATGTACCCTCAACCACAGAGCACGTACTATCTCACATAACAAGACTATAGGTGGAACAGTTTTAGGATTAATCAGTGACTGCACCCAGATCTATGCAGTCAAGCCATGGAATCTTTCCTTCTTTCTGTTCTCTTATTCTCAGTGCAGTGATGTTTGTCTTCAAGATGATTGCCTCCTGGTCCCAAGATGTCTGCAATATCACCAAGGATTTTATCCTTATACAGTAACGCACACGGGTAGGAAAAGGAGAAGTTTCTCTAATGTCTTCTTTTGAAAAACAAAAATATCCAGACACAGTGGCTCATGCCTGTAATCCAGCACTTTGGGAGGCCAAGGCAGGTGGATCACAAGGTCAGGAGTTCGAGACCAGCCTGACCAACATGACGAAACCCTGTCTCTACTAAAAATAAAAAAATAGCTGGGCGTGGTGGCAGACACCTATAATCCCAGCTACTCAAGAGGCTGAGGCAGGAGAATCGCTTGAACCCGGGAGGCAGAAGTTGCAGTGAGCCAAGATGGGGCCACTGCACTCCAGCCTGGGCAACAGAGTGAGACTCCGCCTCAAAAAAAAAAAGGAAAAGAAAACAAAAACAAAAACAAAAAAATCCTTTCACAGAAGACCACGACTCAGCAATTTTCCTTTTATACCTAGTTGACCAGAATTGGGAAATGTATCACCTGCCCCTGCTTAACCCGTTACTAGCAAGGGGAATGAGACCAGCTGGAATGGCTTGGACCAATCAAAACTCACCCCAGGAGTGAGGTGGGGCTTCTTCCCTGAGTACACGGGAGAAGGAGTAGAAAAACAATTGTGCCTGATACACACCAAAAATAACATCTCTGAGGGCAGGGACCAAATCTAATGCTGCATTTTTGCTTAACAGAGGGCTAAATGTTTAATAGATGCTCAGTAGATGATAATTGAAATAGCCATTCAGATCCTTAAAAAGGCAACAGACTGGTATAATAAAAGACTTTTAAAACGTAAGTATATCCCTGATTACTAATCACAGATAGCAAATGTCTGCTAAGTACCCCCTACATTCCTTGGTAGAAAAGCATGTCTCCTGGCCTCTTGAAGGGACTTACTGGTCTAAGGAAGGATGGGATTTCCAATTTATGAAAATCTGTAGTTATTCACTAATTTGACAAATATCACTGAACAATTATAAGTGCTAGATTTGGGGATCTATTGTTGAACTTGATACATATGGTCTCCATCCTCAGGAGCTTAAGGGGGTGAAAAAGAGACATTAAACAAACACTATATTTAAGGGCAATTCAGGAGAAAACTTGTAAGTGCTAAAGAGGGCCAGGATCCGAAAGCCCAGCTGGTCTAGAATCAGAAAAGGTTTGACTGAGAAAGGGCTATTGAGTGTAACAGCTGAAGAGGAAGCAGAAGTCCCCTTCATTTAACTAGAAAAAGTTCCTCTGGAAGGTTAGACTTAAGGAAATGTTTGCATGCAGGTGTGGAGTTAAATGTTAATGCAGGCAGAAGAAATGACTTATTCAAAACATTCAGCAATGAATTAAGGATAAGGAAGAAAAAACAACCAGAGGTGACACGTATTGCAGTAGAGTTTGTCAGAAGACTTGAAGCTTTAATTTTGCAACAGCAAATCAAGTTGGAATACCTCCTTAGTCAGAAAATTTAGTAAATCTCTCCATTCTCATACTTCAACACTCCATATTACTGGCTAGTTACAAGGCTTAAAATAGAAAGGGTCACTTGCTTTACAATTCAGTTCTGTACAATGACTTTTCCCCCACAAGCATCTCGAAGGCTTTTTCTGTCACAGCTGATTACATGGAAAGCCTTTATGACTACATATTTTATGATAGAGTTGCAAAATAATTATTTACTTATAAATATTCAAAAAAATAAATATTCAGCCATTAATCTAGTTTTTAAACATAATAATTTACCTTTTACCTAAGATTTTGCATGAGATAGCTGGCAACTCTCAGAGAAGCAGGCATCTCGTATTATGTTACCTGGATGTATTTCAGCAGCGTGTTTGTGTGCGCTTGTCCTGCTAGAAATGGGTCCTAAGCCAAGTATGGCAGGTCCTCAAATACCGTCATTCTATTCAACATCTTTTCAACATAACATTGATGAGAAAGGATGGGTGCGGTGGCTCATGCCTATAATCTCGGCACTTTGGGAGGCCGAGGTGGGGGGGATTGCTTGAGGCCAGGATTTCGAGACCAGCCTGGCCAACATGGCAAAACCCTGTCTCTACTAAAAATCCAAAAATTAGCTAGGTGTGGTGGAGCGTGTCTGTAGTGCCAGCTACTAGGGAGGCTGAGGCACGAGAATCGCTTGAGCCTGGGAGGCGGAGGTTGCAGTGAGCCGAGATCACACCACTGCACTCCAGCCTGGGCGACAGAGTAAGACTCTATCTCAAAAAACATTGATGAGAAAAAAAGAATGGCTTCTTCACCAAGGCCACTGTCTGTGTGAGTTTGCACATTCTCCCCATGTCTATATGAGTTTTCTCCTGGTACTCAGTGTTCTCCCACATCCCAAAGATGTGCATGTTAGATAAACTGCTGTGTCTACAATGTCCCAGTGCGAGTGTGGCTGTGTGTTGAGTGCACCCTGCGATGCGATGGCATTCCATCCAGGGTCCAGGGAAGACTGGACTCAACTGCTGCCCTGAGCTCCCTGGAGAGGCTCTGGCCACCCTCAATCCTGAACTGGAATCATCAGGTAAATAATTCTTACTTGTTTTTATTCAGCTTTCTTAAGTGTGTCTATAGCTCACATTTATTTCAGTATTTAACATCAGAAGTACATTGAGTCTTATTTAGATTTTTGGTAATGTCTTTGTGACCAGAAATAGGCTGTAAGAACTTACTTGTTTATATGGTTTAGCCTTTGGTGAAACAGTTTGGTTGTACTTCATTTCACTTAAAGTTGCAGTTTCTGAGAACCTATCGGCCCTGTTAAGACTTAACTGTACTATAATGTGTTTCTTCTTCATTGATTCTTACCAGGGTAATAAAATTGTCAACCTAAGGGAACAAATAAATTGTAGAAGTAAAGGCTTTCTACACAGTTGTTGCAGAAATACCAACCAGATGCTGTTGAGACAAATGATCTAACAACTCACCATTGGCCAAATATGGTCTGTCTCACCCCTGCTGCATTTGCACATGCTGTTCCATTAGCCCCAAACCATTCCCCTCACACGCCCATTACTCATGCTTTAAATGGGACCCAAGGCTCAGATGCCCACCATACGGTAATCGAAGTCACTTGTTAAATACAGCTTCCCTGCCCTACCTTCAGAGATGCTATTATAACTTGGAAGGGGAGAGGGAGGCAGAGAATATGAGTTTTTGTCCCCTCCCCAAGTTCATAGCAAAGTATGAGCAAATTGGGAACCAACGCTCACTCCCTCTCCAAATACCACTTTCTCTTGGAAATCTCACCTAATCCTCTCAGCTTCCCTCTCTGTTCTCCTAAACATAGTATACTTGTAACCTGACTTGGGCACTCAGCACGGCCAACCATGTGCTTCCCTGCCTCTCCTCCTCCTCTTCCCAATGAACCCCTCCAGGGCAGATCCATGCTAGGCCTCTTCCAATTCCTAGCACAAGGCTCAGAATCTTTGAATCATTCATACATGGTCGTGGAATGAATCAATAAATGAACAACTCTAGGAAAAACATGTCCACTAGTTCTTGAAGATCACTGGGTTTAGTTGGGGGCTGGTCCTTCGGCGCTCAGGTGTGTCTGCTGGAACCTACTGCTTCTCCTTTTGGGTGGGCTCTGTGTCCAGGAGCGGATCCCCTCCCTGCGGCCCCTCAGGACAGCCGCTCTTCCGTGAGCTCTGACTTCAGGCCCAGCCAGGATGCTTTCCCTTTCCTTTGAATGGGAGTGGAGTTAAAACAGTATTAAACTTTAACAACAGACGTTTAATTGCACAAATTGCAGACTTGCGAGTCCAGGTTCTGAAAGGCATCAGATTTGAATGAAAGGGAAACGTGTGATTTGGGGGAGAATTCTCAGTACATTTTAATAGGATTCCACCAATTAATTTATCTCCTGGCTTCCACAAACACCATAATAAACTTGTCATTTTCTGAGAATTAACTGTTCGATGAGACGTGTCTGGACAATTGCATATTAACAATCTTCTGAACTTGTCGCCATAAAGGGAGGGCAAAATGAATGACTGCAGAAAGAATAAAACGGGGACCGGCAGCTTTGGGGTGCGCTTCGGTGGCAGCGCTGCTGTGAGGGACTGAATAAATGGGAGGCGACACTGCCTCTTCCAAAAAAAAAAAAAAAAAAAAAACTGAGAAAGAAACCGGAGGACGTAGCCTTCGGGAATGCCTGCGCCCTGATCCGTATTCACCATTCCAGAGCTCCGGCCCCGCTGCCTACGCGTTCACGACATAACAGGAAGGATTCGGGTGACCCACGTCCCCGAAGACCGAAGGAGTCCGCGAAGCGCTCCGGTTGCCTCGCCTCCCGAGCAGCCCCTGGAGGACAAACGTCCCAGATTCGGCCGTTCTTTCGGAGTTCCTGGGAAAGCGCGGCTCCTGCGTTCAGCCCGGCTGCAGGGGCCCGCGGGACGCCGGCTCCCTGGGCCCCGACCTCGCCCCCGGGCTCGGCGTCACCTCCACGTGCGTGCGCGCCTCGAGGTTCTCGGCGCAGACGCGGGTGGGTGTGGGCGTGCGGGGAGCGAGAAGGAAAAGTGCTGGCTGCTTGGAGAGCGGGGAAAAGCAGGACGGATCAGGCTGCTCTCTCTCCCCAACCTGCTCTTGCTCACTTTTCCTCTGTTCTTCCCAGGCTTCCCCCCACTTCCTAAGCCCTCCCTTCTCCGCCCCTCCTTTTTCGTTCTCTTGACACTTTTCAATGCGCCAGGCTGTAAGAGCCTTACCGGGAGTGGCTGAAGTGTAAATAACAACTCTCTGAAGTAGGCACATTTTGCAGATGAGGAAACTGAGGCACAGACCAGCCCAGGGGGCACTGGATGTGGAACCAGGCCTCCAAAGGGCGCTTTCTCCACCACTAAGGTACAAGCAGCTGATGTCACTAGCAAGGACTTTACTGTAACCTGCACTGTCACCCTGTCATAAACACATCTATGTTTCCATCTCAACGGCCTCATTTAGAGAGAGCAACGAGTTCACACGCCAGTCAAATGGAGAAGGCGTGGAAGAGACAATTTAGTGTATCAAAGCGTTTTCCACCAGCAAAGCCTGGCTCGGGTTCTCTTGCTTCAGTAACGGCGCAGGTCCGATGAGCGCGCCCACCTCCACCAGCTCCACTTTCCCCTAAAGGAACTGAGGAAGAATCTCCACTTCTGAGAGGGGTGTTTGAAAGCTAAGTTGTGAAAAACATAGATGGAAGGAGGGTTTATTAATAGATGACAAATGATCTCCTTGGTGTTCTGGAAAATACCTGAAATAGTATGCTGCATACCTGAGAATAACGAATAAGGTAATTCAGAAAGCAACAAGGCAAGAACCAAAATCCGGAAAGTTCAGGGACATTTGTTAAGATTTTGGAGCATGAGTCAGAAAGCTGTGCTGAATGTGTTGGAGCAGGGGGAGGGGACGTTTCAGCTTCATTAGAGATTAAAGAAATGAAATTAAACAGCAGATACCAGATTTCACCAACGAAGCAGGGCGGGGAGGTAAGAGCTAATGACGCAGAATGTGCCATCTCATATACTGCTGGTGGGAGTGCAAACTGACACACTTAAGAGATGATTTGGAAATACTGATCAAATGCCTCAAAACGTGTATTTTGGCCCAATAGTTCTCTTTATGGAGTTTTATCCTAAGATCATAATTGACAATATGCCAGATAATTTGGATAGAAGAAGAGTCAATGTGCTGTTCTTAATACTGAAAGAATGAAAACAGATCTAAATGCCCAACAACAGGAAACTGTTTAGAAATGTTACAGTAATCCATACAAGGGAAAACTATTTATGATATATTGGTAACAGAAAGAAAGCAAATTTTCAAAGAGTGCATATCACAGTACAAAAAAAAAGGAGAAGGAAATATGTCTGGAAGAGCATGCAGAATGTTAACTGTGCCTAACGGCTGTGAAGGAGTTTTTTGTTCTCCTGTTCTCCACATTTTCCAGGGTGTCATCAATGAATATCTATTATATCAGTAATAAAGAAAATCGAAATGTTTATTCTTGAGGAAAAAACAAATTTCTCTTTCTCCTTAATGACTGATGAGAACACTCTCTTACTCAAAGGCAAGACAGTCCTCCAAGGAGGTGAGAATACTCATCAGGCTATGTGACTTTCGTCATGGCATGTGAATCTTGCCACATGAGTATCAGCCACCCAAGCATAAGCATGTCCTTCAGTAAACAACAGAGAGTCCACGGGTCTTAGGTTCACATCGGGGAATTTAACTAAAAAGTGTTGTTGTCAAATGCTTGACAAATGCCCAACCAAGAGAAGTGAAATCTGATTAAGGGGTTCACAGGGCCATGCTCCCTGCCACCATAGGGGAGAATCCTTCTTTGCATCTTTTAACTTCTGGTGTTTGCTGGCAGTCCTTGGCATTCCTTGGCTGGTGGACTCTGCCTTCATCACCACATGCCTATGTTTTCCTCATGTGTTTCTCTGCTTTTCTTGTAAGGACACCAGCCACACTGGATTAGGGGCCCATCCGACTCCAGTGTGACCTCTTCTCAGCTAACTATAATTATGATCCTATTCCAATAAGGTCACATTCTGATGGGCTAGGGATTAAGACTTCCGTATATTTTTAGGGGGGACAGAATTCAACCCATAACATTTTCCTACAGAGCTAACCTTTTTAAACCAACTGTCTGCTCTTGTGTAAATGATATTTGTAATTTGAAATAAAATTCCAATGAGTACATCATACATAGATTAAAAAACTATAAGCCAGGCATGGTGGCTCATGCCTGTAATCCCAGCACTTTGGGAGGCCAAGGTGGGCAGATCACCTGAGGTCAGGAGTTTGAGACCACCCTGACCAACATGGAGAAACCCCGTCTCTACTAAAAATACAAAAATTAGCTGGGCATGGTGGTGCATGCCTTTAATCCCGGCTACTTGGGAGGCTGAGGCAGGAGAATCGCTTGAACCCAGGATGCGGAGGTTGCAGTGAGCCAAGATTGTGCCATTGCACTCCAGCCTGGGCAACAAGAGTGAAACTCCACTTCAAAAACAAACAAACAAACAAACAAAAAAACTATATCCCAAATAGATGCAAAGGCAACAATTCTGTTTTTTAAAAAAAGTATGTAGATAATTCAGCAGAGGAGATGACACTAATATCAAAAATTTGTTTGAGTTTGAATAAAATTACTTCTTAATACATGAGAGTTGAAAACACACACGTTCTATATTAATATTCTATGTTTTAAATTCAGGATTCATGCATATACAATATACATTGAGTTTCAAGGTGATATTTCACTTGAAAAAGAATTGTAACTTTTTTTGTAAGTGTCAGAATAATCCTAGACTCTTGGCTTAGAATGTTAGTATACAGTTTCCTTCATTCTACCTGATTTTTACTTCCTCAACTCTTTTGGGAGACTTATTTCTTGGGTGCCTACTATGTCTGCGAAAACCCTGTGCTAGACACAAGGGAAACTGTCATGAATAAAAAGATATGCTTCGGGAGTTTCCATCGTATTTACTGAAAATTACGGCTGGGCACAGTGGCTCATGCCTATAATCCCAGCACTTTGGGAGGCTGAGGCAGGAGGATCGATTGAGCTCTGGAGTTCAAGACCAGCCTGGGCGACATGGCAAAACCCTGTCTCCACCAAAAAATACAAAACTTAGCTGGGTATGATGGTGTGCACCTGTATTTTCCTCTACTTGGGAGGCTGAGGTGGGAGGATCATCTATCTGAGCCTGGGAGGTTGGGGCTGCAGTGAGTCACGATCACACCACTGCACTCCAGGCTGGATAACAGAGTGAGACCCTGTCTCAAAAGCTTAAAAAAAAAGAAAGAAAATCTCCATTAATTCTGTTTAGAAGTGGATAAATTAACATATAAAGAGCAATGAGAGAGAAACAATGGGAAGATATAATGAAAACCAGGGAAAATTCAAGAAGAGATTATTGGTAAAGATACTTGGCATCTCCAAACTCTTAATCTTTAGAAATCAATGTTTAGTTTCTTCATATCTAATCTGGACAGGGATAGAGTAGAATAGAAAAAAAAAATGGAGTGTGCTTCCAATCAAGCCATTGAAACAAACTCCAAAGCCATGACTAGAACACAGGGGAGGAATTCTGGGACTGCGGGCCTCAGAGTCCACAGTCTGTGCAATGGGCACATCCACTACCTCAAACCTGCTCTTCCACTATTCTCCTTGACAGAAAATGGCACCACCACCCACTAGGTTATTCAGACAAATCAGCCTCGACTCCTTCCTATCCACCTCTTCTATCAACGTAATCTCCAAGACTTGCCAGTTCTCCCTCGTAAGTATCTCCTGAATCCATGGGCTATTAAAAATAAAGACAGCTGGCTGGGTGCGGTGGCTCAAGCCTGTGATCCCAGCACTTTGGGAGGCCAGGGCAGGTGGATCATGAGGTCAAGAGATCGAGACCATCCTGGTCAACATGATGAAACCCCGTCTCTACTAAAAATACAAAAAAATTAGCTGGGCATGGTGGCGCGTGCCTGTAATCCCAGCTACTCAGGAGGCTGAGGCAGAAGAATTGCCTGAATCCAGAAGGCGGAGGTTGTGGTGAGCCGAGATCACGCCATTGCACTCCAGCCTGGGTAACAAGAGGGAAACTCCGTCTCAAAAAATATATAAATAAATAAATAAATGATAAATAAATAAATAAATAAAGACTGCCATTCGGTACACACTTAGCGCATGTCAGGCACAATTTAAGCACTCAATTTGTATTAACTGTTTTGAGTACAACTCTCTGTAGGAGGTACAATTACCATGTTGATTCTAAAGATGAGGACATGGAGGCACATAGAGTAACATTAAATAACATTCTCAAGGTCATACAGTAAAGACAAGACAGAGCCTGGATTCAGGTCACAGATAACGGCCTTCAGAACCCATGCCTCTTCTTAATGACAGTCATGTACAGCCCGGCAAGCCTGCTGCTCTTCCCTAAAAGTTGCTATTTCCTGTCAGAGTTGAGGGTTTTATTCCTCCCACCTCTTTACCCCTTTCCTCCCTACCTACCCTCAGCTGATAACCTTGCCTTCCTAGAGAAGCTAGAAGCCACCAAATCTACAAACCGGCATTCATCAGCTCCCAGCTTTTCTTTTCCTTTCTTTTCTTTCTTTCCCTTCTGTCCTTTCTTCCTTTCTTTCTTTCCCTTCCTTCCCCTTCCCTTCCTTCCCCCTTCCCTTCCTTCTCCCTTCCCTTCCTTCCCCCTTCCCTTCCTTCTCCCTTCCCTTCCTTCCCCCTTCCCTTCCTACCCCCTTCCCTTTTCCCTTCCTTCTCCCTTTCCTTACCTTCTCCCTTCCTTCCCTTCCCCCTTCCCTTCCTTCTCCCTTCCCTTCCTTCTCCCTTCCCTTCCTTCTCCCTTCCCTTCCTTCCCCCTTCCCTTCCTTCCCCTTTCCCTTCCTTCTCCCTTCCCTTCCTTCCCCTTTTCCTTCCTTCTCCCTTCCCTTCCTTCCCCCTTCCCTTTTCCCTTCCTTCTCCCTTGCTTTCCTTCCCCCTTCCCTTCCTTCTCCCTTCCCTTCCTTCTCCCTCCCCTTCTCTCTTCCCTTCCTTCGCCCTTGTCCCTTGTCCCTTCCCTTCCCTTCCCCTCCCCTCTCTCTCTTTATAGAGTCAGGGTCTGGCTCTGTCCCTCAGGCCAGAGTATAGGGGCACAAACTTGGCTGACTGTAGCTTCAAACTCCTGGGCTCAAGCACTCGTCCCACCTCAGCCTCCCAAATATCTAGGCTATGTGCCACTATGCCTGGCTAATTGTTTTGGGGTTTTGGTGGGGTAGAGATGGGGCTCTCACTATGTTGCACAGGCTGGCCTTGAAATTCTGGGCTCAAGCGATTCTCTCACCTCGGTCTCCTAAAGTGCTAGGAATACAGACCTGAGCCACTGTGCCCAGCCAGTTCCCATCTTTTCTGTCACCCCAGTTATAATGGAAGAAGTGTCTTTCCTTGCTCTTCAAAAAGCCAGATTTTGATATATATATTTATTTATCTGTAATGGAGTGTCCAATGGACACACAGTGCAGACTACATTTCTTTTTCTTTTCTTTTCTTTGTTCTTTTTAGCTAGGGTTCATCCTTCATTACTGGTATAACATTGTTAATTAAAGTTTTTTTTTTTAATTTTACTTTAAGTTCTGGGATACGTGTGCAGAACATGCAGGTTTGTTACATAGGTAGGCGTGTGCCGTGGTGGTTTGCTGCACCTGTCAACCCATCATCTAAGTTTTAAGACCTGCTAATCTAACAAACCACAGTCATATCAGCAAGACTTTTACCTCTGAGCAATAGAAATCACAGATGTTTTGATATTACTCTATAGTTTTATGAATATCTATAAATAGCATGTATATCATAATGCTTATCACAGTTTCAAAATTATAGTAGTTATTAGACCCATACATATTACTATATATAAAGTTGTCTTTTGGGGGGGCTATTTTTACTATTAACCCCACTTCCCCAATCTCTAGATTCATGAAGTCAACTCTGTCCTGTCATCTCTAGTTGGCTGTCTAGTAAATATCTCAAAGTTAATCCACCTAAAACAGAGCTGTTGATTTTCCTCCCCAAACCTGTTGCCCATATCTCAATATAGAGGCTCCTTTATCCATTCAGTTGCTTATACCAAAACCTAGGAGTTGTTCTTCATTCCTTCCCCCTTTCTCTCATCCCTCATTAGCAAGTTCTGTAAGTTACAGCTGCCAACTTCTTAGTCCACCCCTTGGAGCCTCCTAAGACCCCGATCACTCCACTCAGCCTCGCCAAGGTAGATGACAGGGTGATGGAGGCAGCAAACCACCACGGCACGTGTATTCCTATGTAACAAACCTGCACGTTCTGCTCTAGTACCTCAGAACTTAAAGTATAATAATCATAATAACATAAATTAAATTAAAAGAGGTCTTTAACAATGTATGATATGAATAAATGCTTAGCCAACCACTTAATATGCAGTCTTTTAAAAATTACTCAAAACAACGCAAGCTCATCCGTCAAGCTGTCCCCGCTCATAGGGAGTGCTCCATCAGCTCTCCGCTGACAGAGTCCTCAGTTTCTCACAATACTGCCACCACCATGGAGATGATCCAAGCTCTGTCTGACAAATGAGGCATCCTCCTAGTGACACAACGCAAAGCTGGAAATCCACTGAAGTCACAGAAGAGAATACTGCATGCACAAATACAAATGCCTTTGGGGAACGCAGGGTCAATTTGCTGAAATAAATGCAGATCAGAAAGAATATACATTTCGGAGGGAGGAGATGCTGCCAGATTCAAGTCCCTGTTCTTTCCTTCCCACCATAGTATGTTAGTGATTTATTCAGTGTCTCTGAGCCTCAGTGTCCTAAGCTGTACCCAAGGGTAACAATAGGCACATTACAGGTTGTGAATGCTGGGTGGAATACAGACTTAGAATACGCATAGCAAACTCTCTCTAGTATCATTTCCATTTGCCACTATAGCAAGTCCCCTAAAAAGAAGCAAGCTTTAGAGTTGCGAGAAACCTTACAGAGCTCCTATTTTGTCTTATTTTATGTTATTTAATGTCAGAAATAATGAAGATTTTTTTTTAAAAAAAATCCATACACTTTACAGAATAGGCTGTTGCAAACAAGGATAGTTTACCAAGTATGATTTTTAATGCCATAACAAATTTATTTTTTTCTTGCCAGCACTGCATTGGAATGAATTTTCCCCCAGCAATCATGCTGACTTAGATTCATATCTGTATTCAGCTTAGACTCCCACTGTTCTTTAGGGGTAATTTTCAAATCTTTCTACACAAGTCGACATGCAGTTCCATTGATAAATAACAGCCTCTGAGCTTTTACCTCCTGCACACTATTTTGACACATCACCACCCTGAATAAATTTTTATGTTTTAAAAAAGTAATTTATCTAAAGGAAGAGGGTATTTTCAAACCATACTTCTAAAAAATGTCAAATAACAGGAATAAAAGAAGAAATGAGCTTTGGAATAAAAAGTGAGAGTACCTGAATAAAATAAATCTCAAAAAGAATAAAAAGATCAAGAGATGATAACATAAAAAGGAAAATTAGAATCTAAACATTTATTGGACGTGGAAAATGAAAGCATAACTTCATTCTTATCCAGTTGGTTAAGGGACATAAAAATGTTCATGAAACAGGAAAAGTGATATTTCAAACCAGTGGTTTACCCTTTGAAAAACTCTTTTTTTTTTTTTTTTTTTTTAGAATTTCAGGATTATGAGAACAAATTGCCAAATTGCTGGAGTTAATGTGCAGACACAAGTGCTTCATTATAGGTGATTTTCATTAGTAATTTTTTTTTGAGACAGAGTCTTGCTCTGTCACTGGGCTGGAGTGCAGTGGCTCGATCTCGGCTCACTGCAACCTCCCTTTCCCGGGTTCAAGTAATTCCTCTACCTCAGCCTCCCGAGTGGCTGGAACTACAGGCACGTGCCACCATGCCCAGCTAATTTTTTTGTATATTCATAGAGACAGGGTTTCACCATACTGGCCAGGATAGTTTTGATCTCCTGACCTTGTGATCCACCCGCCCCGGCCTCCCAAAATTTGGATTATAGGCGTCAGCCACCAGGCCTGGCCATTAGTAATTTTAATAAAAATTATTACAGCTTCAAATAAATACAGGTAAGAAGTCAAGTTATATTCCAACCCCAAACTACAAAATGTGAATTACTAAGACATTCTATTCAGTGAATAACCTAATAATTTGATGGTGCTCAAAGATAAAAATTGTAAGTACCACCACAGTTATTCCTACACAGTTTTGACCCATAGTTGCCTTTTTTCCTGGGTAATATGATTTTGTTAAAGAACCTCAAACAGTGCTGATGTTACAAGGGTATCTCTTATTGATCAAAGCCCTTGAAACCAGTTTCTTAATTAAAGGGAAACCTTTTCCCCTAAGAACGTATTACTTAGCAACCCTTCATAGTTTATGTGATTCTATCCTGAAGTCTCTCATTTTAATTAAAAAGAAAAAATCATTTGCCATTCTATTCCTCAGTGTTTGGTTCTGTTGCAAATACTGTTCCACATTCCATCTCCCTGCCATAAAGAATAAATATTTTTTCTGATTAGAAACACCTTCACATGGGGCCAGGCATGGTGACTCATGCCTATAATCCCAGCACTTTGGGAGGCCGAGGCAGATGGATCACCTGAGGCCAGGAGATGGAGACCAGCCTGGCCAATGTGGCAAAACCCTGTCTCTACTAAAAATATATTTTAATAAACTAGCAGAGTGTGGTAGTACATGCTGGTAATCCCGGCTACCTGGAAGCGCAAGGCAACAGAATTGCTTGAACCAGAAGGCAGAGGTTGCATTGAGCTGAGATTGCTACTGCACTCCAGCCTGGGCAACAGAGAGAGACTCCGTTGAAAGAAAGAAAGCGAGAAAGACAGAGAGAAAGAGAAAGAGAGAGGAAGGAAGGAAGGAAGGAAGGAAGGAAGGAAGGCCGGCCGGCCTTCACAAGGACAACAAGCTAGGACTTTCATTCCAAGCAACCCGTACCTGCCGCTGTTTAAATCTTCATGCTCTAGTTTTGTTTGTCCATATTAGGGCTTTTGCCCATCAAGCTTTTTTTTTGAGATGGAGTCTCATACTGTTGACTAGGCTGGAGTGCAATGGCATGCTCTCAGTTCAATACAACCTCTGACTCCCGGGTTCAAGTGATTCTCCTGCCTCAGCCTCCCGAGTAGTTGGGATTACTGGTGCCCCACCACAATGTTTGGCTAATTTTTTGTATTTTTAGTAGAGACAGGATTTCACTATGTTGGCCAGGCTGGTCTCGAACTCCGGACCTCGTGATAGGCCCACCTCAGCCTCCCAAAGTGCTGAGATTACAGGCGTGAGCCACTGCTCCCAGCTCCATCAAGCTCTTTTGGTTTGGTGGCTAGTTATGAAAGAGGTTAATCTGAGGGAAGACTACTGGGTATCCAATAAAACTGATATCCCTTTGGATGCTTTCAGGCTAATTAACACTCTAGTTATTTTCCCTTAAGTCAAGGCATTTCTACAACTTCCAAAATGTTTGCACTATTTACTACTGCTATACAGATTGTAGAATTAGGTCATATAGAAAAAAGAAAAACAGCCATGTCAAACCATAAAGCAATAATTTGCACTAAAGTTTGGATTTATTTTTTTAAATATTAAAAGATGCTGGCCAGGTGAGGTGGCTCATACCTGCAATCCCAGCACTTTGGAGGCTGAGGCAGGCACATTGCTTGAGCCCAGACCAACCTGGGGAGCATGATGAAACCCTCGTTTCTACAAAAAATGCAAAAATTAGCTGAGTGTCGTGGCATGTACCTGTATCCCCAACTACTTGGAGGCTGATATAGGAGAATCGCTTGAGCCCAGGAGGTTGCGGCTGCAGTGAGCTGTGTTCACACCACTGTACTGTAGTCCGGGTGACAGAGTGAGATCCTGCCTCAAAAAAAAAAGAAAAAGAAAAAATATTATGTTAGTTTAATGTGAAAGATTATTATATTAATTCTATCTCTATGTCTGTCACAGTTCCCCATAACAAAATATCCCAAAAGAATAACATCTATTGGTTTAAGTTGATTTTGACCATAAATGGTACAAAGCATATTTGGTTCTGTTAGATATAAAAAGATTGAACTTACATATAAGACACAAGTTCCTGAAAAGAAAGGCAAAAGAATAATGAGAGGCTACCACAGCCACCTCTGGAACAATGGTGGGCACTCAGTTCTTTTCAGGAAATGTTGTGAGAATTAAATGGAGGTATTTGCAAATGGGAGAGGCGAATTTAAATTCTGAATGTTTGGGACCATACTAGCTTGTCACAGAAGCTTGTCATAGGTGAATTTTTGAGGGTCCATATACTTCAGCCTTCCTCATCGGTATATATGTATTCTTAAATATTGAGTTGTAATTTAAAAATTCAATAAATCATTATTATCTAGTCTCTATTTGAGATTTAAAGAAGAAAACAGGTATTTGGAAACCTCATTTAATGCCATGAACAGATAAACAAATTATACTTGCCTAACGCACTACAAGCCTGCCACTTTATAGAGGACTCATATTCTCAATTACCGAAGTAATTTAAAATAAAGTTGGTCATTTTCTTTCCTGTTTAAGTAGTGTATGTTATAGTCAAGAGATCTGCTCACAAGTTCTGCCATCCTTCTGAATTTTCATATCCTCATTATTTTTTAAACATGTCAATAAGAGCGAATATAGATTGTGCACTTACTATGTGTCAGATACGATATGAAAACACCTCATGTACACTCCTTCCCCTGCCATAGTGTCCTTTTGACAGATAAGAAGTCTGAGGCTTATAGAGAATGAGTCCCTTCCCCAAGGTTTTTCAAGTATGGATCTGGGATTTGAATCTCCAGCGAAGCAGTCAAGATTCTTAGCTGCAAAAATAGAAACTGACTAGCTGGTTTTAGCAAAAAGAAAAAAATTATTTAAAAGATGTTATGGAATTTCCAGGAGGGTTACAAAAACAGCCATGAGAAAATGGACAAGAGCAAAGGGAGGCTATGCAGGAAGAAGCACAGGCCCAATCATGCCACTAAACCACCTGGCTGATTCCACTGTGCAGTCACATTAGACATGAGTGGTGGCAACCTGCAGCCCCAACAATGCTAGCACTGGGCACGGGACATTGATGCCAGTACCCTGCTCTTGGATCCCCTGGACATTGGGTTTTGCAGCTACCATTGCTACCACCAGAAAGAATCTTTCACTTTACCTGCGTTTTTGTATCACCAGATCCTAATCCGAAACCTGGAGCAGGTGAGTCTAATTGGCTGAGTCTAGGGCATGTGCCAGACGCCAGCTGCAAGGAAGCCTGAGAAATGAACAGTCCGACCCTTTTAGCTTCTCAATAGTGAGGGTGGGGTCTAACTTGCACCAAGATTCCCATCATGAGAAATAGCCTCCTAAGAAGAAAAAGGCCAGGTTGTTGTTGTTGTTGTTGTTGTTCATCGCCATATCTTAACCCATTTACGCCTGGTGTTTCATTACTGGAACGCTAAACTTGTGGGAGTTATTTATATCCTACTGCTCAAGGTCATCACCACGGTCTGATTTTTCACACAAAAATACATTTTGCAACCTCCAGCAAAATGGGTTTTAAGCATTTAACCTACCACTAAGTAGATGTTTAATTAATATATGTGAAATGAGCAAAAGAATGCAGGATCCAGTTGTCTCTGGGAGGGACACAGGGAAAAGCAGGAAAACACTGTCAATAGCTAATAACATGGTTGACTTGGGCAAACCAGAAACCACATGCAAGTTAAAGTTACAGGTAGTGGACGAGTTAACATGGAGCCTCTACTCCAGCACATGTGGAAACGGACAAGGTTAGCACTGGTCTGCTTCCTTACATCCTGGGAACGTCAGCTCTACTGGAGTTCCAGGTCCCTACCTATGGCAAGAAGGTGAATCTAAAGAGCCCCAAACCCTCTTTACTGGTGACTACAGCCGTTGCCAAGCAGATTAGAAACAACTCTTTTGAAGACATGGAGAAAGCAGTGAGTGCTACCTAGGTACTAACAGTTTTACAGGCATTACCCTATGTAATCAGAACCTCAACCCTGTGAAGTTGCTATTCTTTGTAGCTCCATTTTACAGACTAGAAGAGCTAAGGCTTGGGGAGATCAGCTTGCCCAACGTTATGTAACCAGGAACTGGCAGAATCTGGCTTTGAGTCATATCTCATTGGCTCCACATCCATCCTCTTAAGTGCTACACAACACTATACAACGGAAACTTAAACTATAAAAATAGGTCACTGCGGAAGGCATTTCTGTTACAGAATTTACTAGCTTCACTGTCAACTTATCTCATTATTTCTTATTTCACATTTTTACAGGAGACATCAGCCTACACTTGAGCTGGCTCCAGTGAGGGAAATGGAGGGCTGAGCTTGATGCTCTCCAAGGTTCTGAAAACTAATGTTTGAAATTTAAAATTTAACTGCCAGAGTAAAGGTAGCATCATTTTATATTGGCTCTTCAATTTTTACACCCAGGGCAAAGCCATCTGTGAGCGGATGAAAATGAAATAATTATGAAATTTAGGCAGTTCTTAAGAAACTAAGTTTTCAACACACCCACATCCATTCACTAAAATTAAGGGATATGAACTCTGAAAACAGACTTCCTTTATACATTTTTGGCTTTTCTCCACAGTTATGAAAGTCAATCCATGCCAGTAATGTCTAAAATCACGATGGGAATTTTTTGAGTGCCGCAGTAAATATATTCTCCTGGATATGCACCATCAGTCCTGGAATGTGGCTGAGGCCAGAGTAAGCATCTGGAACCAGGGTACCTGATGGCATAGGTAAGAAACAGCCAGTGGGGTGAGGATCAGAATCAGAATGGCAGCCAGAGAGTCTGGAATAAGAAAATAAATCAAAAGGAAAGGAGGGGAGTAAAGATCTGAAATACAGGGAAAAAAACCCTAAAAGCTTGAAAGGGGCCAGGCAGAAAGGAGACGAGGCTGTGGCCAGTGGCAAGTCACGGCTTTCAATTCATGGGGAGAAAGGTATCATCTGCTGTCTCTTTACTCCTAATACCAACGGCAGCGATGCTGTTTCTTTCCAAGTCTTTCTACACAGCTCCACGGGGGTTGACATTGGGCTGGACTGACATCTGCTGCTACTTCTTGCTGCATTCTGTGCTATTTGGAGATATTCTATTGATATCATCCTTCTTTGACCTTGCTTCACTCTTCCCCCTCCCAACTCTCCTTCCGCTGTCCTATTTGTAGCAACCGCTTTAGTCCACTAACAAGGGCTCTTTTATCTATTGGTCCTGCTCTTGCTTTTGTTTCTCTTGTCTATTTGGAGTTAGCTTCTTGATAGAAAGCCAGCACGAATTCTCTCTTGTCCTTGAGAAACTGTTGAACGTAGCTGACTTGCTATAACCAGCAGGTAAAAGGATAAGCTAATTCTGTATTTCACAGTAGTCTGTTTAGCAGCCTTAAACTTTAGCTAAGCAAATAACCATTTTCCTTTGCAGAAATTGTCATCCTGCCCTTATAATAACAATCCCAAGCCACTGAGTTGCAGAGACCACATGTGTTTAGAATAAATAAATAAAAAGAACTGAGCTCCTGTCATATGGATTCTGGCTTAGGCTGTTTGGATCCTGCCACTGCAGCTGAAGATGGGTTGCTGCTTACAGAATACTAATTGCTATTACTATTCTGAACTGATCTCTCTTGTGAAAGAAAAAAATATGAGAGGAAGCTCATTCTGGGTTGGTCACTTAAAACCTAAGCTAAGTTGGGAGAAATTCTATGTGCCACCTGTATACATGTATTCAGATAGATAAATATTACACACAAATGCAAATATAAATGTATAAACACAAACACACACACATATGTATACCTAGAATTTTTACTGAGATTCTTTTGTGGGTTTGTACCAAGTCAGAGGTATCATGTCTTTATAGTTATAAATTTTGTGTGCTAACTTTGTCCCAGCAGTCTGTCAACAATATTTGCTGTGGGCTCATGTGTACACAGAACAGTAGAAGGCTGATCTTATTGTTTGCTTGGCTCTATTTAGACAGAAGAAATTGACCTAAGAGTCTGTTTACCAGAGATTCATCATCGATCATGTATTCTTTGATGTACCTTCTCTTTCGTGGATTTAACATCAGATGTTAGCAAACTTGAAGATAAGAGTAAAGGTATTCATCCTGTACCTGCAGAGAGGTTCTTCTGATTTGGTGGGAAAGCTAGGAATTTGGAATCAGGGGACCTGGGATTGAACCTTGGCCCTGCTATGTTACTGGAGCATAGGCGAGTGACTACATTTAAGCTCCAGTTTACCCTCTATAAAATAAAAGGGAAAACCCTGCCCTGACTATATCACAGGATTATCGTCAGGATTAAGTGAGACCATAATATGAACCAGCTTTGTAAACTAAACTACTCTACAAAGTGAGGGATTAGTAACTATGATAATAATTTAACACATTGGCTATGAAATGGTACAAGCTGTCAGGATTAAGAATCACAGTTCAGAGGGGGGCCACTTTAAATTACTGTCAACCTATTTTCCCAAGCACCGGTTAATACTATTATAATAAGTTCAAAATACACTTCCATTTTCTCCTGCTGGGATTTCATTCCATTGGATGGATTGTTCAAAACTGAAAAATCATTAGAAGGGGCAGGAAGGAATTTGATCCAACAAAGATCTTTTCATTTTAACAATACTCTTTCCAATGCATATACGGTAAAGAGGATCATTAAAATAATCTAGAATATATCTGAAAAAGCCTTACCAAAAAATGAAACAGTTCTGCATATTTTCTGGTTAATTACCTCCTCTCAGGAACCAAATTTATAATAGGATCATTAGGGAGATTTCTAGAGAGATACATCCTCAGTGAAGAGTATTTGAGTACTTGAATGTTCTAAGAAACATTCAAGAGCATTCTGAGAGCTTTCTCTTCTGAGGCATGCTATTCAGGAGACGGCCCATTCCCTGTTTCTGGCAAAGACTAAATGAACTCACCACAGAGGAATGGAGGAGGGGGTTCAGATACTAGATCAAGGTTTGGGCTAGATCATTTTTGGCTTGCCAACCTTTTCCCCAAGTGAAAAAAAAATCGTCACCATAATTTTATTTTTTAAAATGCAGAGGGTATCTTAATGCTGAAAAAGTGGAATATGTATAATCACAGAATAAAGAACAATCCTGCAACTATAGACAGTCCCTGATTTAACAATGGTTCCACTTTACAACGGTGTGACAGTGATATGCCATTTGGTAGAAACCACACTTCAAGTGCCCATACAACCATTCTTCTTTTTTCATAGTGAGTACAGTATTCAATACGTCACATCAGTTACCCAACACTCTGTCATTAAGTAGGCTTTGTGTTAGATGATTTTGCCCAACTGTATGCTAATGTAAGTCGCCCGAGCATGTTTAAGGTACGTTAAGCTAAGCTATGATCTTTGGTAGGCTAGGTGTATTAAACGCATTTTCAACTTACATTATTTTCAACTTGTGATGGGTTTATCAAGGTGTGCCCCATCATACGTCAAGGAGCATCTGTATAATCATTTAGGTTTCACTGAAGAACTGACTACGTTGTCCTTAGCATTTCATTTTATTGTGAACCTGAAAAACTTCCTCTGAAGCCAGCATCTGTTGTTGAACTCACATTTGACAGAAGTCTGGAAGTCCTTTCAACCTGAAGATGCTATGATCACATAAACATCTTTAAACAAAATTATTTACTATTCTTCTAGCACAAAATAACGCTTTTCAGTTAGAGTATGTGAGCAGCTATTTGTAAAGCTATGGAAATTTCAAATTTTGAGAGTCTCTGCCATCATGAAAGTTTTGATGAAAAATGGCTTGATACCTGCATCACAGTTCTGGTTATTCACCATCATACAATGAATTCACTTAAATAGCTAACAGAAAGTAAACTAGAAAAAATCCCTTTCAGATTTTTCTCTATTGATAAAATTGCACAAGCTGTTCAGATATTGTAACAGAGGACATGTGACATTTTCCCCCAGGTGTGAGGAGGTGGCAGGTTCCATTTCTCAGGAGCTTGCACTGGTGATTTCCATTGCTCTTTGCCAGGGGTGTGGAATTTGTCTGCTGTTTTCTATTTCTATTAGCTGTGAGTTTCTCTGCATTTCAAGTTCCATCTGAGAACCCGACTAAACTTAGCTCATTCTAGAGAGAACAGCTCCCACTGAGAAGGTGTCACTGGACAAAGTCTCATGACCTAGGTGTCTAAGAAATACAGCTCTGCAGTTTTGTTTCTTATGAAAGAGAAAAACAATATGAAAATCTTATTGTCTCCTAGCCATTATCAGATATTTACTAGACTGGGCCATTTTACACAGAAGCACAAGAATCATGATAAATTGTTTCTCTACAGAACAAAGAATTTTTTTAAACAACTGATGTTTTAAAAAATGTTTCCTATAAATGGAATGAACAAGATTGTGGCTGTGTGATAATATTCAAAACTTTATAAATGTGCTATACATGGCATTTTCATTTAGTGTTTTAGGCATTTTCTGCCCAGTAGAGTGGCTGAAATGCATAATAATTGTTTCTGTCTAAATCAGGTTTCCTTTTTTAAAGCTCCTGGAGGGACTGAGTTGATTTCTTGTCCTTATTTTCTCCCCATATTACAGCCTATCCTGAACATCAGCAAATGTAGGATAATGAGTTCAGGGACAATTAACCCATACTATACTAAGGCTCATATATTTATTCACTTATTTCCTATACCATCATTTGCTGAATGTCTACCCCATGTAAGGCGCTGTGCTAAATTCTGGGGTTACCAAGGTGAAAGAAAGATTTCACAGTGTGATGGGATCTAGGTTACTATGTATCAATTTAAAAGTAGTCAGGCCAGTGTTTCCCAAAGTCGAAACTTTTTTTTTAACCACAATCTACTGTAGGAAATAAACTTTATATCTCAACCCTGTACTCATATACATGCATATACACAACTTCATGGACACGTGCTTGTCCAAACACAGGTACACCATACTCAACTGAAGCAAAATTTTCACAAAGCAAACTTCCTCTTTCTACATGTGATACACTGCAATTTTTCCTCTTCTATCTCGTTTAATTTTTATTAAAGACTGACATGGCCAACTAAGTTGATTTTATAGGCCACTAATTAGTCACAATTTGTAATTTGAAAAACAGCAGTCTGGGAGCCTTTTGCTGTAGCTCCTTAAGCTGCTAAAAATATCAAGAACTGTATTGGACATAAAAACAAAAGACATTACTGAATTATGTTAGAGTACTTATCCTGGTTTACCTTAAGAAAGATATTGCTGGCCAGGCACAGTGGCTCACGCCTATAATCCCAGCACTTTGGGAGGCCGAGGCGGGTGGATCACGAGGTCAAAAGATTGAGACCATCCCGGTCAACATGGTGAAACCCCGTCTCTACTAAAAATACAAAAATTAGCTGGGCATGGTGGTGCATGCCTGTAATCCCAGCTACTCGGGAGGCTGAGGTAGGAGAATTGCTTGAACCCAGAAGGCGGAGGCTTTGGTGAGCCAAGATCATGCCATTGCACTCCAGTCTGGGTAACAACAGCAAAACTCCATCTCAAAAAAAAAGAGAAGGATATTGCTTATCTGAAAATATGGGACATTCTTTGATGTGGAAGTGGTCAGTGTAGATCTAATTAGGTACCACTTTATAAAGGATAGTCAATTTAAGGCCTTGATTATATAGCAAATGGTATATGTGGGGAAAAATGAATAAATTCCTTAAACTGAATCTCTTGTTCTGCTTCCATTAGCCACACTTGCACACTACATTTTTTATAGTCTAAAGGGAATAAAAAGGTGATGCCAATATCTGATACAGTTAGAAGTTTTCAGACATATGTCCAAACATTGCAAGAAGCAGCAGAGGAAAATCCAAGACATAAATGTGTTAATTTTCAAATACATTCCGACACTAATTGATAAATTGCCTCATCAATGTCTAAAATATGAGTGCTGTAACTGTTGCATATTTTTATCAGCTATGACTGCCTTGTTACTTCATCTCAGTCTCCATTGGATTGCCCACTGTGGCTCACTCCCTGGATTGCTTTTTTTTTTTTTTTCATATTCTTTTTAGGGGATCCATCTATTCTTTTGCTTTGAACTTTTTCCTGAATACTGAGGACTGGACAGCCCATCCAGATCTCCTCCAGACCTGTTAATCAACTGCCTATTGGGCCGATCAAACTGGGGGCTCTATCTACAGATACCAGAAAAAAAAAATATCCAAAGCCAAACTGCCCTCTTCCCCCATGATAAATCAGGTGCTTCTTTTCTGATTTAACTTGCTAAGTATTACTAGATGAAATCAGCCTGTTCCTACCCATGAGTCATCCTTTTTCAGGTTCCAAAGCCAATCAAACAAGTCCCCCAGTTCTGCCAAGTCTACCTTCTCAACATATGCTTTAATTCATCCCTTCTTCTTCACACACATTGCTGCTGCTGTCCATTCTGGCCCTTGCCACCTTTCACTGGTGCAAAAGTCTTCCAATTAGTCTCCTGCCCCTGGCCCAAGACCCTGAGCTGCACAGGCCCAGGTGGAGAGCCTTTCTGCTCCACTGTCTTTGGGAAGCTCCAAAGTGCCTGCCATACCCATTACCCTCTTCCTAGGGCATTCTTAAGCCAATTGCTTTTATGTTACCACAAGCCCCACACCTGGCCACAGCAGATGAAAGAATCTGCCCCAGAGGTAGCTGATGGATCACAGACCTCGGAGGAGATCCAGCATCATGGATTTGGCTGTGTCCTCACCCAAATCTCATCTTGAATTGTAGCTCCCATAACTCCCAAGTGTCATGGGAGGGACCAGTACAAGGTAATTGAATCATGGGGCAGGTCTTTCCTGTCCTGTTCTCATGATAGTGAGTAAGTCTCACAATATGGGATGATTTTAATAAAGGGAAGCTCCCCTCATGAGCTCTTTTGCCTGCTGCCATGTAAGACGTGACTTTGCTCCTCATTCTCCTCCAGCTATGATTGTGAGGCCTCCCCAACCATGTGGAACTGTGAGTCAATTAAACCTCTTTCCTTTTTGAAGCAGAGAAGGCCTTTGACAAAATTCAACAGACCTTTATGCTAAAAACCCTCAATAAACTTGGTATTGATAGAATGTATCTCAAAATAATAAAAGTTATTTATGACAAACCAACAGCCAATGTCACACTGGATGGGCAAAAACTGGAAGCATTCCCTTTGAAATCTGGCACTAGACAAGGATGCCCTTTCTCACCACTCCTATTCAGTATAGTACTGGAAGTTCCAGCCAGAGCAATAAGGCAAGAAAAAGAAATAAAGGGTATTCAAATAGGAAAGGATGAAGCCAAATTGTCTCTATTTGCAGATGACATGATAGTATATCTAGAAGACCCTATCATCTAAGCCCAAAAACTCCTGAAACTGATAAGCAACTTCAGCAAAGTCTCAGGATATAAAATCAATGTGCAAAAATCACAAGCATTCCTATATACCAATAACAGACTGAAAGAGAGCCAAATCAAGAATGAACTGCCATTCACATTTGCTACAAAGAGAATAAAATACCTAGGAATACAACTAACAAGGAATGTAAAGGACCTCTTCAAGGAGAGCCACAAACCACTGCTCAACGAAATAAGAGAGGACACAAACAGATGGAGAAACATTCCATGTTCATGGTTAGGAAGAATCAATAGTGTGAAAATGGCCATACTGCCCAAAGAAATTTACAGATTCAATGCTATCCCCATCAAGCTACCAATGACCTTCTTCACAGAACTGGAGAAAACCACCTTAAACTTCATATGGAACCAAAAGGGAGCCCGCATAGCCAAGTCAATTCTAAGGAAAAAGAACACAGCAGGAGGTATCACACTACCGGACTTCAAACTATACTACAAGGCTACAGTCAACAAAACAGCATGGTACTGGTACCAAAACAGAGATATAGACCAATTGAACAGAACAGGGGCATCAGAGGCAACACAACATATCTACAACCATACAATCTTGGATAAACCTGACAAAAACAAGCAATGGGGAAAGCATTCCCTGTTTAATAAATAGTGTTGGGAAAACTGGCTAGCCATGTGCAGAAAGCAGAAACTGGACCCCTTCCTGACACCTTACACTAAAATTAACTCCAGATGGATTAAAGACTTAAACATAAGACCCAACACCATAAAAACCCTAGAAGAATATCTAGGCCAAACCATTCAGGACATAGGAGTAGGCAAGGACTTCATGACCAAACACCAAAAGCACTGGCAACAAAAGCCAAAATCAAACTCCACAGCTTCTGCACTGCAAAAGAAACAGTCATTAGAGTGAATCAGCAACCAACAGAATGGGAAAAAATTTTTGCAGTTTACCCATCTGACAAAGGGCTGATATCCAGAATTTACAAAGAACTCAAACAGATTTACAAGAAAAAAACAAACAAGCCCATTCAAAAATGGGCAAAGGATATGAACAGACACTTTACAAAAGAAGACATACATGAGGCCAACAAACATATGAAAAAATGCTCATCA
>CM052666.1:40410895-40434662 GCA_028533165.1 Leontopithecus rosalia | reverse complement strand
GCAATCCCATTACTAGGTATATATCCAAAGGACTATAAATCGTTCTACTATAAGGACACATGCACACGAATGTTCATTGCAGCACTGTTTACAATAGCAAAGACCTGGAATCAACCCAAATGCCCATCGATGATAGACTGGACTGGGAAAATGTGGCACACATACACCATGGAATATTATGCAGCAATCAAAAATGATGTTCGTGTCCTTTGTAGGGACATGGATGAATCTGGAGAACATCATTCTCAGCAAACTGACACAAGAACAGAAAATGAAATACCGCATATTCTCACTCATAGGCGAGTGATGAACAATAAGAACACATGGACACAGGGAGGGGAGCACTACACACTGGGGTCTATTGGGGGGAATAGAGGTGGGACAGCGGGTGGGGGGAGTTGGGGAGGGATGGCATGGGGAGAAATGCCAGATGTGGGTGAAGGGGAGGAAGGCAGCAAATCACACTGCCACGTGTGTACCTATGCAACTATCTTACATGTTCTGCACATGTACCCCAAAACCTAAAATGCAATAAAAATAAACAAACAAACAAACAAAACCCTCTTTCCTTTATAAATTACCCAGTCTTGGGCCTGTCTTTATTAGCAACATGAGAACAGACTAATACAGTGGGGGTGCTCTGCACTGGGTTGAATGTGGCTGCAACCAAATCCTCCCTCTTGGAAAGCTAAGACACACAAACAGGCTGCAAAAAGCAATTGCATCTCTGCATGTGGAGGCACCAGGGACTGCCTAAAGCTGAATGGGCAATAGGACAGCACCAGGGCCGGAGCTATGGAAACAAGAAAAACAGGAATAACATCTTTCCTGCTTTTATGAGGTCTGGCTATGCAGTGACAGACATGGTTAGATGTCTTCACTACTCTCCCCATGAATCCTTTCAGTTATCCCCTACGATTAAGCAAGGCTCTATTGCTGAAACTTCTGAAGAGCCCAACATTGCTCACCTCTTCTAATCCATCTCCTACATGGTTGTAAATGATTCTCCAAAATGCAAACATGGGGTGCGTTCCTGCCTCACAATTCCTAAAGGACAAAACTCTCGAGTCCTGAGCATGTCATACCGTCTGGCCCTGCCTCTTCTCCCTGGCCCTAGGCTTCTGCCTACACTCCAGCCCAGGTGAACTTCAGCCTATGCTGTGCTCTCTCACATGCCTGACTCTACGCACCCTTCCTTTGACCTCAATCCGCCCTTTTGTCCCTCCATAAACTCATTTGTCAAGTCTCAGCTCACACAGTCTCCCCTCAGCAACACCTTTCCCTCAGTAACATTGTCTCCCAGGCAGTGCCTTTACGAACTCCCAAGAAAGCAATCATCATGTACATCATAAACCTTCAGAAGCTTGTTGTTAGTCTGCCTCTAACTGGAATGGGAAGGCAGGGCTTTGTTTAGTAATTCCTAGCAGACTTAATTCCTTCCCTTATTGAATGAACACTTACTGGACACATGTGCATGAGCCTTTGAAGATGTAAGACAGGCACAGTCCTTGCTTTCCCAGAGCTATGGCATGGCAGGGACAATCGGCATTCGATAACACAATGTGGTGGGTGTCATATCAAGGGCAGAACAGGGGATGTGGGAGACAACTGCACAATTGGAGAAGGTCTTTGTAACCTACAGATATTCACATGAGACCTAAGTGAGGAGCAGGGCTTCACAGGAAAGTTTGACAAAAGAAGGAAAGGGGAAAAGACAAAGAAAGATGTCAGCAGAAAAGGAAGCAGCATATGTAAAACCATTAAGGTAAGAGAAAGCTTGGTACGTTCACATTAAAAAAAAAAGGCTTAGAGTGGCAGGTGATGAGGCGGAGAGAGGGCAGTGGTCAACCCACTGGGGGTATTTGGGTCATGCTATTGACTTGCCATTTTATTCTAATGGCCAGTGAAGGCTTTTAATCAGGGAATCTGATTATACTTTTAATGATCAATTAGCTCTTGAGTATCAGTTAGAGGTGAGGAAGGGAGGTGAGTTAGAGGGCCATTGAAATCTCTTAGGTAACTTATGGTGGCAGTGGAGGTAAGGGAAGTGAATGAAATTGGGAGATGAAGGGGCTGAATGATCAGGACTTGGTGACTGGTTCAATGTAGATGTGGTGGCCCTGTAATGTGTCAACTTGGCTGGGCTGAACTACCTGTCCTGGAATTCCTTTCTGTGTGTATTTCCCGAGAAGGTGGCCCATGAGAGAGATTGTGGTGGGAGACTTGGAGGATGGAAGTGAAGCAACAGCCATCTTGTAGCTCACACACACTTCACTGACGGGGGCAGTGGCCAGGCCTGCTACTGCTCCATCCTCCCCTGGACCCTCCTGTGGCTTCTCCCACTGCTGATCCAGCAGCTGTGGGTGTCCACGCTCCAGCTCACACCACCATGGCCAGCGGCAACAAGACCTGACCCAGGTCTCAGTCTGCCCTAGAGGGCTCCAGCTCATGTTTATGGGTTCCAGGCTGTTCTTGCTGGTCCTCTTTACACCTACCTTTTCCTTCTGACTGTCCATTTAGAGGACTTTAAGCTCCAACATCAAATGCAAAAAGAACAGCCTTTCAGAGATGCATAGCCATAACACTATGTATGATCAAATCCCTGTAACAAGTTCTTTCAAATGTGTGTATGCGTATGTGTATGTGTGCTATCTACTTAAATCTATCTATAAATTAAAATATATGTAAAATACACACACACATCTTGTAGTTCTGTTCTCTGATGGAAGTCTGACTGATATAGCAGAGTTGAAAAATCAAGAATAATTTATAGGTTTCAGATTTTTCAGATTTCTGCAACAGGGTGGATGGTGATGTTATTTTGAGAAAGAGAAATCCTGGGTAAAGAACATGTGTGAGGAGAAGATGAAGGATTCTCTTTTGGCCAGGTGATGTGTGAGGTATATACAAGACATTCAATTCAGCAGGTGATCAAACAAGGCAGGTCTGAGTTGAGACTTAAGCAAACAGCATGAAATATGCCCAGTCACAGTAACAAAATTTCAAAATAAAAAGAACCCAAATGAAATGTCTCTTTAGCAAATTTTAATAATTCTGTATAATAAAACTCTAAAGGATCAGGGTTTTTTCTTATTCAGTACACAGTGAACCTTAAAAAAAAAAGTGTTGAGGCCTGCCATAGTGGCTGAAGCCTGTAATTCCAGCACTTTTGGAGCCCGAGGCAGGTGGATCATGAGGTCTGGAGATTGAGACCATCCTGGCCAACATGGTGAAACCCTGTCTCTCCTAAAATACAAAAAATTAGCCAGACGCGGTGGCGGACAGCTGTAGTCTCAGCTACTCGGGTGGCTGAGGCAGGAGAATGGCTTGAACCTGGGAGGTGGAGGTTGCAGTGAGCCCAGATCATGCCACTGCACTCCAGCCTGGCCACAGAGCCAGACTCCATCTCAAAAAAAAAGTGTTGGCTGGGCACGGTGGCTCAAGCCTGTAATCCCAGCACTTTGGGAGGCCGAGGCGGGTGGATCACGAGGTCAAGAGATCGAGACCATCCTGCTCAACATGGTGAAACCCCGTCTCTACTAAAAATACAAAAAATTAGCTGGGCATGGTGGCGCGTGCCTGTAATCCCAGCACTTTGGGAGGCAGAGGCCGGTGGATCACAAGGTCAAGAGATCGAGACCATCCTGGTCAACATAGTCAAACCCCGTCTCTACTAAAGATACAAAAAATTAGCTGGGCATGGTGGTGTGTGCCTGTAATCCCAGCTACTCAGGAGGCTGAGGCAGGAGCATTGCCTGAACCCAGGAGGCGGAGGTTGCGGTGAGCCGAGATCTCGCCATTGCACTCCAGCCTGGGTAACAAGAGCGAAACTCCGTCTCAAAAAAATAATAAAAAAAAAGTGTTGAATAGTTGAGAAGCCAATTTAGTATTTTAGAACATGATAATAATGGTGGTTTGCTAGTTGCTTATGGATAACTCAACTTTCTAATAGTTTTCATAAGTTACTAGAACAAAGCTTTATTAAATGTATAAAAATTGTATCAACTTTCATATTTAATAAAGATTAATAAAAATTGTCCTCCCTAGCTCCAGTGAGGCCTTTGATGGTCTCATGACATTCCCATCCCACTTTCCCAGAGTAAGAGAACACAAGCAACTGCTTTTACAAATGTCCTCTAAAGGTCCCTCCCAAAGAGAGACGCTCATGACAATGAGAAACAGAGTAGGAAGAGAAGGAGACTGTGCATCTCAACTCCAATTATAACCACCAACCGATTTTCTCCCTATTATAATCTGCTTTTTAATTGACAAATACAAATTGTGTATATTTATGGTGTATACCCTGATATTCTGATATACATACACATTGTGGAATGACTAAGTCAAGATAATTAACATATTGACCACCTCACATACCTATCATTATTTTGTGTGTGATGAGAGCATTTAAAATCTCCTCTCAGCAATTTTCTTTTTTTTTTGAGACGGAGTTTCGCTCTTGTTACCCAGGCTGGAGTGCAATGGCGCGATCTCGGCTCACCGCAACCTCCGTCTCCTGGGTTCAGGCAATTCTCCTGCCTCAGCCTCCTGAGTAGCTGGGATTACAGACACGTGCCACCATGCCCAGCTAATTTTTTGTATTTTTAGTAGAGACGGGGTTTCACCATGTTGACCAGGATGGTCTCGATCTCTTGACCTCGTGATCTACCCGCCTCGGCCTCCCAAAGTGCTGGGATTACAGGCTTGAGCCACCGCGCCCGGCCAGCAATTTTCAAAGATACAATACATCATTATTAGCTAGAGTCACTATGTTGTACAATAGATTTACAGAACTTCTTCTAACTGAAACTTCCTATCCTTTGGCCGATATCTCCCCATTCCCCAGGCACACTAACCTATTTTTATGATGTGTGTCTGATGCTATTTTTGAAAAATTGATTGTGTTCTGAATTCTTTTGCTCTCAGGCCTTTAGAATATGGTACTTCTTTTTCAAATGACAACAGTGACCTAGCAACCTATGCAAATTATTACATCTTTCAAAATGTGCTCATTATTCTAAGGGAATAATATATATATGGAGAGCCTCCTTATTACAAAAATGCTCTTGAGATTTCTTCAACTGCTCTAAATAAAGAGTTGCTTGGCTCATATTTGCACATATTCAGTTTCAATATCAGGATGCTAATATAAAAAGAACCCACCCAAAAATCCTGTTAATAAATTTTAAGAATTCTATACAATAAACATCTGAAGCCTCAGGCTTTTACCGAGTAAAAATATCACACAATCTCAATATCTTTCATAATAGATGGTTAAGTTTCATTGCACTATGTGAGACAGGTCATTTTTTCAGTTCTCATTGTTTCCAGGGATGAAGGAATACACAGAAATTAGGTGACATGTGATAATGTAGTAAGCAGCTATGTCAAAACTAGAATTTACAACTTTTAATTCTCAAGACTCAAGGCTAGTCAAGCCACAGTCCCGCAAAGTCTGCTTTCTCGGTAATAAATGTCAACTGTATTATTTATCTGAATTGTAAAATGAAATCTACCATAGAATTCTGTTTATTGTTTTAACTAGAAAATTGGAAAAATACAATCCAGGTGAATACAAATATTAAAACTGTAGATAATCTTTTTTTACAAATTGAAAACAGCCTAATTAAACCAACAGAGCAGGTAAGGCAATTCTGTTATTTAATGACAACCTCATCTGTTTGAAATAAGCACCTTAATAATCAATAGCGTGTTGAGACTTTCACCTAGCATTTATTAAGGGATGTCTTGTTTTGAACAATCATTTTAAATCCTAGTAAACTGAAGAATTAATTAGCAAGCATGGAGGCTCAGCAAACTAATGCTTTAGTCTGTCAAACCATCTGCTCGGGAGCACCCCCCTCCAAATCTTGGCATTATTGAGGATGGGGGAGCACAGTGCTTTTGATGCTTCTGCTGGTAGACAAGTTGCTTCTTGATATTTAACCACCCCGTCTTCCAAATACATAGGAAGAAGCTCAGTCTCAGAAAGAAGTTCATCAAAGTTCTGGCTCCTTTGGCACTCACAGTTAGAACCACAGTTCTAAGCTTTCTTTAAGGGCAAGGAGCATATGTTAAGATAGCTTATGTATGCCAATGAGTATGTCCCTCTCAAAGCAGGTACTTCAGAGGGTCTAACTTAATCCAGTCCTTCTATTTGGGTCATTTAAAAAATTCCATTCTTAGAGTTTGCTTTTGCACTGTTTTGCAGATTTATTCTCAAACAGTGGGAAAGAATCCGAATCTACTTAATATGGTTGGATATTTCATGGCAAAATATTCATAACTGTGCATACCAATGAGACAAAATTTTATTTTATCATTTTTAAACTGACTCAGGAGGCAATTCAATAAAGGATGTTGAGCCAAAGACAACATGATCTGAATAAACATATAGCTTCTTCTGGGGGCTGCTCATGTTTGGGTATAAAGGACTATTTCAAAAAACGAGAGTTTCATGTCCCTAAAAGTGTTAACCAGTTGAAGTGTAAACCTGTTGCTTCCCTCTTCTGATAACAGTAAACTGATTTCCTTTGGAAAATCAGCCCCTCTCACCTACTCTAAGTCCATCTAGGCTGGGGAGGGATGAAGTGGTGGCAAGGGGGGTGCACAACTCAGACCAGACCAACTAGGCACATTTCATCACCATAGCTACAATAATTGGCTCAGGGATGGGCCCTAATTTCAAGCTGGGCTAATGAGATTTAATTCCAGGACTTCGGCTGAAACTATTATAAGAGACAAACTTGCTTTCTTTTAAGAATGTAAACCAGGGCCGGGCGCGGTGGCTCAAGCCTGTAATCCCAGCACTTTGGGAGGCCGAGGCAGGTGGATCGCAAGGTCCAGAGACGGAGACCAGCCTGGTCAACATGGTGAAACCCCGTCTCTACTGAAAATACAAAAAATTAGCTGGGCATGGTGGCGCGTGCCTGTAATCCCAGCTACTCTGGAGGCTGAGGCGGGAGAATTGCCTGAACCCAGGAGGCGGAGGTTGCGGTGAGCCGAGATCGCGCCATTGCACTCCAGCCTGGGTAACAAGAGCGCAACTCCGTCTCAAAAAAAAAAAAGTAAACCAGGTGAAGGGGAGGAAGGCAGCAATTGACATTGCCACGTGTGTACCTATGCAACAGTCTTGCATGTTCTTTACATGTACCCCAAAACCTAAAATGCAATAAAAAAAAAAGAATGTAAACCATAACTTCTAGAAACCATTATGGGGAGACCTTCCTGAGAATGTAGTCAGTACCAAGTAAGGCAGAGCTGAAAGATGGAAAAAGAATACTGATAACATCAAGTTGCTAGATCCAGCTCAGCCTGAAGGTAGCTTCCTGAATGAAAACTATATAAGCCAACACATTTATTTTCTGAATTTATATCCATTTGTGTGTTTCAATATGTACGGGTTCAGTCAAGGAAGAAAAACCAAAATGTTATAGCTCACATGCACATATGCAAACATAATGTGGCTATGCTGTGCCCACTTAGCTTGTTACTGACTTATTGCTATCTTTAAGCACTTGCGCAGTTCATTTTCCAATTTCTAGCTGTACAAAGTGTTTTCAATTTCTGATCTATTTTACAGTGCTGTAGATGTGATGGTTGGGATGAGGAAGAAAAGCTGGCTAATCTTTAAGACGATTTTCATCAATGACCCCTTATGTTTGAAACAAAATGATTTTGAGAAAGATGTATCCAAAGCAAGCAGTTTTAACTTAACAGACTAAGAGAATTTAAACCAGAAATCCACCCTGACATTCTTTACTTTCCCTGTGTGTTACTGAGTTCCTTTTGCCATGCAGGTCAGCAGCTCTTCAAGTCTTTCTGGCAGGATATTTCCTGGGCTATTATAAAAGACACTCCTGGTCTATGATATCTCAGCACAGTAAACCCATCAGAGGCTGTTTTATGATCAATAGATCAGTAGATCTGTTTCTTCAGGGGTAGAGAAAGAACAAACAGTGAGTCCTGATAAACCTTCTCTGGCATTGCTCATTTCCTCAAGTGCTATACATGGAACACACTTATTACTTTAGTCCTCTGCTATTAATAAGTCCTTCTTGAGGAAAAGCTAAAAGCTCTAATTCCATCCAGATGCAAGCAGTATGTAACACCAAGCACCTCTTCCCTGATGTTCTAGCAAAATTACTAAGAGGACGTCATGACTCATGTGTTCTCAAGCATTCCTCTCTGCCCTAAAATCTGAATCCAGGGAATTTGGAGCAGGTTGCCTCTTAGCAATTGTTTTGAGCAACTGTAACTCACACCGTGGCTCTGCAATATACTATCTCTCCTCATAGAGAAAAGCAGTTGCCATTGAAAAACTCACTCAGGAGTTCAGCTGTACATCCTTAAAGTCCCTCAGAGAAAAGTTGCAGTGCAGTTCACTGCAAACCCACAGCGTCATCAAAAGAAGATTTATAAACAAGTTCTTTGCTGCAGACTGTCATACTACCACTCCACATGCAAGGAGTCAAAAACGCTTCATTCTGCTGGGTTCAATGGAGAGAAAAAGCATGCACCAAGCAGTCTTATACGTTGAAATGAAAGCTCAGACACAATGCAAGGATGTGTCTAGGATTTTTATCTGCTCCTTTTTTCTACCAGAAACCCAACCTCTGGTACCCCACTTGCTCTGTGAAACTCTCTCTGTTCCTTTCCATAGTGATATTCTGGATAGTAAGTGCTTCTGAGAGGCAATCATAGCATTGGATAGTCTTACTCCATTTTTCAAGAATATTCTGGAATCTTTGTGATAGAAAGTTTAGGAAAAAAATATTTCAACCATTAAAACATATATGAAGAGCTTAACTAGAACCTACCCTACTGTACCCCATCTCACTTCCAAGTAAAGCTGTGTTAAGGGAATACCTGTTCAAAGGAAAAATAAGTATATGGGAAACTATAGCTTCTGTCTCGGAATAAGTGCTACCTGTTTGCATAAGATTAGAGTGGGAAGGGGAAGATAGTAACCCTGAGGGAAGTATGAAAAGGACAGGGTGGCCGGGTGCAGTGGCTCATGCCTGTAATCCCAGCACTTTGGGAGGCCGAGGCCGGTGGATCACGAGGTCAACAGATCGAGACCATCCTGGTCAACATGGTGAAACCCCGTCTCTACTAAAAATACAAAAAATTAGCTGGGCATGGTGGCGCGTGCCTGTAATCCCAGCTACTCAGGAGGCTGAGGCAGGAGAATTACCTGAACCCAGGAGGCGGAGGTTGCAGTGAGCCGAGATCGCGCCATTGCTCTCCAGCCTGGGTAACAAGAGCGAAACTCCGTCTCAAAAAAAAAAAAAAAAAAAGGACAGGGTGTTTCTAGAACACTTTTTCCTAGGAAGTCTGTTCGGGGGAGGGCAAGTAAGGGGAGGAGGTAAACGTCTCACTAAAAGCCTGGATGTTGATACCATGTCGTTCAGGAAAACACTGCTTACTCCAAAAGCTGCCTCTTTTTATTGGATTCATTTCAAATAAAACTATCTGTTTAAGATCTTTGAAAGAATTTTTAATTTTATTTATTTATTTATTTAGAGACAGAGTGACAGGGTTTCACTCTGTTGCCCTGGCTGGAACGCAGTGCTATGATCATAGCTCACTGAAAACTCAGGCTTCTGGGCTCAACCATTTCCCCTCTACAGCCTCCCAAGTAGCTGGGACTACAGTCGTGCACCTCCACGTCCAGCTAATTTTTGAATGTTTTGTAGAGAGGGATGTCTCACTATGTTGTGCAGGCTGATCTCAAGTTCCTGGCCTCAAGCAATCCTCCTGCTTCGGCCTCTCAAAATGCTGGGATTACAGGCATGAGCCACCATGGCCAGCCTTTAAAAGAAATTTCTACACATTGCACTAATAGTTGGCTTGAGTTTTCTTTTGTTACTATGTAATTTCCAACTCTGAGGAAAATACTATTATTTATAGGTAGTATTTACAAATTATACAAACTGAAAATATAAGAAACCTTTTATTGCAACGTTTACATCACCACCTAGAGTGACTAATTTTTCCAAATGAGTAAAGGAAGTTAGAACAATGAGTCAGTGAGTGGATCACCCTAATGAATAAAAATAAAAGTTAGGCTTCTCCCAGATGGACTGTATTTTTTAAATCTTTATTAAATTGTATTAATTCTCTGCCTAGATCTTGTTCATAGTTTTTCTCCATATGTGTTTCAACTCTTCAGTATGGTATAGTATGCATACATGCACAATCCAATATTTAGTCACAGATGCGGAATGCACCTTGATAGATAATCTAGACATACGAATAGTGAAGTGCATTTTGATTTCCTCAGGACGACAAACAGGCTAGTGCCTTCTCTTGCCACATTAGAGAACCACTTCAATATTCAACACAACCTTTAAGAAAGAAAGATACTCTCTGCTGCTCATCTAAATACCATCTACAAAACTAGTGAAACCATTTATATGTCTGTTTTTTAGACCTTGTCAAATTTTACATGTAATTAGATTGGTGTAGCAGGTCTTACTCTCTGTTAAGGAAATGCCCTTCTCATAGATGGCAGCAAGTATATGAATACGCTGAAGCATGAGTATATTGTTTCTTTATTCAGCAAAGCTTCTTGAGCACCTACTATGTGTCTAGCACTGTTGTAGGTGATGTGGTGACTGAAGAAAAAGACCCGGTCTCCGTCTTCAGAGAGATGCATCAGTATAGAGGTGGCTGTGTAAACAGCCTCATGGCAAAGGCTTTCCAGAAGCATGAGGGAATAGCCACTGAGTGACTTGTGCACAAACTAGAAATGGTATGCCTCTAGTTTTAAAGAGCGAAGAGTTAAGAGCAAGAGAGACAGCTGGGCTAATGATAAATAAACTTTTAAGTAAAAAAAAAAAAAAAAAAACCGCCAAAATTTTTGTGACCAATATGGAGATTAACAGTGTGGCCATAATGTTTTCTTGGAGAGAAAAGTTGAAGTTTGAAGGGAAAGACACTAAAAATCCTCAAGGAATCAGTCTAGTAGCAAAGCAACGTGGAGACTGAGAGCGTATAACACGTGCTATGAGAGAGTCTACGGGGACTTAAACACAAAGTTCAGGAGCTGTGTAGAAGC
This sequence comes from Leontopithecus rosalia, assembly GCA_028533165.1. Taxonomy (NCBI): domain Eukaryota; kingdom Metazoa; phylum Chordata; class Mammalia; order Primates; family Cebidae; genus Leontopithecus; species Leontopithecus rosalia. The sequence continues at coordinate 40,423,600 of CM052666.1, read as the reverse complement.
CCAGGAATATTTCACACAAGCCTAAGTAGATGAGTGCAGTGGAATCAAAGAGAATAATAAAGTCCTCTCTTAATTAAAGCAGCTGAGTCTTGTAGCCCAGAAACCTTTTAATGCCAACCTGGCTTAAAGTCTCAGAACTCTCGTAGAAGTGTTCTGACTCCAAAAGAGTTTAGGGTGAGTTCGATTTCCTTCCTTCTATTGCTCGTTGCAAATTGTAAAGGAAAATTGGGGCTGGAAGAAATTGTGATTACAAATAGATAAACTGTAAAGGTGCCATATTTGCCCAGGTATTTATATTTCTGTACATTTTACTCTGATGTAGTCCAGCTGACTATACTATTCTTTAACAGTGTGCAAAGCCCTTGCAATTAAGAAATATATTTGTATAAAAATATATGTGATTAAAATTAATAATGTTTTTAACTCAGTTAATTATGCTTATGGGATTTTTGGCTCTTCAGGGGCTGAAGGTACCAAAAGTCTGCACCCCCTCCACACACTCATACCTGTGAAGGCAGCTTATCTTAAATGCAGGCAAGATGAAATAACAGGAACAGCTAACATCCGTTGAGTTCTGCTATATTGCAGACACTGTATTAATTATTTTGCATGTTGTATTTTAATTAATTCTCTCAAGTACCTCAGAATCTAGGAACCATAACTGTCATCATTTTACATCTTAGGAAACGAAAAGGACATTTGCACAGTTGGCAAGTAGCAGAGCCAGCATTCCAGGCCACAGGAGATCCGACCCCAAAGCCCACTCTGTCCAGGATCTCACGATACAAATTTGCCTTTTTTGAAATATAAGCAGCAGGTAAGTGCTGTCTTCTGAGGAGCAAAAAGGAAAGAAAATGGATATGGGTTAGGGATGTGAAAGTGGAAAATGAATGAAAGCTGGGAAGAACAGAGAGACCAAGAGCAGAGATCAAACAAGGCACATACAGGCAGGGCATGGCAGCTCATGCCTACAATCCCAGCACACTGTGAGACTGAGGCTGGAGGACTGCTTGAGGCCAGGAGTTGAAGACCAGCCTGGGCAACATAGTGAGACCCTCATTTCTTAAAAAAAAAGAAAAGAAAGAAAGAAATTTTTTTTAAAGGCACATAACAAGAATGGCACTAAAAATAATTTTAGTGAGGATCTCCCTGGATTAGTCAGGTTTCTTTAGAAAAGTAGAATCAATAGGAGATAGGTAGACAGATGATAGATAGATAGATAGTAGATAGATAATAGATAGATGAGATAGATATTAGCTAGATGAGATAGATATTAGCTAGATGAGAGATGACAGAGAAAGATTAGATAGATAGACAGATAGATAGATACTGATTATGAGGGATTGGCTCAGGTGACTATGGAAACAGACGTTCCACAATTTGCCATCTGCAAGCTGGAAGCCCAGGAATGTCAGTGGTGTGGTTCCAATCCAAACCCAAAGGCCCAAGAAGCAGAGTGGCCAACGTTTCTAAGTCCTAGTCCAAAGTCCAGGGCTAGAGAACCAGGAGCAATGTTCACGGTTAGGAAAGATGAATGTCTCAGTTCAAGAAGAGAGAGCAAATTCGCGCTTTCTCCACATTTTAACTCTGTCATGTCCTCAATGAATTAGATAATGACCACTCGTGTTGGTGAAGGCAAATCCTCTTTATTCAGTCTATCGACTCAAATTCTGATCTTTTCCAGAGGTATCCTCACAGATGCACCCAGAAATCATGTTTTACCAGCTACCTGGGCATCCTGCGCCCAGTCAAGTTGACATATAAAACTGCTACATTCCACGACCACTTTGCTCCTTTCCCACCTTGTTCCCCATCATTGAACTCTTTATTTCATGTGATACACCTATCACGGCTCGTATTTTTGCTTCTCTTTAATCTTGATTACTTCCCACATGAGTAGTTCTGTTTCCCCTCAATGTACATATAGCACAAAGCTACACCTCACACATAATCAGCACACAAACACTTATCGAATCAGTGATTGAATCAATTGACTAATATAATTTTCAAAACTAGAGGATCTACTCCCAGTAATGTCTTTACCAGTCAAGTAAAATTTGTTTGTTCTTCTCTAACAACAGGAGACACTACCTAGCACATATTCTCATGGGTTTCATCTCTGCCTCTTGGGCTCATAATTCATATTTGTATAGCAGTCAAGACCCAGGGGCATATGGAAAGGAGGAGGTTGAACTTACAGAGGGAAGTATGGATCTCACTGAGATCAAAGAGAGACTATTTTGATTAGTAGCTTCTGTGCTACTTAAATTTGTTATTAAAATCATTTCAGAATCACCTCCTAAGAAGAGGTGAGCTTTTTTGAAGAAATACGTAGGAAAAAGGTGATGTCAGATGGATGAGAGAATTTTGTTTCCACCATCGAGGGCCATGTGGAAGCACACGAGGAGGTGGAAGTCAAAGGGAAGAGTGGGAGTGTTAAGCAGTTGTGATTTAAGAGGGTGGAGGTAGCAAATGTGGGAAGACGAGGAAATGACAGCACTCAGTTGAGCAGTGGGCTTAGCAATCTGGCAATAAACTGGAGCTAACAAGGCCCACCTGGAGTGGTTAGTGACAAAGGAAACATTTGCAGCTCACCGAGAAGATTTAATTGAGGAGAAAATAATATGATGTCTGGCCAGCATGAGACTCATGCTGTATCTTGGACCCAACTTGTTTTGGAATTCTGAAACGTGTAAGAAATGACTGACATGCTTGTCCTTCTGGACTGAAAGCTTGTTTCTTTGGTGATATTTTAGTACCCCTGCCACATGATCGTTATTTGCTCCACAGAGATTGTATCTTGACTTTCATGTTTCTTCACATGAGACATTTCATGATTACGGTCTTTCTTATTAAAATTGTTTTATTTTATTAGTTAACTTCTTGGCACAGATGTACTTTTTATGCTAATCATAGATTTGTGCCTTTTAACTTTTTATTTTCCATCTTTTCCATGATAGTTCAACTTTGCTTGGTTATTTTATTTTTCTGCTGCATACTTATAAAACCTGTCTTCCATATTTAGGCATAAAAGATTCACTCACCTTAGAGATTCCAATATTCATTTTCTTAAAAGCCTACAGTCCATCTGTTACCATCTCATCAGATATTAAATTTCATTACCCTTTGTTGTTTCCTGCAACTTTTGGCAGAAGAGACTATTCTCCAATAAGCCCACTTACTTCATATGGCAAGAAACGTATCAAGGTTTTGTCAGCATTCGCTATAGACAAATTATTAAGTGTGTCCAAAAAATGTTTATATTTACCACTTGTTTATGTCACGGGTACAGGGTGTAGGGTGGGGGAGAAGTAGATCACAGATACAAAGAAAAGTAATGGAAACTGGAGTGCTGTATTCGTTTTCTATCACACTATAACAAACTACCACAATAATGGCTTAAAAACACATATATTTATTACCTCGCAGTTTCTGTGGGTCAGGAGTCCGGCATAGCTCTGCTGGGTTCTCTCCTCAGGCTCTAGGCTGCCATCAAGGCATCGGGTACGGTGCATTCCTTTCCAGAACTCAGGGTCTTCTTCCGATCTCATGTGGTTCTTGGCACACCTTAGTTCCTTGCAGCTGTAGGACTGGGGCTGGCTTTCAGCAAAGCCACTCTTGACTCCTGAACACCATATACAGTTCCTTGCCATGTGGCCCCCTCACAGGCCTTTCACAACAAGACACCTTGCCTCTCAAGGGCAGCAGGGCACCTTGTCCATTCCGATAAAGTAGAGTCCCATAAAACCTAATGTATAATCACCGGAGTAACTGCCCCCATCATCTCTGTGACAGTGGGAGTCGACGGAGACCACCCTGACTCGGCGGAATGAGACACTCCTCCCTTTCTCCACTGGAGTTATGTCCACTGGAGTTTTCTCCACTGGAGGAGGCCTGGAGGCCACCAGAAAAGACTCAGGACTTCCATGATCATCCATCGTGCTATGGACTAAATTGTGTCCCCACAAAATTCCCATGTTGAAACCCTAACACCCAATGTGACTGTATCTGCAGATGGAACCAATAAAAAGGCACTTAGGGTTGAATGAGGTCATAATGGTGGGCCTCTGATACGATAGGATTAGTGTCCTTATAAAAACGGGCCAAGTACAGTAGCTCACACCTGTAATCTCAGCAGTTGGGAAGGCTGAGGCAGAAGGATCACTGGAGCCAAGAGTTTGAGAACAGCCTTGGAAACTGAGGGAGATACTGTCTCTACAAAAGGAACCATTTATTTTTTTGTAATTAGCTGGGTTTGGTGGCACACACCTGTAGTACCAGCTACTTGGGAGACTGAGGTGGAAGGATCACTTAAGTCCAGGAGGTCGATGCTGTGGCCTGGGCAACAGATCAAGACCCTGCCTCAAGAAAAAAAGAAGGGACATCAGAGAGCTAGCACATGTGCATGTGTCCTGCCAAGTGTCAGGTTCCAGCCCATGCTGAGGTCTGAGGGAAGCGGGTGGATGGGTAGCAGAGAGCTGAAAGAACACTCAGGGGGGCCAGAGGCAGGTGAAATATGGTTTTTATCATGTTCTCTCTCTGCCAGCTTTTTTCCAGCTGCCCACTCTGGCCGCGGCCCTTCTCAGCGGCTGGCTCTGCAGCTCCTGCTGCCCCCATGGCTTCTCCTTACAGGGTCAGCAGCTTCACTGTCTCTCTGAATATGAGCCACAGGTATTGCATCAGCAGGGCAGTTATACCTTTTACAGACACTAGTGGCTCAGCACCAAGTATGAGCTTTACACAAACAGGTTATACAGTGAGTGGAATTGTGTGCCCGTGCTCCGGACTCGCTGAGTCACACTGGCCCAGCTGTCTGCCTTGGCCTATTCTTGACTAAAGCACATCAACTTTCCCTACACCACGCTGGTGCACTCACTCTCTCCCTCTTTCTCTATCTCTCTCTCCCCCTCTGTATCTCCTTTACTCACATAACTGACAAAGGACTAGTACCTAGAATATACAAAGAACTATCAGTTCTTTAAAACCTCAACAGTTCAAAACAAAACAACAGCAAAAAATCCAATTAGAAAGTAGACAAAGGACAATACATTTCACTGAAGAGGATATGTAAATGGCAATATGCACACAAAATGATGTGGTTGTTGGTACACTTTAATTCCTTGAAGCTGTAGGACTGGGGCTGGCTTTCAGCAAAGCCACTCTTGACTTCTAGGAGACCATATACAGTTCCTTGCCATGTGGTTACCTCCCACCATCACTTGGTTAGGGAAGTAGAAATTAGGACCACAATGTGCTATCACTACATATCTATTATATAACAAACTGTGACAACATCAAATGCTGACAAGGACACAAGGAAGATGGAACTTTCATATGTTTACATTACTGATGTAAAATAGGACAACGACTCTGAACAGTACTTTAGCAGTTTCTTTAAAATCTAAATACACATTTACTCTGTGACTCAACAATTGCATTCCTGAGCATTTCTCTCAGAGAAATGAAAACTTACATCCACACAAAGACCTATACATGATTATTCATAGCACCTTGATTTTTTAATAACCCCAAATTGGAAACAACCAAAATGTCCTACAACAGGTAAAGAGTTAAGTAAATTGTGATATATCCATACCGTGGCACACCATTCCACAGTTAAAAGGAACAAACTATTAGCACATGCAATAACTTGGATAAATATCAAAAGCATTATCCTGAGTGGGAAAAAATAATCTCAAATGGAATACTTCATAATTCTATTTATGAAACATTCTCAAAATAAAAAAATACTATGGCAATGAAGAACGAATTAATGGTTGACAGGGATTACGGATAGTGCAGAGGAAGCCGGTGTGTGTGACTATAAGCTAGCAGTATAAAGGGGATCTTTCTGGTGATGAAATCCATCTATATCTTGATCGTGATGGTAGCTATGTGAATCTACATATGTAATAAAATGACATAGAACTATACATGTATGTTATGATAGTGTCAATTTCCTGGTTTTACTATTGTGCTATTGTTACATAATATGTAACCAATGGGGGAAAACTGGGTGATGAATAGAGAGGACCTCTCTGAACCATCATTGCAGTTTGCTGTCACTTTAAATTATTTCAAAATAAAAAGTTTCAAAATTTGAAAATATATGTGTATTTATATATGTATGTATGTATCTATTTACTGGTAAAATCACTATAACCTTTAGGTGTTTTGTTTTGTTTTAATGATTTTTGAAGCTACTAATTTAGGACAAGAATATTTCTATACCTCTACTATGTTACCCAGTCTGTGTGTTGGTGGGATGACCTTCAGTAAACTCTCTGAACCTCTGTTTCTATAGCTGTAAAATTGGGATAATTGAACTTTACATGCCCACAGCGTTTTTCTAAGGGTCAAACAAGGTAAAGTGAAAACCCCAACCCTCTACCTGGCAAATGACAGACCCTGAGTGAAAATTAATTTCTTTCCTTCCTTCTTGTTTTTCTTTCACTTTGTGTTGCATTCCTTGATGAATTCTTATTTTCATTGGGGTTTCAAGTACAATTCTGGCTCCATTATATCATGGTTTCCCCCTTTCTCTTTGATGTAACACTTTTCTTCAGTCAAGGTACAGTGGCTTTAACTGAGAAAGTTTCTACAATTATGAACCTTCTGGAAGAGAACTTGCTTAGGTTTTGGGGGTTTTGTAAAATTCTTTTTCTCCCCTTTTAAAAAACATCAGATGCCCCGTTTCCAGTGCTTTGCTTAGGTTGCTAAAGGAAATGATTTAGCTGGGTGCAGTGGCTCAGGCTCCTGTAATCCCAATACTTTGAGGGGCTGAGGCAGGAGGGTTGCTTATGGCCAGGAGTTCAAGACCAGCCTGGGCAACACAGTGAGACTCCATCTCTACAAAAAGCTTTTCTTTAAAAAAAAAAAAAGCCAAGTATGATGGTACATTCCCAGGAGCTTGAGGCTGCAGTGAGCTATAACTGCACTACTGCACTCAGGCCTGGGTAACCCACCAAGGCTCTGTTCACCCCCAATCTCCCCTAAAATAAAATAAGATAAAAAATAAAGATAATGATTCACAGCCTAGATAGAAAAAATCTGATGGATAAAAGGAATTGAAGCTCTTTGTAGAAATGTCCATTCAAATATTGGGGCAGGCAATGACTAAGATAAGCCTTGACTGTCTTTTTGCGTCATAAAGTAAGAAAATTATGAAGAACTGACGGGAGCATGTCTAAAGGAAACAGAAGCTTAATTAAATATATTTCCACAGGTTAAAAATGGCACAAATTGGATATTAAAAAGAATTAGCAAGAAGGAGGCAGCCAAAACAGTATAATCTCCTTCAATTCCCCCCAAAACATAAATAGCAACTAAGAGAGCGAAACAGAAGACTCATGAGTGACCTCTAACAATACATCTAGGTGACAAGTATGTGTTTGGTCCCCCAAGTACAAAACACCCTCACCTACAGCATGTCAGTAGTATCAGCATTTGCACCAGAGGAAAAAAGTAATGACCAATGAGCTTCTAATGGCCTTGGGATCATGACAACAAGAATCACCATGTGGTACTCACTGCAAAGTACAAGTTCATCTGCGAACAGTGGCTGAAATTGAGAGGGGGCTCTGGAGGGTGAACCTAACCGGCAAATTCACAGGGATCATGTTGTAATCAGGCCGAATGATAGAAAAGGTCTAATGGAGCAGTCTGGGTCTCAAAACTCTCAAAATTAACAAGCTAAATCTCCTGCCTAAGACAAAATGCAGCACTGAAAGCAAACTACTGAAAAGAGAATCCAGATTAGGCAGGATTTGAATTATAAGGGAAAATAAAGAGAAGATCTAGCTAAAAGGTGGAAAGCAAAGTAAGGAGAAAAAGGAAACAAATCTCAGAAATTACTTTTGGTCACTTTGGAGGATAAAAACCCAGAATGTTTAGATCTATAGAGCAAGAAAAATCTCTTCTGCCCTTTTCCTGAAAGCACTGGAAAAAAGATTGTAGTTAAATTTCATACAAAGTTTTTAAAAGAAAAATAGAATAGAATAACATGCCTGTGGATAATAAAATCATGCCAGGAAAACAGGCCCATAAAAACCCCACATAAACTATAATATTTTTTAAAACTCAAAAAATAAAAGCTTTGTAAAAATTATTAGATGAAAACATAGATCAAAATTAGAGAAATGGAAAAAATCAGATAATTATTGAAAACAAACATTTAAGAAAACAGGTGACAGGACTCAAGAAAGAATTAGAAAAAATAAAAATAATTTTAGAAATAGAAACAAAACCAGAAGAAACACACATACACTTTAAGAGAAACAGAAAACGGAAATGTGGAAGTTAAAAAAAAAAATTAAGGAAAAGATAAGAATTTGAAAGAAAGATAAATATAGAAGATAAAAGGCTAACATTCATGTAACAAGAACCTCAAAGAGAAAACCTAAACAACAGAACAGAATTAATGTTAAAAATTATAATTCAAGGCCCGGCATGACAACTTTTGCCTGTAATCCCAGCACTTTGGGAGGCTGAGGCAGGCCTGTAATCCCAGCTATTTGGGAGGCAGAGGCAGGAGAATTGCTTGAACCCAGGAGACGGAGGTTGCAGTGAGCTGAGATTGCACCACTGCACTCCAGCCTAGGCAACAACAGCGAGACTCCGTGTCAAAAAAAAATTAGAATTTAAGAAAACTTTTTGAAATAAAAATAACGTGACACTACATATTGAAAGGGTAAACAACTAGTAAAAATGTTGGATTTTTTTGGTAAAAATAATCCTCCAGACATCAAACAAAAAACTAAGACTCTTGTAAGGAAGGATAAAAGGCAGATTGTCATTAGACTTTTCTATAGAAGAAAATGTAAATTATGGATTTAATATCCAGACAAAATTAATTTCAAGTAGGAAGGTAAATTGCTATAAACAGGCAAGAACTCACAAAATACTATTCCCATATGGATGTCCAGAAAAATCTACCAGAGCTTCAAAAAATAAAAAAGACTAGAGAAACATCAAAACAAGAACTAGTGCTGAGTATTATATAAGTAAATAGTCAGGGTCTACAATCATGACCTTACAAGGTCAAATCCAGAATAAAATAACATAAAAAAGTGACATTTAAAGCACTTTATGATGTTAAAGGCTACAATCACAATCAAGATATAATAGTTATTGATAGTTATATACCTAATAAAATAGCAAGAATTTGCACAGAGCAGCAACCACAGAAAAGGAGAATTAACAAACATGCAAATAAAAGAATTTAGCAAATTCCTGAAAGAAAGAGATAGAAGATAGGCAAAAGCCACATACCTATAATAGAAACCCAAAAGAGGAAACCGAAGCAATAGAATGGAGCAGAAAAGGATCATTAAGAAACATACAAATAATAGAAAATTTTAACATAGTTCTCAAACCAAGACAGATCACAGGGATAAAAATTTAAGTGAAGACACAGAAAACCTGAATACAAAATCAATGAGGTAGATGTACAGGAATATATTGAGCTCTCAAGCCCAATACTAGAAACTATCTACTTAAATTACATCAATACTCATGAAAAATGATCACATGAGGCCATAAAGAAAACCCCAATAAATTCCAAACAATTGTCTGACAATAAGGCAATCCAGCTAAAAATAATGAAATTTATAAAAACCAGAAAGCTCTTTCCTCCAGAAAAATTCAGTTAACAACATTTAATTCAAAGAAGAAATACAGGCTGGACGCAGTGGCTCACACCTGTAATCCCAGTGCTTTGGGAGGCCAAGGCAGGTGAAATATTTGAGGTCAGGAGTTCGAGACCAGCCTGGCCAATACAGTGAAACCCTGTCTCTACTAAAAATACAAAAAATTAGTTGGGTATGTGACAGAAGCCTGTAATCCCGGCTACTCTGGAGGCTGAGGCACAAGAATCACTTGAACCTGGGAGGTGGAGGTTTCAGTGAGCCAAGATTATATCACTGTACTCTAGCTGGGGTGACAGAGTGAGACTCCATCTCAAAAAATAAAAAACGAATAATAAATAAAATAAAACAACACACTTTTTGGACAAATAACTGTATTTTTCAAAAAAAGTATTTAGAGAGAATAATAACATCATTTTATATTTTTGCAAACTTCCTTAATGTCTGGCTTAGTATCGGATAACTGGATACTCCTGTCTGTTTCTGCATTCAATTTGTTGCAATATGTTGTTTTGGTTGAGGTATGTGAAGATAATCTGGCTTCACACACTCATGTAGGTGGAAAAAAGAGCAATATGTTAATATCTTTTTTTGTATACATGTGAATATTCATCTTTGATACTATACTAAAACTTGGCAAGTGGTAGCTGCTTAAATGTTAGGTACAATGTGGAAAATGAAATCAGATCAATTGAACTTCTCACTTAAGTACATTAAAATCCATTATGGTTCTTTTACCCACATGGCATCATGCATTAATCATTTGCAAAGTATTGGCTTGCTGAGTTTTATAGATCTTCAGAATGTTGACATATTACAATATACAATATTGAAAAAACATAGTTGTTCATATCATTACTGATCTCATCCATTGTAAGCTGTCAAGTTCATGTGACAAGTACAATTTTTCAAACTTCAAATTTTTACTTGAGAGCTCAAATGCTACCATTGGCAAAAAATACAGCAGTAATTTTTCTTGAAGTGTCAGGATCATTACATTGCTTCTTGAGAAAATTGCTGCCATTTATCCAAGTTTGAATTACCATATTTTGTTAGTTGTTCTTTAAAGTAGAAGTGGTGCTCCATTTAAACATTTAAAAAATGGCTAGTTCAGCTTGCAACTAAAATACCACCACAAATGCTTTTACTCAGGACATTATACTTCAATATGCAGCAGAAATGCCTTATATGCATTTCCAACTCAATAGAATATTTAAATGACATATATTTAATAAAATTAATATTTTACTCCTTGATACAAAAGATCTTTAAGTGAAATTAGAATTTTTTGTTTTTTTTGGCAAGTACATGTTGAATGTCACTGACTACACTCCAGTTTGTTGTGAACGCCCTGATTTATGCTAAGGCAGTTTTCTCTACCATCACTTTTACACGGTAAGTGTAAATGTCCCTACATGAAAAAGTAAATTAACCTTCTAGATTTATTATGAAGATGGTTTTCATCTCACAAACACCCCTGAAAGGCCTTTGGGTACTTCCAGGGGTCCATAAACTACACATTAATGACCTCTGGCCTAAACTCTCCACTTAAAGGCAAAGGTTACCACACAGAGTTGAAAATAAAAAAGAGCAAGACCAAATTATATGCTGTCTATAAGAAAGACACTTTAAATATAAAAACACAAATTCATTAAGTAGATGAATAATAAAAATATACCATGCAAACACTGATCCTGAGGCAGCTGGAGTGGCTTTAATAACATTAGACGAAGTAGACATGAAAAAGTATATGCTCATCAGTAAAAAGGGACATTTCATAATGATAAAGGATCAATTTGTTAAGAGGACATTATAATCCTAAATGTGTATGCACCCAATTACACTGATACTAAAGACATGAAGAAAATACGGCTTAACTAAAGGGAGAAATGGTCAAATCCCCAATTATGTTTGGAAATTTCAACACCCCTCTTTCAGCCCTTTCATCTTTCAGCCTCTTTCATCCACCCCTCAGGTGGATCCCTTGAGGTCAGGAACCACCAGGTCTTTCCCACAGCACGTGGGAATGATGGGAGTACAATTCAAGATGAGATGTGAGTAAGGACACAGAGTCAAACCATATCGGCTTCCATCTCAACAAACCGAAAATACACTCAAAGCAATTAGAAGGAAGAAAGTAATGATGACAAGACCAGAAATTAGTACAAATAGAAAATATAGAAAAGCAATAGAGAAAATGAAGTCAAAAGATGGTTCTATGGTTCAACGAAAATATTTAAAAGATTTTTCTTTTTCTCTTTTAAAAAAACATATGATTTGTATTAAAATTAATAAACTTATATCTTGATGGATTAAAAAATAAATAAGATTCAAATTACCAATATCAGGAATGAGAGGGGCTATCACCATAAACATACTTATTTTAGGAGGACTGTAAAAGAATGTTACGATTAACTTTACGCCAATAAATACAACAATTTACCTGAAATAGAAAAGTTTATTAAAAGATATGAAATGCCAAAACTGAGACAAAATGTAAAAGAAAATCTGAATACCCCCATATCAATTAAATAAACTAAATTTTTCAAAGCCTTCCCACAGAAAGAGAACTCCATGCTTACAAAGCTTTACCGATGAATTCCATTTAATATTTGAGGTAGAAATAATACCATTTATACACAAGCTCTTTCAAAAAACAGAGTAAAAGAAACACTTTGCAATTCATTTCATGAGGACAAAATAACCCTGAAAACTAGACAAGACATTACAAGGAAAGAATACTACAGACTAATATCATTTATGAACAGAGATACAAAATTATTTTTTTTTTTTTTTTTTTTTGAGACGGAGTTTCGCTCTTGTTACCCAGGCTGGAGTGCAATGGCGCGATCTCGGCTCACTGCAACCTCCGCCTCCTGGGTTCAGGCAATTCTCCTGCCTCAGCCTCCCAAGTAGCTGGGATTACAGGCACGCGCCACCGGGCCCAGCTAATTTTTTTATCTTTAGTAGAGACGGGGTTTCACTATGTTGACCAGGATGGTCTCGATCTGTTGACCTCGTGATCCACCCGCCTCGGCCTCCCAAAGTGCTGGGATTACAG
>CM052666.1:40399778-40410395 GCA_028533165.1 Leontopithecus rosalia | reverse complement strand
GCCTCGGCCTCCCAAAGTGCTGGGATTACAGGCTTGAGCCACCGCGCCCGGCCTTGAGATACAAAATTATTTTAAAGAATAGCAACTCAACAGCTGGGCGCGGTGGCTCAAGCTTGTAATCCCAGCACTTTGGGAGGCCGAGGCGGGTGGATCACGAGGTCAAGAGATCGAGACCATCCTGGTCAACATGGTGAAATGCTGTCTGTACTAAAAATACAAAAAATTAGCTGGGCATGGTGGCACGTGCCTGTAATCCCAGCTACTCAGGAGGCTGAGGCAGGAGAATTGCCTGAACCCAGGAGGCAGAGGTTGCGGTGAGCCGAGATCGCGCCATTGCACTCCAGCCTGGGTAACAACGGCGAAACTCCGTCTCAAAAAACAAACAAATAAATAAAAGAATAGCAACTCAAAATTAGCAATATGTAAAAAGGATAATACATTGCGACCAAATGGGATTTATCCAGGGAATGCAAGGTTGGTTTAACATTCAAAAATCAACTAATGTAATTTACCATCCTAACTGAACAAAAGAGTAAAAACCAAATAAGTTTCCCAATGGATGCAAGAAAAGCTTTGAACACAATTTAATATAAATTTATAATAAAAATTCTTAGCAAACTAGAAATAGAAGGAATTTTTCTCAACCTTATAAAAGGCCCCAGTGAAAAAATTACAACTAACATTTTACGTAATGGTGAAATACCCCACCTCCCCTCAGCATTTCTATTCAGCTTTATACTGGAAGCCCTAACTAGTATAATGAGGTAAAGAAAAGAAATAAAAAGCACATGTACTTGAAAGAAAAAAATCAAATTGCCTTTATTTGCCAATGACAAGATCATATACATAGGAGCTTACATAAAAGCTATTAGAAATTAATAAGTCAATTTAGCAAAGTCCAAGGATGTAAGATCAATATACACATATCAATTATATTTCTATATGCTGGCAATAAATCACCAGAAATTTTTTACTTTGTTAAAAATGTACCATTTATAATAGCTTCAAAGACCATGAAATACTTAAGAATAAAAGTAATAAGTATATGTAAGATCTGTAAATTGAAAGCTAAAAAAAATTATTAAGGAAAATTTTAAACTACCTAAATTGGTGAAATATGCCATCATTACTAATTAGAAATTCAATTTCTTTTTTTTTCTGGAAATTCTATTTTTTTGTTGTTTTTTTTTTTTTGTTGTTGTTGTTGCTGTTTTTTTGAGACAGGGTCTCACTCTGTCACCTGGGCTAGAGTGCAGTGGTGCCATCTTGGCTCACTACAACCTCTACCTCCCAAGCTCAAGTGATCTTCCCACCTCAGCCTTCTGAGTAGCTAGGACCACAGGTGTGCACCACTATACCCAGTTAATTTGTTTATTTGTAGAGACCAATCTGGGCAACATGGGGAAACCCTGACTACAAAAAATACAAAAGTGAACTGGGTGTGGTAGAGCAAGCCTGTAGTCTCAGCTACTCAGGAGGCTGCGGTGGGAGAATCACATGAGCCTGGGAAATCAAAGTTGCAGTGAGCCGTGATTGTGCCACTGCAATCCAGCCTGGGCAACAGAATAAAGTTAAAATGGGCCATATAATTCAGCTATTGCACTCCTAGGTATTTACCAAAGAGAAATGAAAACGTACTTCTACCCAAAGACCTATACAGGAATATGCATAGTAGTTTTATTCATCATAACCAAAATCTGGAAATAACTACAATGTCCATCAACAGATGAATAAACAAATTTTGAGATACCCACACCATTACGCCCAGCAGTTTTATGGAATGAATAACTGACACACACAACATGGCAGACTCTCAAAAACAGTATGTTCTGCAAAGAAAGTCAGATACAAAAGAGTACATATTGCATGATTCTCTTTATACGAAATTCTGGAGAGAACAAAACAAAGCTATAGTTACTGAAAGCAGATAAATAAGTCACTGGGACCAGTTCCCTGGTAGAAGCCTGACTGCAAAAAGGCACAATGGATCCTTGTTCAGTGGTAGAAATGTTCTCTATTTTGACTATGGTCATTATTACACAGGTCTATATATTTGTACAAATTTCTTGAAACTACATTTAAAATAGTCAGACATGGTGGCACTCACCTGTAGTCCCAACTACTTGGGAGGTTGAGGTGGGAGAATCACTGTAGTCCAAAAGTTCAAGGCAGTGGGAACTATGACTGCGTCACTGTACTCCAGCCTGGGCCACAGAGTGAGACCCTGTCTCCAATAAATAAATAAATAAATAAATAAATAAGATGTATCTTATATAAAAGAATGTTTGAATAAATTTTATTTTTTTTAAAAGAAGCTAGAAATTCAGATTTTTAAAATGTGACATCTGTTGGGCATGGTGGCTCACACCTGTCATCCCAGCACTTTGGGAGGCTGAGGCAGGAGGATTGCTTGAGGCCAGAAGTTTGAGACCAGACTGGGCAACATAACAAGATCTTACTTCTATATATAAAAAAAATTAAAATTAAAAGTTAAAAAAATAACAACTAATTAAAACTTAAAAAATACTTTTAGACTAAGGTGATACATCTGTGACCCAGAATTCTGCTCCACAGTTTACCAAGTATATTAGCCAAGATTCTGCAGAGAAAAAGAACCAATAGGAGATATGTATATATATATATACACACACACATATATGTGTAAAATGTACAATGTATGTATGTATGTGTGTGTGTGTGTATACACATATACATATGGAGATTTATTATGAGGAATTGGCCCACATGATTATGGAGGCCGAGAAGTCCCACAATCTGCTGTCTGCAAGCTGGAGACCCAGGGAAGCCAGTCGTGTAATTTAATCCAAGTCCAGCACCTTGAGAGCCAGGGAGCAGATGGTGTAACTCCCAGTCAAGTCTGAAGGCATGAGACGGGGGTTTCGAGGCCAGGGAAGTGGAGGGCGGGGGATAGGAGCACTGGTGTAAATTCTGGAGTCCGAAGGCCTGAGAACCGAGCGCTCTGATGTCCCAGGGCAAGAAATGATGGATGCCCCAGCACAAGAAGACTGACTTTGTCCTTCTTCCACCTTTTTATTCTATTGGGTTTTCAACAGATTAAACGATGCTCTCCGACATTGGTGAGAGCATCCCAATTTTCTTTAGTCAGTCTTTCAGAAACATCCTCACAGACATACCCAAAAACAATGTGTGACCAGCTCTCTGGGCTTTCCTGAGTCCAGTTATGACACAGAAAATTAACAATCACGCCAAGTTTTCTGACAAGTCTCTTATGTTAACTTTACAACAACTATTGATTTCAGGACTATTAGTACGTCAATTTTACACTGATGTCTCATTACATATTTTTCCCAATTTCACATAACTTTTACATAGCAAAGCGAGGACTAAAACCAGAATCCCAACTTTTCAAATCCTTCGTCTGATCCATTTCATTTTATAGTTGTTAACAGGTTTTTCTTTAAAAAAAATTAATAATCTGGCTGGGCACGATGACTCAAGCCTGTAATCCCAGCATTTTGGGAGGCCGAGGCGGGTGGATCATGAGGTCAAGAGATCTAGACCATCGTGGTCAACATGGTGAAACCCCGTCTCTACTAAAATTACAAAAAAAAAAAAAATTAGCTGGGCATGGTGGTGCGTGCCTATAATCCCAGCTACTCAGGAGGCTGAGGCAGGAGAATTGCCTGAACCCAGGAGGCGGAGGTTGCAGTGAGCCGAGATCGCGCCATTGCACTCCAGCCTGGGTAACAAGAGCGAAACTCCGTCTCAAAAAAAAAAAAAATTAATAATCTTAGGTTTCTTCTTACTTAACACAACAATGAAATTAATGAACAAGTGATCTTGGGCTACAACTAATTTCCTTTTTTCCTATTGTTCCACAGGAATAGTTCTGTACTTAGCATCATCACACATCCCTTGAGTCCTTAACTTATTTAAATACATTTTTAATGCATTAAGTCTCTCCCTAGTTCAAATTTCTCTTCTTAGGAATCTCTTATGATTTCCCTCATTTTGTGCTCACAGGATTAGAGTCTCTTTTATATCACATTCTGTTAACAAGTGTAACATGGCAGCCTAGGTCCTAAACTCCATGCTCTAACTAAAGAAACATAAAATATTATGTAATTAACATCTTCAGAAAAAAACACTGTTCCTCCACATTATACCAATGTAAGGTGGGCTGGTGAAAAAGGGGTTACTTATCGAATGGCAAAATAACATTCATTAATAAGACACATATAACAATGTATCTATAAATTGTTATGCTTAAAAAATGTATACACATGTGTGCTTCAGAGTTCCTGTACTCAAAACAAATTTCAAACTTAATAAAATTTATATTAAAGTTCTGAATGTATTTCTAAGTAAGAATTCTTAATCAACCTGGAATAAGAGACACTCCTACAAAATACAAAGTAATAATAGGAATTCCTGTTTCCAGTTGTTGTGATAAAAAAAAACAAAGTGTTTTTCCTAGTCTTTCACTCAACAGTCGACAGAGAATATCTCTGTGACCTCGGTCACCAAAATCTGTGGAGATTTCTCCCCATCAAACAATCTTTGTAACCTCTCCTCTGGACACCAGCTGGGTGTCCTCTAATTCAATTCAATTCTGACACTATCTACCTAAGATAGTATTACATCCTATAGGTTGCGGGCTCAGTCCTACAACCTCCCCCAGCTTCAGATGCTAATCATAAGTAGTAGGTTGTCACTTACTTTAACTGATTGGCTATAAACTGGGGTGCTCACAGCCCCCTCCTTGCGTTCTTAATTTGCTGGAGCAGTTCACAGAACTCAGGGAAACTTTACTTATTTTACTAGTTTATTTATAAAGGAGATAATAAAAGATACAGACAAACAGCCAGATAAAGAGATACAGAGGGCAAGCCCTGGAAAGGACTGATGCATCATCCTCCTGGTACCGAATATGTTCATCAACCTGTAGCTCTCTGAACTCAGTCTTTTGGGTTTTTATGGAGGCTTCACTATGTAGGTATGATTAATTACATAATTGGCCATTGGTGATAAACAAACCTTCATCCTCCCCAGATGCTGGGTTCTGGGGCTGAAAGTTCCAACTCTCTAATCTCATGGTTGGTTACCCTGGCAATTAACCCCCACCTTGAGGCTATCCAGGAGCCTACCAAGAGTTGCCTCATTAGGAGAAAGGACACTTCTGTCACTCAGAAAACTTCCTGAGATTTAGGAGCTCTGAGTCAGAAACGAAAGACCAAGCTTTAGAAGCTCTGGGTCAAAGACCAAATATTAGAACAAAAGATTATCCTAGCACCCTATCTACAAGAGTATTAGGAGCTCTGTCTCAGGAACTGGGGCAGAAACCAAACATTAGAATAAAAGATTCTTCTAACACTCAGGAAATTACAAGGGTTTGAGGAACTCTGTGCCAGGGACTGGGGACAGAGATCAGTATGCGTATCTCTTATTACCTCACACCAGTAAAAACTGTTCCCATATAAGGAAACTCTTGGGCAGCAAAGTTGAGCTCACACGTATCTTATGATCTAAAATTTCCGTTGCTAAGTATTTACCCCAAAGAAATGCATACATATATGTACAAATGACATACAAAAATGTCCATAGCTTGGGCGTGGTGGCTCATGCCTGTGATCCCAACGCTTTGGGAGGCTGAAGCGAGCAGATCACTTGAGCCCAGGAGTTTGAGACCAGCCTGAGCAACACAGCAAAAATCCCATCTCTACAAAACATACGAAAATTAGCCAGGCCTGGTGGCATACCACTGTAGTCCCAGCCCCTCAGGGTGCTGAGGTGGGAGTACTGACTGAGCCTGGGAGGCAGAAGTTGAGTGAGCTGAGATTGTGCCACTGCACTCCGGCTGGGGCAACAGAACAAGACCCTGTCTCAAAATATATGTATATCCATAGAAGCATAATTTTTAACAGCCAGAGTGAAAACAATCTAAATGACCACCAACAATGGAATCAATTTCATGTCCAAATGTGACACATTCATACAATGGAATAGTATATGGCAATGACAGTGAACAAAATACTGCTCACATGAATCTTACCAAGATAACAGTGAAAGCAGTCAGATTTTAAGAAATACATACAATATGATTCCAGGCATATACATTTAATAAAACTAGCAAAATAATTTATGATGTTAGTAGTTAAGAGAGAAAGGTGAAAATGATCATATGGAGGGAGTCTGAGGGGGGACTCTGGGATGGCTGCTAATGTTTTACATCTTGACCGAGGTGACGGCCACATGAGTGGATCGTTTTTCATAACTTATTGGGTAGGACACTTAGGGTATGTGCATATACATATACATATAGTACTACAGCCAAAAAGTCCGTTTTAAAAACTGAAGGTTGTATTTCTATTTATGTATTGTTTACTCCTGTGACAGATTAATTTTTACACGGTTCTAAAAAGGCATTTCCAGACAGACAGAAGTTAGGTCTTCACTAAGGAAAATATTAAGCAGTACTCCTCAAAGTCAGGTCCACGGATTAATGTCAGTCTGTGAGTGTTTGCTTCCAGTCCTGATGACAGAAGTCCAGGGACTGGAAGAAGGCATTCAGAAAACTTTACAACAATTTGACAGAGTACTTTTTTGTCTGTTGAATCCAAAAATATAAACATGTGGGTATGTATTTTGTATGTCTTTGGTTTTTTCATTTAATTTTTTCCCTAGTAATTCATGTTATTATACTTTTTAAAAATACTAGGCTGTGGCCGGGCACGGTGGCTCACGCCTGTAATCCCAGCACTTTGGGAGGCTGAGGCAGGTGGATCACGAGGTCAAGAGATCGAGACCATCCCGGTCAACATGGTGAAACCCCATCTCTACTAAAAATACAAAAAATTAGCTGGGCATGGTGGCGCATGCCTGTAATCCCAGCCACTCAGGAGGCTGAGGCAGGAGAATTGCCTGAACCCAGGAGGCGGAGGTTGCGGTGAGGTGAGGTCATGCCATTGCACTCCAGCCTGGGCAACAAGAGTGAAACTCCGTCTCAAAAAAAAAAAAAAAGAAAATACTAGGCTGTGATGATTAAAAGAAAAAAAGACAGGTCTTTCAGCACAGATCGTTTAAGAAACACTGGATTAAAGGATGTGTACTTCTGGAAGCATGATCCAAGATACATGAGATAATGGTGAGGAAAGAAATGGAACTATTTGGATAAACAAAAAAATTAGTGACTGTATCAACATTAGTATCTTATGGGGATTTAAAAAATGATCTTTAAAGATACACTACTTTATATCTGAAGAAAGATATATTCAGTTGGTAGGTGTGGAGAGAATAGGGTTTAAGCATTGTTTTTTTGTTGTTGGTTTTTTTTCCCTCCCATCACTCCAGGAAGAGGGTAAAGGTACTGATTACCTTCAGGCTTCAAAATTGTAATTGTGTATGTTGTGATTTCTAAAGCCGTTACTAAAATAATAGACAATGAGATTAGGTACCACATCCATAGAGGACAAGAAAATGATAAGAAGAAATCAGTCAAAAAGAAGGTAAGAACAGTGTCGGGCTAAAAGGCATATGCACAGATACCACTAACAGGCCAGGACACAAATGTAAAAGTCAGGTATACTAGGGAAACTTGAAGGCAGAGAGCAGCTGAAAATGCCACCCAGGCTCTCACTTGTTAGTATCACACAGAGAGGCATGCCTAAGGAGCAGAACTCCAGTGGAAGGATCCTGTCTTACGCAATTCTATATATTCATGAGGGACATGGAAGGAGGCAGGGGTCACCAATGAGGCTCTCTAATGGTCAAGATTTCCTGTTCAAGAAAATGATCTTATTAAAGGGGGTTGGGGGTACTGGAACTCAGCTAATAGTATTTTCCAGAAGCTTTATGTGCTTTCATTGAGCTAATTTCTTCCAAATGAGTTTCTTGTTAAGCTCCAGAAAGTGAAGATGAAAATAAGGTCCATCTCTTTTAAAAGGAGAGGAAAAGAAGTCTAGAATAGGCAGAACTAATATAAACTATGAAATAGGATAGTGACTTTTTAAAAACACAGTTTTGTCAATTGTTATATTAAATGTAAATGAACTAAATTCTCTAGTTAAAAGACAAAATTTTCAGACTTTACTTAAAAAAATCCATATAAAGCCTAAGTATACAAAAAACTTAAAAAAAAAAGACAGAAAAGGGTGCTCTATGTAAATAATAACCAAAAGAAAGCTGATACAGTCACACACACACACACACACACACACACACACAAATATATATGTATATTACATGAATATACATATATGTCCATATGTGTATATATATACTTATAACCATATATGTGTATATAGCTCTATTATGCTCTGTCTCTTCTCTGTCTCTCTTTATGCACACACACACAAACATGGGCACACACAGTCATGCATTGTTAATGACAGGGATGTATTCTGAGAAATCTTTCAACAGTCAATTTTGTCATTGTGGAAACATCATAGAATGTACTTACACAAACCTAGATGGTATGGCCTGCTACATACCTAGGCCTATTACATATCTATTTTCCCTCTGCTGTACAGTACGTTGCTGTGCTGAATATCATAGGTATAATGATAAGTATAACATAATGGTAAGTATTTTTGTATCTAAACACAGAAAAGGTATAGTAGAAATACAGTATTATAAGGCTGGGCACAGTGGCTGATGCCTGTAATCCCAGCACTTTTGGAGGCCCAGGAGGGCAGATTTCGAGGTCAGGAGATCAAGATCTGCCTGGCTAACATGGTGAAACCCCGTCTCTCCTAGAATTACAAAAAAAAAATTAGCTGGGTGTGGTGGCACGCACCTGGAATCCCAGCTACTCCGGAGGCTGAGGCAGAAGAATTGCTTGAACCCAGGAGGCGGAGGTTGCAATCAGCTGAGATTGTGCCACTGCACTCCAGCCTGGGTGACAGAGTGAGACTCTGTCTCAAAAAAAAAAAACAAACCAAAAAACCCACACTATTATATCTTATGCAATGACTGTCATATCTGTGGTCCATTATTGAACAAAATGTTATGTGGCACATGACTGTGTGTGTGTCTGTGTGTGTGTGTGTATAGTTTTTAACACGAGACAAAATAGATATGATGATCAAAAGCCCTATTAAAAAGGGTCTCTTCATAATAATATAAGGTTCAATTCATCAGGAAGGCAGAAGAATTCTAAAATTTGTATGTTTCTAATAACATTGCCTTAAAATATATAAATCAAAAATTGACAAAATGTCAAGAAAAATAGACAAATTCACATCAGAGTGGAAGATTTTAACATTCCTCTCTCAGTAACTGATAGATTATGAAGACCATCAGTAAAGATATAAAATATTTTAATAATATGATTATGATTTTTTAAAATGTTATGATGAACATATATAGAACACTCAACTACAGAATGCATATTCTTTTCAAGCACACATGTAGAATATTTACAAAAATTTACAAAAAGCTGTGACTGGGACACAAAGCAAGCCTCAATAAATTTTAGGATTGTAATTGTACAAAATACATTCTCATATTTTGGGGAATTGAAAAATAAAAGTCTAAGGAGAAATCATAACACAAAAACTTTTTTGAACTCAGATAGTTAAAATATGACATCTCAAACATATAAGACATCACTAAATAAGTCATTAGAGAAAAATGTATAGATGTACATCATATGTTGAAAAAGAAGGCAGGCACAGTAGCTTACACTTGTAATCCCAGCACTTTGGGAGGCCAATGCTGGAGGATTGCTGGAGAAGGAAGGCTGAAAGTGAATAAGCTATTCATCTATGTCAAGAAGTTAGAAAAAGAACAGCAAAATGAAATTAAAGAAAGTAGAAGACAATAATCAAGACAGCAGCAATTAATTAATTACAAAACAAGTATAAAATAAAAAGTCAACTAACCCCTCATTTGCATTTTTTGAAAACACTGGTAAAACTGACAAACCTCTGGTGAGAATCAACCAGGAGAAAGAGGAGAAAGAGAACACATAAATAACCAATATCAGGAATGAGAAAGAAGTTATTACAGGTTGTCAGATATTAAAAATAAAATAAGACAATATTATAAAATCTTTGTCAATAAATGAGTTTAAATGAAATAAATTCCTAAAATAATCATGATATATTCGTGCAATAAAATATCATGTAGCAGTAAAATGAACAAATACAGCTACTCACAATATAGATGAAACTGAAATACATATTATTAAGAACAAGGAGAAAGTCAAAAATAAACTTACTTATGAACTGATACATTAGAGGAAACACTCTGATGAAAACTAAAGGAATGATTATCCCAAAGTTGGGGGAGTGGGTAGTGGTTACTCTTGAGGAAAGAGGGGCTCTGACTGGAGCAGAGCACAGCGGATCCTGAGTTCTGCTTATGCTGTTTTCTGGACCTGGGTGGTATCAATAGTTATACAGGTGTTTGCTTTAAAATGATTGGCCAATCTACATGCATGTTTTATATACTTTCTATATTACATTTCATAATTTTTAAAAAATAATATAGAACTAAAAAGAAAGTCATGTGGGTACGTTATTTCACTCATTAGCTCTTTCTCTTTCTCATTCAAACACAGTATGTTGCACACTCTAAGAAAAGCATTCTTTTCTAAGTTATTAACATATGATTCTGGAGGCTGGACTGCCCCAT
>CM052666.1:40375596-40399678 GCA_028533165.1 Leontopithecus rosalia | reverse complement strand
TGGAGTGCAATGGCGCGATCTCGGCTCACCGCAACCTCCGCCTCCTGGGTTCAGGCAATTCTCCTGCCTCAGCCTCCTGAGTAGCTGGGATTACAGGCACGCGCCACCATGCCCAGCTAATTTTTTGTATCTTTAGTAGAGACGGGGTTTCACCATTTTGACCAGGATGGTCTCGATGTCTTGACCTCGTGATCCACCCAAAGTGCTGGGATTACAGGCTGAGCCACCGCACCGAGATTTTTTTTTTTTAAGCTCATCAGCTATCGCTAGTGTTAGTGTATTTTGTGTGTGTGTGGCCCAGGGAAGCCAGATTAGACACCCCTTCAGATTCTAGTCCTAGTCTGAAGGCTAGGGAACTAAGAAAACCAAGGGCAGTTCCAGCTTATCAGAAAGAGAATGAGAGATTCCTCCCTTCCTCCACTTCTCATTTTATTCAGGCCCTTGGTAGGAGGGACTGTGTTCAGCCGCCTCGAGGGAGGGCTGTGCTTTACTCAGTCTACTGATTGACATGCTAATCTCTTTCAGAAACCCTTCACAGACAGACCCAGAAAGAACGTTCACTAGCTGTCTGGGCATCCTGTGATCCAATCACATTGACACAGAAAATCAGCTATCACAGGAATTGAGCTGATTTCATCTCCTTTTTGAATCAGAACTTTGATTGCCATAATAAGGTAGCTAATATCCAATATATATATTTGTCTAAGGCAGTCCTTTTAATTAAAAGTTATAGCGCCCCCCCATGGTGGTTCATGCCTGTAATCCCAGCACTTTGGAGGCCAAGGTGGGCATATCACCTGCGGTCAGGAGTTTGAGACCAGCCTGGCCAACATGGTGAAACCCCGTCTCTACTAAAAATACAAAAATTAGCCAGGTGTGGTGGTGCGTGCTTGTAATCCCAGCTACTAAGGAGGCTGAGGCAGGAGAATCGTTTGAACCTGGGAGGCAGAGGCTGCAATGAGCCGAGATTGCACCACTGCACTCCAACCTGGGCAACAGAGCGAGACTCTGTCTCAAAAAAAAAAAATTATGACAACAACAAAATAATCGAATATTAATTTAAGCAGATGTAAATATTACTATAAATTGCAAACAGAGGAGCCCTGCTGTTAAATTCCAATTTCCCTTCACTAAGGAGTCAGTGAAAACTCTTTAACATAAGTAGCTGAGGGTGGTGGTGCATGCCTCTAGTGCAAGCTACACAGGAGGCTGAGGTGGAAGGATCACCTGAGCTCAGGAGTTGGAGGCTGCAGTGAGCTATGATTGTGCCACAGTACTCCAGCCTTGGTGACAGCCAGACCCTGTCTCTAAAAAAATTGAAAATAAAGAAAAAAAAAAGAAAACTCTTAGCCAGTGGAGTTAAAATAATATCTCTTTTTGGAGTCAACTCTGCGTAACTCTCCTCTTTTTGTCAAAGTTCTGCAGAGGCTCTTCTAGTATCTCAAACTTCTCTTGGTGTACACTTCTCTGCCACTGTCTTGTGTTTGCTTCTTCATTACTATTTGTGGAAAAATACTCCTTGTTTCTGTGACTGCTCAAAGATCAATTCCTTTAAAAATCTTTTTGGAAGGAAAAAGTAGCTTCTAACTGGACGTTTAGGTAATGAAAATGCTTTTCTGTTGAATATAAATGTTGTTACCTGGTGCATCATTATCCATCGCTTCTAGGGTTGCTATTTAATCTTTTTATTTCCACCGTGTTGCAGTTTCTACCACACCACACTTAACTCACAATTTAGGGCTTGCTTTTACATGCATTAGTTAGCTATTAAGTATCAGGTGAATTGGAGAAAAGCATCAGGTTAATTATGAAAAAAAATGGAGAGAAAATGTAAATTGATCTGAAAAGAATTTTTGAATTTGAGTATGTTGTATTGTCAAGATTCGTCCTTTAAGTCTGAACTGAAGGATGTGGCAAATAGCGGTGTCTTTTAAATTTCAAAGTCAGGACATGAATCATGTAATCGGTAAAGAGATTTTAAAAAGCACTCTGGGGTCAGGATTTAAGAAAGGCTTCTTTCTGGTGAACATATAAACAAAGGAAGATCAAATGAGGGAAAGAACCCAGTCCCATATTAAAATCTGACTTTTGGGTCAGGCGTGGTGGCTCATACCTGTAATCCCAGCACTTTGGGAGGCAGAGGTGGGTGGATCACCTGAGGTCAAGAGTTCAAGACCAGCCTGGCCAACATGGTGAAACCCTATCTTTACAAAAATAAAAAAATTAGCCAGGGGTGATGGCAGGTGCCTGTAATCCCAGCTACTCAGTAGGCTGAGGTGGGAGAATTGCTTGAACCTGGGAGGAGGAAGTTGCAGCAAGCCAAGATCTCGTTGCACTCTAGCTAGCCTGGGTAACAGAGCGAGATTCTGTCTCAAAAAAAAAAATTGACCTTTTGGAAAAGAGCTGTGGGTGGCAACCCTTGAAACAGTCATTGGGCAGTCAGGAGTGGGGGTCTGAAGTCATGTTCTGAAAATTTTAGAAGTAATTCTGGAAGAAGGTATTTAATGGGAACAGACTTGCTTCCTGTTGTTTCCCACGGCACAGGGATATTCATCTAAGAATAACTGGCGATAAAATAATTGTTATTTAAGTTATAATAATTTTCTTATAGCGATTTGGGTTGATAAATAACTTGTATATTTAAAAATTTACCTCTTCTTCTTTCTGAAGTCATAGTATTATGATTTGAAAAGACATTGATTGAATTTGGGGCAGACCTCAAACACAACTAGATTCAAAAGCTGAATAGATGGGTTGACAAATGAGGACACTGTTACCAGTTTAATCCCCATATGGGCCAATTAGTGTCACGTAGAGAAGAACTCTGTTCCAAAGCCACAGATTGCACCATTAACCCCAGTCAGCCGTCTCCAAATTGAGTGTCATTGATCACAAGAGGCCCAGGTATGAGTGTCGATAGCTCAGCACAAACCCATCATCACCTCTGAGAGCAGAGACCTCCTGTTACCTCACACATCCTTCCTCCCAGACACACCAGAGAATACTACCGTAGACGGAGAAGTTGAAGGCCCCTCTGTGCCTCCACGTCCTGCACCCCACAATCCTGTTGTAAAAGGTGAAAGATTGTAGCTTCCATTTTTATATGAAATCTGCATGCTTTAGAGGAAACTGATAATAACATTATTGATAAGCAATATGACTGGCAAGCAACAAATGATTTATGAATTCATTTCATCAGCACTTACGGGTACCTCAGAAATTCTACCATTGCCTCAAACAGACAAGAAAAGCCAAATACACGTTTTCCACCTCTTAGAACCTTACTACTTCTGGCTAGTTTGTAGAGTAACAACATTTAATATCAGAAATAGAATTATATTAAATATGAAACCTGTAAAAGATGACACCTAAAGTTTTTGACTGGTCTAAAATGTAAATTTTTCTTAATCTTGTTTATTCTCTAAACAAACCAAATCATACCTAACTTCTTGCTACAGAAAAATTTTAGCGCCATCCTTAACTTGGGACTCAGCCTGCAAAATCATCTCAAAGAGTAATTTGGGGTAAAATGAGGTCAAATTAAGGTAATTTAAAAATAGACATTAATAAAAATAGTGCCATCCCAACCATCACTTCTACAAACCTATAATAGATGTTGTGATATGTGAATTCATTTAACATACTTATCTTTTAGTAATACAATGTAATTAACTTAATGATAAAACTGATTTTAATAAAAAGCTGACACAGTTTTTCTGTGTAACCGAGCCAACACTCTTGGTTTTTTTTTTAATGAATCTTTTGAACGAAGCCAAAAATTTGGAGAATAAAGAGACAATGATTTAAATTAAATGGCTGGGGGTCTGGGTAGATTTGTGATCTACTCCTTCTCAGGCAGAAATTACTTGCATATAGGACTAGAGTTCATGGACATTTTCCAAATGATGGAACGCTGTATTCACTTTATCTTTTGTCTGTATGATGTTTACTTTTTGCATTCCTTGTCGCTCTTGACTTGCTACTTCTTATCCTAAAGAGACACCCAAACACTAAATATTGTTTCCCTCCCTTCCAAAAGTACTATAGTAAAGGTTTCAGAGAATAAAATAGTCCTTTCTCCCTGTTGTAAATGTGGATCCCAACTGAGAAATACAATATAAAAAATAGACACTGGAAAAGAAAATAGCAGCTTGACCTTAGTAAAAGCTGGATTAGAGGATGTGTATTAGGCCTGCAAACAAATAAGCTTGTAAACACTTTCCCCTAGAAGCAGAACAGTACATGCCACACCCATGGGGCAGGCCTCGTTTGGTCTGGGGGAGCATTCAGGCTAACCTGTCTTCCAAACAGGGAGCCCCAGAATGGGCTAAGTGCCCAGTACTTTTCCCTGGACTCCTCCATCAGGTAGGTCTCCAGTGAGGCGGGAGTCAGGGATGGCACAGGCCAGGAATGTAACTTCCATCCACGTGGAAACAAGAGGGCAGAAAGAAAGGAGGTTATCCCTCCACAGAGCTGTTTGTTCTTTAAACTTGGATTTTCCCAAGGCATACTGGAGATCCTTCCTGCAGCACTGACTGAGACTCCAGGGAACGTGTGCTGTCAGCAGCCTGACGTGTTTTCTCAAGCTGGCGTCCCAGTGAGATGGACTGTGGGATGGAGATAGCCCGCAGGGAGTTTGTAGGGTGTGTTCTCACAATCAATGCCTGTCAGGGGGTGAAGGAGGCAGGACTGGGCAGGGGAAAGTGCTGTGCAGTCACAACAAAGACCCCAGCTGATCCCCTGCTAGAGGCTGGGGGTCTGGGAGAGAGATGCCCAGTATGCCCACCTATATGGGCCGGCAGACTCCTCCTGAACTGAGCCAAGGGGGCTGGACTTCTCACCTTCCCATGTATGGTCATTGGGAAGGCGGTATAATTTGTGGTAGCATGGCTCTCTCAGTAAATGGCAATTCCTAGAAAAGGGACTTACGTGTCAGTGGCCAACAGTTCCAGCAGCTGGTAAAGTGACTGCTTCCATCCTGAAAGAAGGGGTCTGCAGATCTGGGTAGTGACTGCAGCATCCACTACTTCGTTGAAGGAACCCAAACGCAAGACATACAGCAACTAAAGCTCAAGGAACTAAAATGGAAGGTGTTACGGTTCTGTCTTCATCCTACGTTATTTCCAACAAGCACGCAACAAGCATTGCCACGTGGCCCTTCCTGCTCCACGCCATGAAGCATGCAATGCCATATTTCTCCCAGCTCTCTATAAAACTCTATCCACGCACATCTTTTTCACATTCGCTCTTGTCTTGCAGAGGTGTACAGCTTCCCTTCGAAGTTTATCCCTTCCCGTTGATTCTCTCCCCATATCCTTCGGAATCATTCCTTAGCATCTGATCTGTTTTTTCCTTCATTTTCAAGCTCTTCCTCTCAACTAGTTCTTTCCCTAACCCTGTTTGTATTATCTAGTTTATCTCATTGTTTTTTAAAATTTGTTTTTAAAGTTTTTTCAGAGATGGGGTCTCACTGTGTTGGCCTCAAACTTATGGTCTCCACGGGTCCTCTCACCTCAGCTTCCCGAGTGGCTGGGACACACCATTCCTGGCTCTTCATTCTTAATTTTTTTAAAAAAGAAGTTTCATTGCCTTGGATCCCCTTCTGGCTATCATTCATTTCCCAAAGTCAGGTGTATAGGAAATTTAACGTTATTTCTAGAGCTCAGCTCTGCTTCTATTTTGAGCCTCCATTCTGCTTCATGGCTGGAAGCTTCCCATCTGCCTGGGATTGCGATGAAGCTCTAGAGGAAGGGCAGTGTGGAGAATGACCTGCATGGGAGCAATTCACCTGGACAGAGAAGGGCTACTGGTCTTGGTTGTCTGTGCACCCTGGTGTCCTCTGAGATATTGGTCATCTTGATTGCCCCTTGATTGTCCTCAAAGTTACTTCTGATCTGTTCCTCTGTCCCCTCATTGCTATTTGCTGGTGTGCTGAAACCATGATGCTGATCTTGCACCAATGTAGGACGTGGGAATCTCAGAAACT
The DNA here is from genome assembly GCA_028533165.1 of Leontopithecus rosalia. Lineage (NCBI taxonomy): Eukaryota > Metazoa > Chordata > Mammalia > Primates > Cebidae > Leontopithecus > Leontopithecus rosalia. The sequence goes on along the minus strand of CM052666.1, from coordinate 40,393,692 downwards.
GTCCTAAAGCCCGTGCAAACTCAGAAATACTGATTGCACAGGAATTACTGTGTTCTGTGTTGCTGCCCAGGTTACATTGACCCCAGGAAGCCCTGAGGGGCCTGAATGCCTTCATTCACCATCCGGGCATGTCTGCGTCTGGTCCTTCCTTCCATCCAGGATCCCTTAAGGAAAGAAAGCACAACTTCCCTCTTCTTTGGGAATCCTGAACCCTCTTTCTTGTACTGTCCCCATGGAGCAGGTAACAGAACCAACCCTTCCCCAGAGACGCACCCATCTAATCGTGTCCTCTCTTCCTCCTGCTAGGCTGACATTCTTTCCAATGGTGGTGGTGGTGATATGCATGAAACCTTGTTCTTACAGCACCACATCTTCTCCCTCATTCAGTTTTAAGCCCCAGAGTAAATTCTGTTTTCCATTGAGGGTTAGGCTTCTGAAACTAAAGAGTCAGAAGTCTTTTCCTCATGTCTCTGCTGTCATCTGTTTCCTGAGACAAGGATCTTCTAGTTCATTGGACAGCCAGTAAGGGCCACAGCGAGTCAGAAACTAGGGAACAACAGTTAATATCGCAAACTAAAGTAATGTCCAGCTACACTGAAGCAAAGTGCCAGCCCAGAACTTGGCTCCCAGTAGGTTTCAACAAATAGCAGTTTCTCCCCTCATCTCTCCATTTCCCTCTTCCTCAATTTGCCATTTTCTTTTAAACACAGTTCAATGAAGCTTTCAATCCCATTACACCCCAAAATTATTTCAACCAAGGTAAGCAATGACCTCCCAGTTGTAAAATTCAGTAGGCGCTTATCAGGGTTTACCTTTCATTTTACCTCTGTGCAGCGTTCACACTGCAAACGCTGCCCTCTTCCTGATATTCTCTCCTTCCTTGGCTTTCGTAACTCCTTTTGTTTCTCTTCCCACCTATTTGACTTTTTTCCCTCCATCTCCTTTTGACCTCCAGTGCTAGTGCTTCCTAAGGTTTGGTTCTTACATCACATTGCCGCTCGGAGCCACTTCCCCCATGCTCCAATGCAAGCCTCCATCCAAACCAAGTCTTTTATCGACCCCTCCATTTCCATATTCAAGAATGCTTCTGATACTAAAGCAGTAGAGTGCTCACTGGAGCACTTGGCACAGAGTAAGAACTCAACCGTGTTAGCTATTGTGTGTATTGCTATATCTACCTGGAAACCTCACAGGTGCATTTGCATTTTAACATGTCCAAAATGACTCATCTTCTTTTCTCTTCATAACCCCAGCCTCTTGCCAACCTTCTCCAAAATTAGCAATAACCACCATAGTGTATGCATGTTCATCCACACACACGCAGTCCATTCCTCCTCCTGGTGCCAGGAGGGGAGAATTCTGGGCATCATCCTTCATTCCTTCTTCTATTTACCACCCCTCTGCCCACCATCGGATCACTCATTCCTGTTGATTCTACATCATCTTATTCAAGAGTCTTCCTCTCCCTCTCCACTGCCCCTGCATTCAATATAGACTCTTCTTTCCGCTTATGATAATTCAAGTCTAGTTTGAGCTTGAATCATCGTATCACTCAATTCACTGAGACATATCTCATATCACAGAGACCTTCCCTGCACCCACTTTCTTTCCTTGGAGTCCCCAGTGTTACTCTCGTGTGGCTTTTGGCGTGCTGTTTTCACTGCAGAAATGTTCTCCTCCCTCTGCCTGATTAACTTTGGACCTCATTTTAATGCTCAGCTAAAATATCATTAATCTGTCTTTAGGTTGACCTCACTCATTCCCTCTCATTTCACTATTACTTGCTCCCGATGGTGTGTTCTCATATCCCTTTATATACATTTCTCTCACAGCACTTAATTGTGTTATAGTTGCTTGTGTCTCTCTGATAGCTGGAGCTTCTTGGAAGGAGACTCTGTGTTGAACTTATTTCTATCTATAGACCTTTATCTATAGGGAGAGTCAAGAAACGTTTATGAAATTAAGTTGAAGGGAATGCCAAAGTACAAACTGTATGATCTAAGGCTTAAAGTATTTTATCAGGGAAGACAATGGGACTGGTAAACATGCAAATAAGTTTTATGATACCCTGAGTGGAGATTTAAGAAAAAGAGGGTTATCACCATCAAAGAGAGAGTGCATAAAGAGGAATGAAAGTGGGAGACTTTGTCTTTTTCCTCACTCTTCATAAGTTTTCCCTCATGGATTAAAGAAGCTTCTGCTCATAAATATGATTTCTACATGTCATGTAATTCAGACTTTCTTGGTATTTGGGAAAAGACAGCTATGAGGGAGTAACTTTTCAGAAGATGGGTGGAAAGAGACAATGTAGGCAAGCATGATGTGTATTTAGCAAATTGTTGCTCTCTGAACATTGTATACTCAAGGATCCCGATGGTTCTTTGAATGAAGCAAGAAAAAGGTAAGGAGTTTAAATTAGACCCCAAAGTCCAATATCTTCTCAATTTTTAATACCTTGATAAAGAACAAAGGAAGGCACACCTCTCTTTGGTAATCATAGACATTAAAGGGAAATCAAGGCAGTCTTACATTATTTTAAAAAATCTGGCCAGCGTGGTGGCTCATGCCTGTAATCCCAGCACTTTGGGAGGCCAAGGCAGGTGGATCACCTGAGGTCAGAGTTTGAGGCCAGCCTGGCCAACATCGCAAAACCCCGTCTCTATTAAAAATACAAAAAAAAAAAATTAGCTGGGCGTGCTGGCACACATCTGCATTTCCAGGTACTTGGGAGGCTGAGGCAAGAGAATTGCTTAAACCCTGGAGGCGGAGGTTGCAGTGAGCTGAGAATGTGCCACTCCATTCCAGCCTGGGCAACAGAGCAAGACTCCATCTCAAAAAAAAAAGTATGAAAAATTCATGATTTATACCTCATGCCTGTATCTAGAGGTTTTCCTAGCTCAGCATGACCTTTGTGCAAGTGACTGACTCTCAAATAAATTGCACATTTATCTTTTTATTCTTGATTCTGTGGCATCTATACCATAGCATCTTCTGAAATAAAATTTCAATGTGTTCAACTTTAAATTGCTTAATAAAAATTTTGAGAAATTAGCCAAGGGCAAGAGTCTCTAAAAATATTTAATAGTAATGTAGGTAATAATATATGAAAAAGGCAATTTGTTGCAACATATTTATCAAACAGAAATACAAACATGTAGAGAAGATACTATTTTAATTAATTTTGTGCCTTGAACACCTGTTAAGTATCTTATTCAGTAATAGCTGATAATGTTTTAATACATGTAAGCATACATCTAAATAAGAAACAGAGAAAATAGTGATACCACAGAGAAGATTTTTCTTATTTTTTGAGATAGGGACTCACTCTGTCACCCTAGCTGCAATGCAGTGGTGCAATCACAGCTCACTGCAGCCTCAACCACCTGGGTTCAAGTTGTCCTCTCACCTCAGCCCCTTCAACCAGCAACAGCTGGGACTACAGGCGTGAACCACCATGCCTGGCTAATTAAAAAAATAATAATTTTAGTAGAGACAAGGTCTTTTTATGCTGCCCAGGCTGGTCTCAAACTCCTGAGCTCAAGTGATTCTCCTGCCTTGTCCTTCCAAAATGCTGGGATTATAGGCATGAGCCACCACTCCTGGCTGATAATATGCTGTTTAATATGAATTTTAAATTGACATTTCAACTGAGATCTCAAGATGCAAAAGTATGAAATTTCAAGCTTGGTCACTATTATGAAGGAAAGAGTTCAAAATTGAGCCTATGACTCAAATACACATATCCACTTAAAAAATACAAAATAGTGCAGAAAATGAGATGGAAGAGGTTTGTGAAGGGGAGACTTGCACTCCTCACCTCCTGTGCAGAGAAGATGAAGGATGCTTCTTCAGCTCATGCCGGGGGCTTGAGGGGGCTTCCATGGGTTGTGTGGAGAGCTTGGAATGTGTTTCTTGCAATGGTGGGTGGACGTGGGGCAGGGGCATTTTGTGGACTGGGAGCTGACTCCCATTCAAAAATTGGGAAACAGGCTGCCCAACTGCTTGGAAGAGAATGGCCTGCTAGGCAAAGGATGCTTGAATGTTTCCCGTGGCCCAGACAGAGTCCTATGGGAGAGACAGAACTTGCCTGGAGCCATCTGGAGTTGTGCCTAGGAGACTTTCTCCCTGAGTGGTGAGAAGACTCCAATAGGACTCAAGAAAGAGAAGCTGAGGGGCCATCAGGAGTGCTGGCATCACACATCACAGAGACTGCAGTTAGGATACCTCAGAAGCAACTCTCCAAAAAGTCCCTGGACAGCTAGTGTTAAGCACACGCCAGCAGCCTCATGGGAGTGTGACCCGTATGGAATACGGGCTTATATACTCGCTTTAATGCTCTGTTCTCAAAGTTTTAAAATTCTTAGCTCTTCTCCAGCAAGGGGCCCAGCATTTTCATTATGCACTGGGCCTTGCAAATCATATAGCTGGTTCTGTGTGCTGGGCTGAGAGAATGCAAAGCTGGGTAAGAACTGTTTTGTCCTTCACTCAGACTGACTTGTGGAGTGGAAGAGAAAAATAAGATAGAGAAATTGAGAAACTGAGCCTGCCTGCTTTCCCCACTATGGCTTTCTGCCTAAAGAAAGTCTGAATTCTGGCCAGGCAGGGTGGCTCATGCCTACAGTCCAGCACTGGAAGGCTGAGGAGGGCGAGTCATGAGGTCAAGAGATCGAGAGACCATCCTGGCCAACATGGTGAAGCCCCATCTCTACTAAAAATACAGAAGTTAATTGGGTGTGGTGGTGTGCACCTGTAGTCCCAGCTACTCAGGAGGCTGAAGCAGGAGAATCACTTGAACCTGGGAGGTGGAGGTTGCAGTGAGCCGACTGCACCACTGCACTCCAGTCTGGCGACGAGTGAGACTCTCAAAAAAAAAAAAAGTTTGAATTCTAAATCAAATTCAGAGCTTTGATTCAAATCCAATTACTGAACTGAGATAGTGTTTGCCATTTAAAATGGTCTGTCTAGTCAACAGAAAAATACTCAGACTGATTTTCTCCTACTATGAAAAGACAATGTTATTTAATGATAGCACAGAATCAACAATTGAAGGACTTCATAGTGGATTAAAATTGCGAGATGTAGATTTGAAACTTTTCAGTTAATTGTGAAAGTATTTTCACTAGCAGAATAAACTGTGTTTTAAAACGGACGGAGAAGCTTTTTGGAACAGTACTGTATTTACATGGGACAACTGAGGAAGAACAGTAACTTAAGGTAATTGTCCAGGCAAAAGTTGGAGATTTACCATTATTATTTCACTGCTAGCTGTTTAATCAGAAGTTCAATCCCCATAGAGCGGATTCAGAAACAACTAGAAATGCATACCACCTCAGGAAGTTAAAATTATATACCAAGGGCCGGGCGCAGTGGCTGACGCCTGTAATCCCAGTACTCTGGGAGGCCGAGGCGGGTGGATCACGAGGTCAAGAGATCGAGACCATCCTGGTCAACATGGTGAAACCCCATCTCTACTAAAAATACAAAAAAGTAGCTGGGCATAATGGTGTGTGTCTGTAATCCCAGCAACTCAGGAGGCTGAGGCAGGAGAATTGCCTGAACCCAGGAGGCGGAGGTTGCAGTGAGCTGAGATCGCGCCATTGCACTCCAGCCTGGGTGACAAGAGCGAAACTCCATCTCAATTAAAAAAAAAGAAAAAGAAAAGAAAGACATCGGGGAAGGGAGGAAAAAAAACAATTAGTTCTGATAAGTATTGCAATGCACTGTATGGCTTAGTCATTTTGGGATGCTACAAGAAAATACCACAGACTGGGAAGTTTAGCCAACAGAAATTCAAGCTATACCCTTTTAGAAACTGTTCTATTAATCATCTAGGATATATTCACTAATTACAGCTGTAGACTTAACATGGTTATTTCAGAACCAACTGTGGCAGAGAATGCCAACACAGATTTTTGTATTTGTTTGTAGCAGCTATTATTAGATTAATATAAATATATTCATATTTATGGTAAAGGAAGTTTAGCTTGCTGACCATTCACTGTGTTTTAGGTACTAATATTTCATAAAATTTAATTCACCTAAGTTATTGAAATAGTTGTAGCTGCCATTTCACAAATAAGAAAATTAAAGCTTAGAAAACTTAAGCAACTTGCCTGAGATGAGACAAATTAAGCAGAGAAAGGATTTGAACTCTGGTCTGCAAGTCTCCAGAGCACTTTTATGTTCTTTCCAATAAATATCTTGCATCAAGAAGAAAATACTATATAAACTGTACATAGGATACATATTACTTCATTTGTTAGAACATTAGAACATGTATTTCTTCCGCAAGCACTTATTCTGTGCCTACTGTGTTCCATGCCCCATCTTAGGACAAAACACCCTTTCTATTAAGACAGAAAAGCAGTAACTTAATTTTTGTTATGTGATGCCCTGGTCTGCATTTTTGTGTTTCCCCAAATTCATAGATGGAAATCCTAACTTTCAAAGTGAGTTAGTAGATGGGACCTTTGAGAGGTGATTAAGTCATGAGGGTTTGAGCCCTCAAGAATGAATGAGATTAGTGCCCTTATAAAAGAGGCTCAAGATGGCTGGGCAATTCACTCATGCTTGTGGTCTCAGCTACTCAGAAGGCTGAGGCAGGAGGATTGCTTGAGCCCAGGAATTCCAGGCTACAGTGAGCTTTGATCATGCCACTGCACTCCAGCCTGGGCAACAGAATGAGACCCTGTCTCCAAAAAAAAGAGGTTCAACAGAGTTCCCTCATTCTTTCTAAAATGTGAGGACACAGCAAGAAGTCACCACCTACAAACCAGGAAACAGAACCCTCTTTAGACACCAAATCTGCCGGTGTCTTGATCTTGGACTTCCCAGCCTCCAGAACTGTGAGAAATAAATTTCTGTTCTTTATATGCTACCTAGTTGATGGTATTTTGTTATAGCAGCCTGAAGGGACTAAGACACTAGATGCTCTGAAATTCTAAATATCTTTCCAGTTTTAGTTACTCCCAAGAAATGAGGGAAGTACCAAGAAATAGCTCAGTATCAAATTTAGACATTGGTAGTAAAGAATGAACATTTTTCTTAAAATGCATAACTCACTACTACTGAGAAAGGCATTTTTCTTAAAATGCATAAATAACTACTACTTAAGAATATTTGGTGTAATAAAGACTGAAGGCGTTCTTTGCAAAATTTAGGAGGGACATTCCCAGGGATGAACATGCTGGCTACACCCCATGTTACTGGATTCGATGACAAAGAAGAAAAAAAAATCTAGCACGCACTCTGTATGGAGTACCATTATACCACAATCGGCAGAAGACGCCCAATTCACACAGCATAGTCTGAGAGAAGGAACGATGTTATTTAAATAAGTAATAGTCATCATTAATAGTCATTCTATTATAAAATCAGACATGCTTTTATTATGGAAATTTATGAAACTACTGTAGTCCATAAACAAAATTAGAGCAGAAATAAAAACTTGCAATTCTTCAAATACTTGAAGCCCAGAGTATGTAATTCATTCTCATATACTTAATTTTAGGGTTTAATCCATCTAAGATTTAATACAATCTAACCGGACTAGGCAAAATATTTTGAGGTAGTATGGGCCATGACACCTTCAGTCCTTATGAATATATTGATGTTAAATTTGGGAACAAATGAACATCTCACTGATAAGAGGTATCTAGCAATTCAATAATTCCAGATACCCAAATTCTCAAAAGTTAAGTATTTAAAGTTTCAGATACACTTTTAGTGCTGGTGTCATAAAGGACTATTTTCTTAAAAATAAAAAGCAAGTTAGGGGTACTATGGAATAAAAATATGACCCATTTTTGTTTTACAGCAAGAAACCTCTAACCCAATAATTTTGCCAATAGTGTGAGAGGTCTAATAATTATGGGAATACATTATGTATATTTTATAGATAAGAAGAAATAGGATGAAGTCTGTTTATTAATCAGCTCATAGCCTGCTGGGAAATATGGAAAAGGGGAAAGGCACAGTGGAGGGCTTTATCTCAGACGGACTGTGTTATCTTAAAATGGCAAAATTTTGCTCCAGGGTGGTCAGGGAAACAAGTTTCCCCCACAAATGGAGAAAACGGAATTTAAAAAACAAACAAACCCTTTGAGCCGGTTTCCTACTCCTGTCCACAGTCCCAATAGATGGACATTTCAGAGAAGATGTGAACCGAGACGTGTAAATATTAATACAACGCACTATATAAATACCAGGGGTGCTTTAGTATAAAGGGATGACTACCACGAGAGTTGTCAGGACACAGAAAAGCAGAGAACTAAGTGCTTGTCAGGAGAAGGAACTCTTCGCAGAGAGAAGCCACAGGCATTAACAAAAACGTTGTAATGGGAGAAAATAACAGGTACATCAACAAGGCAAGAGCCACGTGGCGGGATTATAGGGATGCTGGCCTAGTGTTTCTAGAAGCGACAAAACTTGTAAACTTTTATAACTTTCTGAAGTGTGCACCATGGTAAAATATGGTCATTCCGCAAAAAAGTGTCCCCAGTGTAGTCTCTGGGGTCATGGACTTCAAAAGAAAGAAGCGGTCTCCTCGTAATGAATGTAGTACCTCGTGGGTTTCCCAAAGTCATTGAAAACGAATATCCCTAAAAAGGGTGTGATTTTAGGAGTGAATTACGATTCGCCCGCAAGCTGTGTACCGTGCGTGGACGAATGCTTACAGCTGGCGGTGCGGGAAGGCCGTTCGGAGGTGTGCTTGGTCTGCTGTGGTCTCCGGGGACAATCAGGAACGGTTCGTGCTCCGGGCCGACCCCGGGTCCCTCTTCCCCGAGGCGCAGGGGTGGGGTCGGCTCCCGGCCGGCTCCGCGCTCTCGGGTTCCTTCCTCCTTGGGCACCGCCCACCTCGTGGGCTTCCAGGTGCGAGCCCTCACGCCGGGCCGATTTCCCCGAGGGGCGGCGGCGGGCCAGAGGAGACGCCCGGGGCCTCGCGGCGCGCGCGTCCGCGGCCAGGGCCGGTGCGTGGGTGCGCGGAGGAAGCGGCTGGGCGAGGAGCCTCTGTTCCCAGGCCTCGGGTGCCCGCCAAGGGCCACGCGGGCGCGGGGAAACCCAGAACTTCCCGCCCGGGAACGACTGCCCCCGCTCCGGGCTCCGGCTGGCTAGGGGGATGTTCTCGCGAGAGGAGAGGGGGCGCGGGGCGCCGCGGGTTTGGGGGCGCGGGGAAGCCTGAGGACGAGGGCCGGCCGGGGAGGGGAGCAGAGGCGGCGGGCAGGGCCGGGGACGCGGGGAAGCCGCTCCCGCCAGTCGCCGAGAGCCAGCCCCTGACGTCAGGAGTTTTCCTCAAAGTCAACAACAAGCCCCGCGGCGGCGGCGAGAACCGATCGGCGGCCGCCCCGAGCGGGAGGAAGGAGGGGGCGGGGAAGCGGCGGGGGTCCCCTCGGCGAGGCGCAGCCCGGGAGGAGGCCGCAGACCCCCACCCCACTCCGGGCGCGCCCGGGGGCCTAGAGCCGCCGCCCCTCCGGCGTGACCCGGCCCCCGCCCGAGCGGTGTTTTCTGGTGATGAATTTGTAGCCGATATCCGATTCCCAAGTAGAGTCTCCGCCTCCTCCTCTCCCCGCCGCCGCCCTCTCTCCTCCCTCCCCCTCCCGCCGCCGCCGCCGCCGCCGCCTCCCGCTCCAGCTCCGCGGCCCGGCCCGGCCGGCTCCCTCCCTCCCTCCCCTGCAGCCCTTCGCTTGCCCTCCCGCCGGCCGCACCGGGCTCCAGGAGACCAGAGGCTCTGTGGGGTGGGGGGAGGACAGGAGGGGAGGAGGAGGGAGGGGGGACCCCCGAGTCGCCCCCTCTCCTCCCCCCGCCCCCCCGGCTCCATCCTCCGCCGCCGCCCGAGCAGCTGCGGGGCCGCCGCCGCCGCCTTTGCAGGTAACAGCCACCGCCCCCCACTCTCGTCCCCTCCCCCCACTCTCGTCCCCTCCCCGCCTGGCCTCCACTCCCTCCAGGTCCCCGGCCCCGGTGCGCCCTCCCTGCCACCTTCGGGCGGGGGGGTGGCGGCGGGGTGGGGTGAGGCGGGGGCTTCTGGGTTGTCCCAGCGCCGGGGGCGTGGGCGGGGGCTGGGTCACCGGAGGCTTCGGGTGTGGGTGTGGAGGCCGGGGGATGCCCATCGCGGTTGACACCGACACCCCCCGCTTTCCGGGGGAAGCTGGGGGGCGGCGGTGCGCAGCGGGCCGGGGGAGGGGTGTTCCTGGCCTAGCGGTACTGTCTGTGTCTGGGCTGCCCCGGCCCGGCGCCTCCTGTCTCTGCGCAACTCTCGCTCCTTCCCCTCGCCCCTCCCCGCCCGGGCTGCGCGGCGTGGGGAGGGGGCGCCCGCCTGGACCGGGGACGGCGGCGAGGTTATATAACGCGTGGAACGCCGGTGTCAGTGTGTTTGGGTTGGGGGGAGGGAGCCGTCTGCTGCGCGCCCTGGCACTGAGGCTGTCTGCGCGTGGGGTGGGGTGAAGGCGAGGATGCACAGGCGTCCCCGGGGTCTCCTTCCTTCCCCCACCCTTCCCCGCCACCGGCGCGCAGGAAAAGACGGCACTGGTGGGGTGGGGGTGTGTGTGGGAGGTGGGTAACGTGCTTGTCTGTGTTTTTAATAGTAGTGGGGTTTTGATCCGCTTGGGAGTTGTGTTCTAAGAATAGAAATGTGCGGAAGATGCTGGGTTTGGCTGATCCAGTGATGCTGTCGCTGCTGGCGGCGGCGGCGGCTGTGGCTGCAAGTAAACAAACCAGCCTCTTCCTTGTCCACCTCCTCTTGCGCATCGGTCCGCATCAGCCATGATGCCGGTGGGGCCCTTCAGAGCCCAAAGTTGAAGCCTGGCTGGTTGCTGTGTTGACCCTGACGCCGAGGCAGGGTCATCCCTTGTTTGGGATTTCCCGGGAATTTTCAGTTAGCCTAGAGATAGAGAAGCTCGTTGGGGCCAGGTTTTTCCAATGGCGATATTTACTGTTTACGTTCTGAAAGCAGAGGGAAATGCTTACCCATGAGTCAAAGCTGGGATGCTCACATTTCTTCCATCAAAATAATGTTGTTAGGAAAATAAAACCAACTCATTTCACCAGTGTGGCATTTTGGTTGAAAGCCTGGTAGTTTGCAGTTGATGAAGAAAGTCAACAGTGAAACCTATGTTTCTATATTGATTAATTTCTAGCTCCATTAAAATAGTCAAACTTCATTTTTGTTCTTGAGGCTAAAGATATACAACAGTGACTTTTTGTAGTTAATACATTGGCAGTTGTCTGAAGTCAACAGTTTAGATGTGTTCCATATTTGGTAAAGCATGGTCATATTACAGCTTTTAGTGGAACTATAAATCACTAGCCAACCACTGGGTTTTGTCTTTGGTAGAAGCTCATTGGCTTAGGTTATATATTTGCTTAGGAAAGCCAAAGGTGTAAGAGTCTAATAAAGATGGTGTAGGAAATGAAGATTAGTTTTCAGAACTTGAGTATCACTTGCAAAATGTGCATAAACGAATACAAACATTCCAGGAGGTGGTTGTCTAAAACACGAAAATGTTTTTATAATTAAAATAGCAATGTATTACTAAATTACTAATTTCCCAAAGTTTATGAAAGTTAATGCACAATTACATGCAAGATATTTATCAGGACAAAGTTTTTTCCTTTTGTCAGTATATTATCTTGATTTGGAAAATTTACCAAGGAGATTGTACTTGAAAGTTTACCAGGGAGATGGTACTTGATCTTTTTGTTTTCCTTTCCGGGGTTGATCCCAATATCTTTGATTGGCTTGAGTTTCCAATTTTAAAGTGAGGGAGGGCATGTAGTAAATTGAATGAGACAACGCTGAAATTTCGATGAATGTAGGGCTTTAGTTTTCAGTTGTGTGTTTGTATTGCGGATTTGCAGCATGTTTTCTTACAGCATTTAAAAAGTCCAAAGTAATCCTCCAAAAATTATGAAATTCTTTGTATTCATTTGGCTTCCTTTCCATAACTATTACTCGAGTGAATTATTTTCCAATTTAAAATTAATTTTTGGCTTAATAATCTTGACATTGACTCTGAGTTGTGTATCTCAGAGTACTTTAAGTTTCTGCTTTGGATTTTTTAAAGAGTATAATTTTATAGATGTAAAATATTTTACATAAGATTATATTTAACAAATACTGGAGTGTGAACTGTTTGCTGGTTTAATTAAAAACTTAATACTTAAATTTCATTCAGAAAATTGCTGTCATTAGAAGGGGTTTGTTTTCAGAGTCACTGGAAATCTAAACGTGTTGAAACTTACTAGGGAACAAATGTACTTAGCATACAGTCTTGAGGAAAGTAAAGACTTAAGATTGTTTTTTAAAACTGTAGCTTTTGATTTAAACCTATGATAAATTTTCTTATAAAAATACAGTGGAAATTTCCAGCTATCTGCGTTTTTTAAAAATGAGGAACCTGTTTTACAAATTGAGTTTTGTGGAAGTTTAGCCTTTACTTAAACTTGGTGTATTTCTGTGAAAAGATGGCTATACTTTCTTTTGTTGTTTTATCTTTTGGTTCTAGAATTTGTCCTTGGGAAGATAAGGCAATTTACTGTTAACAACTTGTCAATTGGATATTTAGCATGATTTGATAGGAGCTTGTCTTTATAGTGTGATTAAGTTTTGAAGTGTTAAAAAGGAATTTAAAGCTATCTTAGATTTGAGCAACAAAATGTAAACTGAAAAACCATTTTGATTTTGTTTTGAGCAAATCAGTCTTGTAATCTGACTTGCATTTTTACTTTGAAGTTAAGTGCATTAATGCGCACAGTTTTTGTTAGAAGATTTGTTACTCCAGGTGTCAGCATGTGCATCAGTATTTTAAATCCTGGTCTCACAGCATACCTTCTTCTGGAAAGATAGTCCTGAATCATCTGACAGCAAATACTTTGCGTGATCTTTTGCGTAGGACAGCATTAGATTCAGTTTAGAGTTAATGCTAACCAATGCCTGGTGAGCAGTTGCCATGTGCCAGGCACTGTTGTGTGTGCTTTACCTGTATTAATCACTGAAACAACCCCTGCTATACTTTTGAAAGTGATTTTCACGTAAGAAAAACTTGTGGCACTCTAAAAATGCCTTTTATTTAAACTTTCCTAATTCTGCAACACTTTAAGAGTTTTTCTTAACTTGATTGTACCTATTATTAAACAGTGACAGTTCTAAATTTGGATAATTTGGTACAATAATTTACATAGCATCAAGTTAGTACAAAAAGTGTATTGACCCATTAACATTCCCATTCATTTGTCTAAAATGCCAAATTAAATACTTCAAATGTTTATTTATTCTATTATAGCATCATAGTCTTTCATCAAATTAGATGTAAACTCATTTTCTCTGCCAAGTAATCCTTAAATACTAATGGATAGATAAAATTTATTATATGCTTCTTGACCTGTTGATGTGTTTATTGGTTCTGCTTATTTTCAGTACTCTATCACCAACTACAGGTATTTCTCATTTCTAAATATTAACAGGGGAAAGTAAGACGATATACTACAAGAAAACACTAGAATTTCAAATGAGAATTTTTCTTCCCTATATTATATATGGAAGGGATATATATATGGATGGAATTTTAGAAATTATAAATTAGAAATTTATAATTAAGAGATTCCCAAGACAGATTTTAGGACGATTTTACATGTCTTATATTAGATAAGAAAGCATCTGACTCTATTTGGGGGACTAGGGGATGGAAGGGGGAAGAAGGATAGTATTTTCCAATAACAGAGCTTAGCCCACATTTTGTCTTAGTTGAATTGCTGTTTGAATGTTTTATCTTCCAATTATAAATTTTTTGAGGATGCGAACTTTGTACATATAATCATGTCTTTCACCTATGGTGCCATCTGTATATGAAGTAGATATTCCATAGATTTTAACTTGAAGAATCATAAATATTAACTCTGGAAGAGCTGTAAAGCTATTCAGAGTTAATCTAGTGCTACACTTTTATTTTTCTGGCTCAGGAAACTGAGGTATAGGTAATTAAAGTGACTTTATACGTCATCACTTTGGATGGGTCAGGGACTGAAGTTTCTTGGTCTGGTGCTCTTCCTAATGCACCACTGTGATGAACTTTGTTATAGGTTTGTGTACCTATTGGTTAGCTTAGTTTAATCTGGAGTAAATCCTGTCAAGCTGATTCTTGATATTTAATGGAATATATATCAATTGCATTTTATGTGTATGGATTTTTTAAAAATTAGGCTCCCAAGACAGATTTTAAAATGATTTTTTTTGGCCGGGCACGGTGGCTCACGCCTGTAATCCCAGCACTTTGGGAGGCCCAGGCGGGTGGATCACGAGGTCAAGAGATCGAGACCGTCCTGGTCAACAAGGTGAAACACCGTCTCTACTCAAAATACAAAAATTAGCTGGGCATGGTGGTGTGCTCCTGTAGTCCCAGCTACTCGGGAGGCTGAGGCAGGAGAATTGCCTGGACCCAGGAGGCGGAGGTTGCGGTGAGCCGAGATCGCGCCATTGCACTCCAGTCTGGGTAACAGTGAAACTCGGTCTCAAAAGAAAAAAATTTTTCACCCGCCTGGGCCTCCCAAAGTGCTGGGATTACAGGCGTGAGCCACCGCGCCTGGCCTAAAATGATTTTTGCATGTATGTTGGAATAATTTGGCCAACTCTGCAACCAATTTTTTTTTTTTTTTTAGACAGGTTGTCACTGTGTCACCAGGCCCAATCACTGCCTAGACTTCCTGGGCTCCTGGGCTCAGGTGATCCTCCCACATCAGCCTCCTGAGTAGCTGGATCTGCAGGTGACTGTAATCATTCCTGGCTATTTTTTGTATTTTTTTTTAGTGGTGGGGTTTTGCCACATTGCCCATGCTGGTTATGAATGCTTGGGCTCAAGGGATCTACCTGCCTCGGCTTCCCAAAGTACTAGAATTACAGGTGTGTGCCACCATGCCTGGCCACCTGAAATTCTTTTAGTAGCAGTCCCCAACCTGTCCTTGGTATTACAGGTGCCTTCTCATAGAGGCAGCCTATACTTTACATGAGAAATGGAGGGAATAATACATCTGTAGCTTAGTGATTTAGGTGAAACAGGCATCTAATAAGCATTTTTCTATTAGTTTCAAATTAAAATACTAAGTATATCACCCAGTACAAGTTGCTTTTTTATATTTAATAATGGACCCGTTGATGGAAATGGTAGTCAAATGCCCTAAACAAGGGTAAGGAAACGACCAGGAAAATGCTTCATGTTTTTGTAGAAATGTTTTAAAGTTAATCAAATTGATTTTTTAAGAATTGGCAGTTTGGAAATAGCCAGGTGTGGTGGCGTGTGCCTGTTATCCCAGCTACTCAGGAGGCTGAGGCAGGAGAGTCACTTGAACCTGGGAGGCAGAGGTTGCAGTGAGCCAAGATTGCGCCATTGCACTCCAGCGTGAGCAACAGAGCGAGACTGTCTCAAACAAAACAAAAAACAGAATTGGCAGTATGGAAGAACTCATATGTTGTTTGGAAGTTCGGAATTTAGCCTATTCAGATATTTTGCCATATTCTGAACCTCAGTGAAATTATCTATAGACAGAACTTTAAGAAAAATCCCACAAAGTACTCTAGAGAGAAAAGTAGGTATATAGCTTATGTGGCTCACTTTCTCTATATGATGTGTTTTTTTTTTTTTTTTTTTTTTTAACAGGATAACATCTCTTAATAGGGAGACTGTCTTGGAATTATTTGAAGTGCAGAGCAAATTGCCCAGAATTTCCTATTTCAGAGCATTTCTTCTTCCTCAGATCCTTCTAAAAGTTTGATATAACCCTATGTATTTATTATGGTATATATTAGTTTTACTCACTTCTTGAAATCAGAAAATGCCACAGAATTGTATTGTAATTACCCTTGACCATAATTTGCTTTTCAAAGTAGCAACATTCTGTTGTATTTGAACTTTAGTTGTCCTTTACAAATTCAGTTTGGCTAGCATATATAAAGTCTGTTAAAAAATTGTGGAGAGCAAATACATTTTAGGTAATACTAATTACAGACAAAGAGTTTAGAGAAAGTTGTATTATTGAATTGTATTCTGGCTTTTTTTTTTTTTTTTTTTTTGAGACGGAGTTTCGCTCTTGTTACCCAGGCTGGAGTGCAATGGCGCAATCTTGGCTCACTGCAACCTCCGCCTCCTGGATTCAAGACAATTTTTCTGCCTCGGCCTCCCAAGTAGCTGGGACTACAGGTGTGCGCCACCATGCCCAGCTAATTTTTTTATTTTTAGTAGAGACGGGGTTTCACCTCGTTGACGAGGACGACAAGGATGGTCTCGATCTCTTGACCTCGTGATCCACCCGCCTTGGCCTTCCAAAGTGCTGGGATTATAGGCGTGAGCCACCGTGCCCGGCCTGTATTCTGGCTTTTAACTTAGATGTTAACTTATAGGAAATTATTAACCTATGAATTTTGTTCTTTGTAAAGACTTGCTGGGTGCCGTTTAATTTTATGTAAACTTACTTTTAGTCTTGTTATTTCATTTTTGATGCCTTAGTTATATTTAATTTTTAATTTATTTTAAAAATTTTACTTTTTGGACTTTTGAAAAATCTGATACTGAAAAAATATTTAGAACTATTGCAAATGTTAATTACATGTTTTTGAGAGTTCATATTGTGTTACTTGGTAGAAAGCATACCAAACTGATAGAAGACTTGAAGGTAGTCAGTTTTTTTTTTTTAACTTGTTGCTAACTTTTTATAACTGTGGGTAAGTAATATTATTGGTTGGTCACAGGTTCAAAATTGTGGCTGTAATAACTACTGCACAAATTTGTTTTTTACAAATAAATTGATATGTGAAAGCTGTTTGATAAATTACAAGTTTGGAAAAGATTTTTATAAAGAAACCACATAGTTTTACTTACCTCCCTGTAACTCAGGATAGTCCTTGTCACAGAGTAGACAATCAGTACATATTTATTGACTGAATAATTATATGTGTTATATATTTTTGAGTTAATATTTTCAAAAGATGTTTGAAGAAGTTTAATTTTTGCTTAAAATTGAATGGCTGGTTGCTATAAGTAAACACATATCTTTTACAAATTCTTATAAGTATCATTAAGAAAACATGCCATTCTTTCCCATTTTCTTTTCCATAATTGATTATTTTGGTTATATTAATGCTATATTGATAATATATTGATAATATTGATGGTGGTTTTGTTTTGAGTTGAAACTTGATCTCAACAAAAATGGGGAAAAACTCAAGGACAAAAAGGATAAGTTTATTGTGTTCTAGTCCTGGTGGAGGTCTATAGGAAACATACCTTAAGGAACAGGGCAGAGTATTTATTATAATTTTAATTATAATTTATATATAAGTGCTTCTTTAATGTTTAAATTCAGTTTTATTTTTAGGATGGCTTAGTGCCGTTCTCTCTGATTTATATTTGTTTGCTTAGCCTGTTTTTTGTTAGCTGTCTAAGGCTGCATCTTCGTTCCTTCATTCATCCACTCATTCATTTCACATTTGTCAGCATCGCTTAAGTGCTAGGCACTATTAAAATGCTTTACTAAATTATAATGTGATTGAATGACGTGCATTATGCAAAATGTTTTGTAAATTATAAAATGACACTCCAATGCCATTATTATATATCAAATTCTCAAGTACTCAGTTCTGAATGAAGATACCTTTAGTGTAACTGCTTTGTGTAAAATCTAAATTGAATCTGTCAAGAGTTTTGTGTGAAACTTTATAAGAATGGGAAAAATGAAATTAGCAATGAGATGTCTGATGCAATGAGCTTAAAAGAAAAGTAAACCAAATTTTTTCTGTTATCGTTCATTGGATGGAACACATTTGTAGAAAAGTTAGGGCTATGTATAGGAGGAGGTGAACTTTTGTCTACACTAGGAAACGGATGACAAAGTTCCAGCTCATCTTGTGCATTAGTGTTTTTAATTAACCTGGAAGACTGAATGGGAGAGCGAAGATGCTGTGGTGCAGGAGTGTTCCTGCTGTAGGAAAGTTAAAGCACATGGTTTGCTGCTTACTAGTCAATAAAATTGTTTTTATGCACAAAAGACAGCATTTATTTCTAACTTAAAATTCCAGAGTAGTCTACCTGTGACAGCTTTTAAATTATGTTCAAA
>CM052666.1:40339587-40375496 GCA_028533165.1 Leontopithecus rosalia | reverse complement strand
TAGGGTAATGGGATTTAACAGTTTAATCTTAAACATATGAGCACTGATAAAATTTATGTTAAACTAGTTTTTAGAAACAGTTTCATTATAAAACAAAATTGATTGATTTTTGGGTGGGTCTGGATATTTCAGTGTTTTGTTTTATACTGAAGAGGTGATGAGTGGAAAGAGCCTATGCTTGGTTGTCTGGTCCTGGTTGGCCATTTGGTGACTTTTTGATCTTGGGCAAGTTACTTGATCTGTCTTGGTCTTTGTTTCCTCAGCTATGAAAGGGGGGTCCCTCCAGCTTTAACATTCTGGTAATAAAATGTTCACTTCAAAATATAGAATCAATTTTGAAAATGTTTTTTAGTGTTCTTTAAAAACAATATATTGTAATACAAGCCATTTTAATAGAAAGTATGTATTTATATATATTAATTGGATATATATTATTTTTTATTACTAATTATTACCCTAATCTCCTTTCTGTTTCCACTCCAAGAATAGTAAGATCCGAATTGTCTTTTACTGATACTAAATAATTTCATAGTAAGGAACCAGGAATGGCTTTAATAGATGTTGAGCCCCTTGCCACAAGTATTACCAAAGAGAAGTGCCACAGTGCAGCTCTTCTAGAGACATCATGTACCAGTGTCTTGCTAGTTTTGAATTTAGAATTCTTTAGACAGTATAAGTAGTTAACCCTTTCAGTTATTTAGCCCTATGTTACATAGCCAGTTGACCATGTTGGATTCTTTAGGATGTTAAATCCAATTAAAATGATGTTTAGATTCTTTACTGAAGGTTTTTTTTTTTAAAATATGTGTGGTGAAATGAGGCTTGTCATTATGTGACCATTTTCTATGACAGTAATAAATTTAGGCTTTGCTGAGATATATGTATTTTTTTATTTTAGAACCTTTAATATGCCAATAGTGATGTTTCAAGAGAAGGATATGTTTGTGGAATTTCCCACTTGGCCCACAGAATTTCTCTTTTTCATCTTTATTTTCATTATTTTTCTAGAATTTCTCTAATTTAGTATTCTGTCAAACATATTTTGGGAAAATACATCCAGATTCTAATACCCACCCCCCTGTTTCTTTTTTTTTTTAAGAGAGAGGGTCTCAGTCTGTTACTCGGGCTGCAGTAATGTAGTGCAGTTATTGCACTGCAGCTTCAAACTTCTGGGCTCAAGTGATTTCTCCCACCTCAGCCTCCTGAGCAGCTGGGACTGCAGGTGCACGCCATGGTGCCCAGCTAATTTTTCTTTTTTTTTTTTTGTACAGACATGGTCTCACTTTGTTGCCCAGGCTTGCCTTGAACTCCTGGACGTAAATGATCCTCCTGCCCTGGCCTCCCAAAGTGCTGGGATTACAAGCTAATATCCCTTTTTGACTCTCTACAGCAACAGACTCCCATGGTGATTTTGAGCAGTCTCAGCGTTACCTCTGGGTTCTGCATGTGTCCCCTGGATACATGAGGTTGGTGGTCTTGTATTCAGCTACATAGCTTTTGTCAGGCTGTTTAGAAAATGTTTAGTCTTGATTCCTGACTGCTAAATGGTTAGGCTCTACACTTAATTTGCATTGAAGAAAAACCTGTAATCTATTTTAGCACTAGCTTGGGAGTGTATCATCTATCACAACTCAAGTTGAGAGAATATGTTCGTGCAGTCCATCTATCCATTTTTCTAGTTATCTAAAATTCTTGTATATGGTTTTTGACCACCTAACACTGGTGTACCTGGACCACATTTTTTGGTTCCTTTCTATGCAAATGGATTTACTCAATTTTATGTTGGCATTTTCCTTTTTAGTTTGAGAGTGACAATAAGAAATATTGCTGTGTACATGAGGATGTTTTTGAGGACTTTATTACAAACATGTTATGAAGACCCATGGGCTAAATTAGATTTTTGTCCTAGGAAAAGTGGTATTTCTTCTGAGGAATTTTTTTTCCTTTTTAAAAAAATTTGTGCAGCATCAACAATATGGGGGACCCCATTACTACAAAAAATAATTTAAAAATTAGCTAGTCATGGTGGTGTCTGCCTGTAGTCCCGCTACTCAGGAGGCTGAAGTGGGAGGTTCACCAGTGAAGGCTGCAGTGAGCTATGGTTGTGCCACTGTGCCTGGGTGATGGGGGGGAACCTTATCTAAAAAAAAACTGTGGATGCTGTAAATGTTGAAACCTATTATGTTTTCTTATTTGCATTCTCTTAAGAGCTCCATGCCAAATCTGTGGCTTATCTTTCCTATATAGATATGCTTTGACTTCTTTGTATCTTGAGGGAGTGTAGTTTTGGAATGCAGGCTCTGGAGTCAGACATCCTGGGTTCAGATCTTGGCTCCATCATTTACTAGGTGTGTTGAAATCGAGCAAGTTGCTTAATCTGTGAGCCTCAGTTTCCCTATCTGTGAAATGGAGTTAGTAGTATCCTCATAAGATTAATCAAGATCACATAAGAATAATAGATGGAAGCATCTGCAGTAGTTCTTGGCACATCTTGAATACTCAATACTTGAATACTCAAGTTTTTTTTTTTTTTACTTTCACATTCCTTTTGTTTCACTTTTATCTACTTTACAAAATAATTGATGTCATATGATGTACTTACTATAATCTTCCTAAAATATTTCTTGGAACAGGCAGAGTAAGAATACATAAATGATGGTTTCTTGGTAGGTTGTATTTTACATCAATTAAAGTATTCATGGCCGGGTGCGTTGGCTCACTCTTGTTATCCCAGCACTTTGAGGGGCTGAAGCGGGGAATCATGAGGTCAGGAGTTTGAGACCAGCCTGGCCAATATGGTGAAACTTTGTCTCTACTAAGAATACAAAAATTAGGTGGGCCTGGTGGTGTTCACCTGTAGTCCCAGCTACTCAGGAGGCTGAGGCAGAAGAATCACTTGAACCCGAGAAGCGAAGGTTGCAGTGAGTCGAGATTACGCCACTCCAGCCTTGGCGGTAGAGTGAGACTCTGTCTCAAAAAAAAAAAAGTATTCACAATTGCTTCTGAAATTACAGGGATTTAGGGCACTTAACTTTCATTCTCTTCCCTCATTCTTCACCTCAAGTGCATATCGCCAAACAAATTTTCTGTATTATTTCGGTAGGTGTGACTGGTTTTCTTAAGACTTTTGTTGCAACCCCTTAGGTTAAAAGTTTCACTATCATTTGAAATTGGTCACAAGACTAGGGAAGTGCATTCACTATAGAACTATTTAATAAATAAGTTCCCCAGTTTGAAGAGCTGGACTTTTATGTGAGGTCAGGCCAGTTGAAGACATTTACAAAGAATTAGTTGTTTGTTATTGCTGTGTGAGTTGCAAGAATGGAAAAAAAAGAAATTCTTTCTTCAATACTTCCTTCCAGGCTGAGTCATCACTAGAGAGTGGGAAGGGCAGCAGCAACAGAGAATCCAAACCCTAAAGCTGATATCACAAAGTACCATTTCTCCAAGTTGGGGGCTCAGAGGGGAGTCATCATGAGCGATGTTACCATTGTGAAAGAAGGTTGGGTTCAGAAGAGGGGTAAGTGCTCCACAAACTGAAAATAATACGGTTGGTAAGAGTGCTAGCAGTGAGTGGTGTCTTAGAAGTTGATATTTTTTCTGATGCTGTTAAAGTAAACTGTGACATGCTGTTCCAGTAAGAGAGAGAGGATATTTAACATGTGTGCTAGGAATTTGCTTGTTATTAAGGTATTTGTAATTCTTGATTTTGGGCATTTATAATCTAGTTAAGTTAGGTTTGACTTTCTGGTATGCGGTGCGTATGCATGTTACAGAAAGTTATATTTTTCTGTGGTGTTTACAGGTTCTATAATCTGGAGAGAGATTTTTATAATTTAATATATGTAAAGTACTATCTTGTATGCATTTAATTACATGTAAATATATACATAAGAGAATGAAGCCAATTTGGATGATGGAAGGGGAATGGCTTAAAATAGAGCATGGGATAGGGTTCACCCACAAATTCATGGATTAATCCCATAAATTAGGTAAGTAAAGCCCTGATGTAAAAGGCCAAATGAATACAAGGATTTTTGTGTGTGTATGTTTATGTTTAATTTCATATTTTTATTTTTCATTATCTAGGTGTAGAATACCTTGTTCACTCCTTCTTTACATAAATAACAAGCACATTATTTTTTATTAAAGGAAGAACTCTTCAATATAATAGTCTGTCATCTGCGAGATTACCTGTTTATGTGGTCAATGTATTCATTAGAAAATTAGAGTTTAGATTAGTTGCCAGGCAACTACTGTTTACTCACATGGCCAAGTTGAGTAGGATGAGGACTGTTCCATTCTCAGAACTTTTTCATTCCTTTGTATCTACTTTCTGGTTAAAAGTTTCCTCTTTAATTTTTTTTTTTTTGAGATGGTGTCTCACTCTGTCACCCAGGCTGAAGTGTAGTGGCGTGATCTCAGTTCACTGCAGCCGCCGCCTTCAGGGTTCAAGCTGTTCTCCTGCCTCAGCCTCCCGAGTAGCTGGGACTGCAGGCGTACACCACCATGCCTAGCTTATTTTTTGTATTTTTTAGAAGAGACATGTTGGCCAGGCTGGTCTCGAACTCCTAACCGTGTAATCCTCCCGTCTCGGCCTCCCAAAGTGCTGGGATTACAAGCATGAGCCACTGTGCCTGGCCTAAATAAATTTTAATATCCTTTGAAGGTCTGTGCTAAATACCTATGCTGAAAAACTGTTGTCATAGTTAAATGTGATTATGCATTATTTTAAAAATGAGCCTTATTGAGTTGTAACTTGCATAATTAAGCAATGTTAAGTTATAATTTGATGAGTTTTGTTAGATATATACCGTAGTGTAGCAGACAGTATGATCATGATACAGTGGTTATTTTCATTACCCCAAGAAGTTCTTTTGTTCTCCTTTGCAGCCCAGTCCTCCTCCCTTAACCCTGGCAACCACTATCTGCTGATACTATAATTTTGCTTTGCTGGAATTTCATATAAATGGAATCATGCAATGCATAGTTGTTTTGTGCCTGATTTCTTTTACATGGCGTAATACTTTTAATATTCATGTCATCATTAGTTTGTTCCTGTTTACGGTTGAGTAGTGTTTCATGATCTAGATATATCACAGTTTATCTGTTAAACACTTGTGGATGTTTGGGCTGCTTCTAGTTTTTTGCTTAATATGCATAAAAAGTGTGGACATTTGAGTGCACGTCTTTGTGTAATATGTTTTTGTTTGTCTTGGGTAATAACCTAGGAATGATATTGCTGGGTTGTATGGTAAATGTATCCTTAATTTTGTAAGAAGTGTTTAACAAACTGCCCAGCTGTTTTCCAATGTGCCTGACCATTTCTATTGTCAAGTGTAATTTCTTTCAATGTCATTCTCTTGTTAGAAATTAGGAAAGCATTTTCAGATTCCAGTGCTTTGTAAAGGCTTTTTTGATTTCCTTTTTAAACATATTTATATTATTTTCCTACTTTTTTTGGAGGAGGAAAAAAATCACTTAAACCTTTTTGAGGTTTACTAATCTCTAAAATCACAAGATTGTTGTGAGGGTTAAATGAGGTGATGGATGTGGATATATTTTTGACAGTTTTAACACAATCTAAGCTATTGCTGTCTCCACATGTTTATCGAGGATTTAGGATGATTCCTGAGTCTGTTTAATTGATTATATCTTTGAAATACCATAATAGAAAGTATTTAGTTCATGGATTATAGAAATGAGAAGAAATGAATAAGAATTTCCTGTTGTTTTTCCCGTAGTAAGGGAAAGGGGTCTCAATAATGTGTATGTGTTTATTTGGAGATGAATAGTCACGTAAACATAAGAATTTAATACACAAAGGTATACAATGAAAACTACAAGTCTTCTCCCTACCTTTTCTACCTCCTTTGTCAGAGGTAATCATTTTAGAACTTTTTCCCTATTTTTAATCTTCTCATGATTATGCCAATTTTATGTATAATATTACTAAACTTTAACCTTAAGTAACCTATCTCCTCATTGTAAAAAAAAAAAGATTTAACTTCTAATACCAATTCTACCTTCTTTGTTTGTTTTTTTGGTTGGCTTTATGATTAAATTTAGAGTGTTCAGACATTGTCTCTAAACTTGTCACTTTATAAGTTTTAAAAATGAAATAGCATTCCTTGTCATCTTTCCCTTGAATTCCTCACATTCCCTGTCCAGTTTATGCCAACTATAACATTTATTTTATATGTCAAAGTTTATAATATTTACATTTGCTGATTCTGAAAAGCAGTTAAAATATTATGTTTTATAAATACGGCTAAACAAAGTGATATGATTAAATTCTTAGAGAACAGATGGATTTATTTTACTTTAAGTTCTGGGATACATGTGCAGAACGTGCAGGTTTGTTACATAGGTATACATGTGCCATGGTGGTCTGCTGCCCCTGTCAACGTCACCTAGCTCTTAAGCCCTGCATGCATTAGGTATTTGTCCTAATGTTCTCCCTCCTGTTGCCCCCCCACCCCCTGGCAGGCCCTGGTGTGTGTTGTGATATTCCCCTCCCTGTGTCCATCTGTTCTCATTAGAGAACAAATGGATTTCTTATACTCTTTTGATATTCCAGAGCTGCCATACTTCAATTTGGTTTATAATTTGGACTGTGACTAATTTTCCTGGATTTTCTACTTGGCACATTTACCCTCTGTTGGTGGAAGAGTTCAGGCTTTCATTATATCATCTGGTTATCCAGCTTTTTAATTATACTGTTGAAATTCTAGCATGAAGTTACTTCTTTTTGGATATGATGTTCAACTAACATCATGTTATTTGGTTCTTGGAAAAATTCTATACTTTGTTAGATCTTATGTCTTTTCATTTTAGATTTGTCTTACCATTCTCTAGAGTACTTCCTGAAGTAACTTTTGCAGGAGGAATGTGTGTGGGTGCTTGTCAGTATAATCTTTGAAAATGTCTTTTTCACTTTCACACCTGATACATACATTGGCTGGGTATAGAACTCAAGTTTAAAATAATTCTCCTTCAGAATTTTGAAGGTTGCATTCATTCCACTGCCTTTTAGTAACTAGTTTTACTGATAAGGGATTTGATGCTAATGGGAATCATTTCTTTGTACGCAACCTGTTTTTTGTTCCCTAGAAGCTTTTTGTGTTGCTGACTCCTTCTCCTTGGAATTATAAAACTTAAGGAGGATGAGTTATAGTCCTTTTAAAAATCATTATTTATTTTTGAAATTAAGAAATTTTTTAAGAGATAGTCTTGTTATGTTGCCCAGGCTGGATTTAAACTGTTCTCAAGATCTCCTGCCTCAGCCTCTCCAGTAGTTAGGACTACAAGCTGTAGTCCTTTTTATATTCATTCTGTAAATGTTTGGTGGACCCTGGGAATATGAAAGTTTAGGTTTTTCTTCTACTCTGGGAAATCTTCTATAATTCTTTGATTACTTCTTTCTTTGTATCTTCTGTGTATTTTCTGAAGCTTCTGTATTGATTTGCTGTTTTAAAGGTTTTCTTTCATTTTCCGTGTCTTTTCCTTCTTTCTCTTTTTTTAAATGGGAGATTTCCGTTACTTTTTCTTTTGACCCTTTACTGATTTATTTGTTTCAGCTGTTACTTTGCATTTCTGGGAACATTTTCTAGTTCATAGTCATCTGCTTTTATCTTATTGATGTAAGCTTTAATATTGGGACGCTACATAGATTTAAAATTTTTTTCTCCTCTTTGAATAACTCCTTCAATTTGTTACAGTTCTTTTTTTGTTATGTTAGTTTTCTTCACTGGTAATCTGTTTGCCTGTACGTTCTAGTATGAAAAGTACTAGATTTACTAGTAGTACCTTCTCTTTATTTTTCCCTGTATTTATAACAAGTTAGATTCACTGAATGAGGATTTGTGATGGTGGTAATTAACTACTCTTGAAAGCATTCATTGAAATACTGGGGGAAACTGAATTTGACATTTTTTTCTCCCACCATTTTTAATTTATTTCTTTAGAGGTTTTCAGTATTATTTTAGCGATGATTTTGTGTTTTAGTCAACTACATTTGATTATATAGTATATTGTAATTTGGCTGGATTTTTGGGCCAAAGAATTTCTTCCAAAAGAGCATTATTATATTTACTGCTAGTTTATACTGGACAGAATGTCCAGGATAAACTTTGGTGTACTCATTTGAAAATAAATATGATAAGATCTGCCTTCTCTACTTCACAGTGTGGTTGTGAGCATTATGGGACAATGTGCATAGAGGAGTGTTTTAAAATTATGTACTCAATAAAAGATACTGATATAATAAAGCTATATAGTTATTTGAATATTGGTCTTTTTTCTCAAGCCTATATTTATGAATCAGTTCTTGTTATCTCTTTTCCAGATATAATCCAATTTGTACTTTTAATGTAAGTTGTTTTTCAGTAAATATCTTGTTGGAAAATAACAAAAAAGGGACTGAAAGATAAATATTGATTATTATGTGGGATAAATACTTTCCAAACCTTAGTTATTAGTGATATATGAATAGCAAATTTTTTTTTTTTTACTTTTCTGGACAGTTGGAAATGATAAGTATTGAGATACCACATTAACTTAGTATTGTTGTTAGAAATGGCAGTAAAAGAAACATCATGGAGCAAACATCAAGTGAAGTATTGTCTGCATTTTCCTCCTTGCCGGATCTAGGAGAGCTCCTTACAGCTTTGTTGCACATCAACATAGGAGGTGTCTATGTATATATTAATACTAATTAAATTATCTTGCTCAAAGATGAACCTGTAGGTATGTTCTAGGTGACTCTAAATCTCTAAATTCCATTTCAATACTTGTATTAATTTTTTCCCTTCTAGCTAGTGATAATATTTGCTACGAAGATACTTAGTACATTAACAAAGTAGGAAATTTAACTAGTTTAAAAGGCCTTAATTACAGAATTAAATAAATTGCAATGCTATTGATTAAGGGCTTATTACAATTTATTAACTTTCATTTGCTACGTAAACTTTCATATAAACCCAAGTAGTCTCTTACAAATGTGGAAAGCTAGTTCCTTGATAATAAGTTAAAATCTAATGTATAATTAGTTCATAATGTTACTGTTTTGAGATTGGTATAAATCTAAGAGGTGGTTTTTATCATTAAAAGCATTTTGATGAAAATGCTGCATGCGTGTGTGATTTTATTATACTTATAGTATCTAACAAATCGAACTTTCATGTTGTATTCTCTATGTGTAACCAGTTTTGGCTTTCAAATAACTTTTTCCCTTAATTTTCCTTGTACTCACTTTGTCCTTTCAATAATATTTTTGTTATATTCCCTGAAATGGTTTATTTAGATTAACTAGAGTGTTGGTGTTTGGTAATTCCAGGGTAAAAATTTTATGTCTATGAGTTGTCTCACAAGATAGCTTTCTTCTGCTGCACAAAGTATACTTTAGCAACATAAAGATTATGAGTAGGTTATGTTGTAAGATGTGATTTTTGTTATGTAGTCAAATTTAACAAGTTGTTACAGAAAACAAAATTACAGTTTTTTGAGTGTTTTAAGTTCAGGGGCCTTTTTAATTTTGTACACGCATGTGTTTTTGTTGTCGTTGTTGTTCATTTGTTATTCACAAAGTGACTTTAGAAATATAAAATGATTAGTAGAAAGAAAATGAAAGTATGATTTCCTGTTTACTACCCAGCAGCAAGCTTTTTCCATAGAGAATGAAGAGCTGTGGTAGCGACCGTGTAAACCACATGGTACATTAGAGAAGCTCACTTTGACTGCTGAGGTTATACATTGAGAATAAACATAAGCAAATTAAATTTATTTTCTAATGGTATTGAAACTCTGAGATTTAACTAATATAGTTACAATACTGTAAAATTGGCTTTTCTTATAGTTTCAATATATTAGTTTTGAAAAATTCAATGAATAGAACCACATGGTGCAAACCATCAAATAAGCTTTCATGTACATTTTAGAGTTAATTATAGAATTATAAAGTTGCTGTTACACACATGCTTGCTCCTTCTCAATCAGCAATCAAGTTTTATGTATTGATTACAAAATTATGATTGTATAATTGATTACAAGATTATGTAACTCAAAGTCTTATGAAATTCACTTACTAATACTAAAGATTTTCTGCATAGATGGTCAAGTTATCCGCAAAGATGTACAGTTCTTCCTTTTCCTTTTCAATCTTCATTCCTTTAATTTCTTTTTCTTGTTGTATTTCACTGGATAGGACCTTCAGTACATTGTTGAATAAAAGTGGTAAGAGTGAATTTTTTTTTTTTTTTTGGAGACGGAATTTTGCTTTTGTTGCCCAGGCTAGAATGCAATGGCGTCATCTTGGCTCGCTGCAACCTCTGCCTTCTGGGTTCACGCGATTCTCCTGCCTCAGACTCCCGAGCAGCTGGGATCAGGCATGTGCCACCATGCTTGGCTCATTTTGTATTTTTAGTAGAGACAGGGTTTCTCCTTGTTAGGCTGGTCTTGAACTCCTGACCTCAGGTGATCCGCCTTCCTCAGCCTCCCAAAGTGCTGGGATTACAGGCATGAGTCACTGTGTCCGGCAAGAGTAGATATTTTGCCTTATTGCTCATCTTATAGGGAAAACATTTATTTTACCAGTAAGTATAATGTTAGCTGTTCCTTTTCTATTGCTGCCCTTTATTAGGTTGAAAAACTTCCCTACTATTTCTGGTTCGGAGAGTTTTTATCACGAGTGAGTGGGTGGTCAGCTTTTTCTAAAGATTTTACTGCTTCTCTTGAAACAGTCATTTGATTTTTTCCTTTGATTCTCTTAATATGGTGAATTACTTTCATTGATGGAATAAATTTCGTTTGTTCATGATATATTTTAAAAATATATTGCTAGTTTAGACTTATTGATACTTTGCTAAGGGTTTTTTTTTTTTTTTCCATTTACAAGAACATTGACCTTGTAAATTTCGGTGTTGATATCATGGTTATGCTGGATTCATAAAATAGGTTGGGAAGCATTTATTTCTTATAAGGTGGGTTGTATTTTTTCTTCAGTGGGTGATAAAATGTTTAAGTAAAGCCATGGGTTGGAGTTTTCTTTATGGGAAGATTTTTTATAATAAATGAGATTTCTTTAGATACCAGGCTATCCATATTTTCTATTTCCTCTTGTATCAGTTTTGTTAAATTGTGTTTTTTAAGGATTTTGTTTTCATCCAAGATGTTCCTCTAAGTTACTGGGTGTAAAGTTTTTAATATTCCTTATCCTTATCTTTTTTAGTGGAGACAAAATCTCACTCTATTGCCCAAGCTGATCTTGAAGTCCTGGCCTCAAGCAGTCATCCCACCTTGTCCTCCCAAAGTGCTAGGATTGCAGATGTGAGCCACTTTAGCTGGGCTCATCTTAATTTTTGAAGGATTTAAAAAATTGTATATAGGATTCTAATTTGATAGTTGTGTTTTTTTCATTATTTTAAATATGTCATTTCATTTCTTCTGGCTACCATTGTTTCTGATGAAAAGTCAGCTGTTATTTTGACTTGCTGTTTCCCTGTATATTCATGTGGCATTGATGTGGTTAGGGTTTACGTCCACACCCAAATCTCATCTTGAAAATTGTAATCCCTGTGTGTCAAGGGAGAGACCAGGGAGAGGTAATTGAATCATGGGGATGGTTTCCCCCAAGCTGTTCTCATGATACTGAGTTTTCATGAGATATGATGGTTTTATAAGGGGCTCTTCCCCTTTCACTTGGCACTTCTTCCTGCTGCCTTGTGAAGAAGGTGCCTTCTTCCCCTTCTGCCATGATTGTAAGTTTCCTGAGGGTTCCCTAGCCATGCTGAACTGTGAATCAGTTAAACATCTTTCCTTTATAAATTACCCAGTCTCTGGCAGCTTTTGTTTTTCAAATTGAGATGGAGTCTTGCTGTGTCACCCAGGCTGAAGTGTAGTGGCACAAACTTGGCTCACTGCAATCTCCTCTTCCAAGGTACAAGCAGTTCTCCTGCCTCAGCTTCCCAAGCAGCTGGGACTACAGGCATGTGCCACTGTGCCTGGCTAATTTGTGTACTTTCATTAGAGATGGGGTTTCACCAGGTTGGCCAGGCTGGTCTTGAATGCTTGACCTCAGGTGATCCACTTGCCTCAGCCTCTCGAAGTGCTGGGATTACATGTGTGAGCCACTGCGCCTGGCCTTGGGCATTTTTTTTTTTTACAAAAGCATGAAAATGGGCTACTACAGCCATATAATGATGTTTTTGTCCATAACAGATTGCTAATGATAGTGGTCCCATGAAATTATAATATGGTATTTTACTATGCATTTTCTATGTTTAGATACACTAATATTTATCATTATATTACAGTTGCCTACAGTGTTCAGTAACATGCTGTACTGACATCTCCCTCTCACTTTCAAGCTATTTTGGCAGCTCTGAACTCTATCATCCGTCTATTCAAGCTAAGTTTTCTGAGTTTTAGCCATTTCACTCTAGTTCGAAGGAATGGGAGCGCACCTTGAGTAAAAAGTCCGAAGTGTGAATCTCATTTGTAGCTCACTTCTTTAAAGTCAGTTTCCTTCAATTTCTGCCTGCTTTTGCAGCTTCTCTACTGCTTTCAAGTTGTCCTTTTTTATATTTTATATAGTTTATAATTTTATATGTAGGCGAGTTAGTGTGATAAAAGTTGCTATACTACTGCTGAAA
This sequence comes from Leontopithecus rosalia, assembly GCA_028533165.1. Taxonomy (NCBI): domain Eukaryota; kingdom Metazoa; phylum Chordata; class Mammalia; order Primates; family Cebidae; genus Leontopithecus; species Leontopithecus rosalia. The sequence goes on along the minus strand of CM052666.1, from coordinate 40,362,846 downwards.
GTGAAATTTTGCTAGGTATGTGTTTTAACGTCTAGATACTCAAATTTGTTTAAGCTTCATAATTCACATACTGTTGTATTCCAGTTTAATCTTATAAAAATTATATAGAATATGAGAAGTAGGAGTGCAGTTTATAAAATTCATCAGAAATTATGAGGACTTCGAGTATGAAACTAATAGTTTAAACAGAGTTCCAGTCACTTATCTAGAAAGATAACTTAATCTTTTTTAAGCACTTATATAGAATTTCAACCTAGAAGAGACATTAAAAGTTGGCTAGTTTTTTTCTTTCTTTTTATTTTTTATTTTAGAGATCAGTCTTGTTATATTGCTCAGGCTGGTCTGAAACTCCTGGCCTTCAGGAGTCCTCATGTCTTGGCCTCCCAAAATGTTAGAATTACAGGCATGAGTCGCTGTTGGTGGCCTCTCTAGTCTTATATCCATTCATTTACAGATTTGAAAACTGAAGCCTTATTTTCAAGATAGGTGTAGAGCCAGGACTATTACCTGAGATTTCTTTATTGCTGATCTTGGATACTTCCTATTTTCTTTCTTTCTTGACATTTGGGAATAGATTGGATTTCTTTAAAAAATATTTTGTATCATGTTGGGGAGGGGCTCAGAAGTTTTGGGTGGAAAGGTTTAAAATCCTTTGAGAATGGAAAAGGGGGAGTGTCTTCCACCTTGTGGAATCCTCACACTGTTTGAGTAGTAGTATTCACTGCTCTACATCCCAGTGGAGAATGCAGAGAAGCTGTACCTCTTGAACTTGTGTTTTCTCTCTTTGAGTAACTGTTTCCATAGTTTCTATATCCTTTGACATAGAGAAACTTTCTTTAGTTATGCTGGTGGCATTTTATAATCAATCACATTACCTTTTGATGCAGTAGCCCTGCCACCTACCACTAATTTTCTCTGTTTTTGGTTATGCTAGTTTTTCTGCTTGACATATTTTTCCCCTCTGTCTTTTTAAGTTAAAATCTCCTATGTCCTTCAAAGGCAAATTATATCGCCTCTGCATTATTTACCCAGATTGTGGTCTTACAAAATTAGAATAATTTCTTTTGTCTGTATAGTACTGGAACAATTTCCCGTCTTTACCTCCTTATGACTTTTATGATTTGTTATTACATAGATCTGTTATTTCTCCTTTCCATTGTAAACTCCTTGGCAGAACGGAGTCCAATACAACTTTATATTTTGTACAGTTTAATTTTCTTTCTGAAATACAGTTTACCAGTGTCTTGAACATAGTGGTTTCTTAATCAGTATTTGACGAAAGAATTGGGAAGAAAATAACAATTCTAGAAGTTCAAATACCTGTATGTCACAGATATTAGGGCAAGGGACTAGAATTAGAGGCAAGGTAGGAAACACAGACTAGATCACTGTTAAGGAAACAGCCTAATGTTCAGGAGAAGGTTTTGGTAAGGGCAGCACTGGAATTCTAGAACCATGTTGTATATCTGTTCAGTTTTTTTTTTTTTTTTTATTGAGACGGAGTTTCGCTCTTGTTACTCAGGCTGGAGTGCAATGGCGCGATCTCGGCTCACCGCAACCTCCACCTCCTGGGTTCAGGCAATTCTCCTGCCTCAGCCTCCCGAGTAGCTGGGATTACAGGCACGCACCACCATGCCCAGCTAATTTTTTGTATCTTTAGTAGAGACGGGGTTTCACCATTTTGACCAGGATGGTCTCGATCTCTTGACCTCGTGATCCACCCGCCTCGGCCTCCCAAAGTGCTGAGATTACAGGCGTGAGCCACCGCGCCCGGCCTCAGTTTTTGTGTGTGGCAAAACAGACCTGACAGGGTAGGAATTGGTAAATTTGGCTGAATGGTTATTCCTGGCAAAGGTGGCGGGCTATACCCTTCTTGTCCCAGAATGGACTAGTAAATAAGGTATCTAAATCAGGTAAGTGGGACAACAGATTGGGAGTATTGTGGTGTCTATGGTTTGGAAGATTGATGCATATTTTAAGGGTAATTTTTGCTTTACTCTTAGAACTGTAAAGTACCTCTGATTTCATGAAACCTAACTTTCTAAGCCTATAAGAATAATCTTTTCTACTGTGTTTCTGATGGATCACTTACCTCAGATATTGTGGGCAACTAAAGTCTCACTGTATCTGTTTCATTAATTTATAGCTCAGAACACTGGTGGTCTTTGTCTGCCCTCCTGAGCAATATAAAACAAGGTCTGTATTCCATTTTATGGGCCTTCAGATTTTTGAAGATTGCTGTGATGTCTTCCCTCACATCCGTCTTTTTAAGCAAAGTGTTCTTAATTCTTTATTATGCTTTTTATAAGACGGGGTTTCCAGCCCTCTCATACATAGTACAGTTGACCCCGGTATCCATGGGGGATTGGTTCCAGGACTTGCTGGAGATACCGAAATCTGCCAGTGCTCAAATCCTGTACTTCAAAATGGTATAGTATTTGCATACAACCTCACACACCCTCATGTATACTTTAAATCATCTTTAAATTATTTGCAATACCTAATCCACTGCAAATGCTATGTAAATATTCTATGTAAGTAGTTGTTACACTGTCCTGTTTAGGGAATAATGACAAGGAAAAAAGTCTTAAGTGTTCAGTACAGATGATTTATTTTTTCTGAATATTTTTGATTTGTGGTTGGTTGAATCCACAGGTAGGGAACCCATAGATATGGAGTGCTGACTGTATTGGTGTCCTACGGTGGAAATAGCTTCGTTTGTCAGTGTTTCTCTTACAACATAGTGCCCAGAAGTGAATGTGTTTCTGCAGATGTGGTTGGTGCAGGGAAAAAGAACAGTGAGACTGTTAGCCTCTTCTCATAATCTGTCACTGTAGGGGCCTTCAGTGCAGTCAAAGGCTGTAGCCACTTTTTTTCAGTTTTACTCTTTAAAGGAAATTTTATTATATTTTGATTATATAAATCATTTACGAAGTCAATTTATTGTCCAGATGTTACCAGTTTACATTCCTAGCGCTAATATGGAAGGTTTCTGCTTTCATACACCATAGTCATTGCTGGGTGTTATTCTTTTTGTTTTTTGACATTATATTGCTGTTTTATTTTACATTTCTTTGTTACCAAAGTTTAACTTTGTTTAAATGAATTGATTATTCTTGTTCTTAGTCAAGTTTTAAATATGAGGCCTATCCTTAAACAGGTTTATAAATTTTATGTTCTTATTTATTTGTAAGAGCTTGTTGTGTATTGAGAATACCTTTATTTGATCTTTTTTGTTGTGAATATTTTTCTAGTTTGAATATACCTTTTTTATGTTATGGTATATTTTTGCATTGTAAAATGTTTTAGTTGTTAAATAGTTAAATATGTCAGACTTTTCCTACTCAAGGAGACCATTGAGGTGATACTTACAAACTCTTCACCTTTTTCCTTTGAGAACCATTATGATTAAAACCTAATCTAAGTATTATCTAAGTTATCTTCTTAAAAAGAGTCAAGCAGTAAATATATAGGATATGGTGTGATTCTTCTACTTCCATATTCTTTCTCAGAAATAACCACTGTCAAGTATGTCATGCCAATATAGAACTAAAATTTTTCAGAAGTATTTACCTAGAAAAAAATGCCAGCTATGGGGTAGTATTTTCCCTTTGTTAAGAGATTCAGATTAAAGAGATTAGGTAGGGTCAGGAAGGGGCATAATTAAGGAAATGAGGCTTTACACTTTATTCTATGTAAACATTACATCTTTCTGTTTAGCCTCACATTACATAAATGATATCATAATCACTTATTTTGTCGTAGAGATTTATCCATGCCATTGCAACCTGGAATTCAAAAAACAAAAAGTGACTAGTTTGACTTAACTTGCTCTTAGTGAATCTATTCTTTCTTCTTTGTCCATCTACTTTAAAAATGTCAAAGTACATCTGATGCTTGAAACAACACAGGAGTTGGGCACAGACCATCTGCACTGTCAAAAATGCACATATAACCTTTAACTCCCCCACAACTTAACTGCTAATAGCCTGCTGTTGACTGGTAGCCTCGCTGATAACATGAACAGTCTATTAACACACATTTTGTATGTTTCATGTAAAATGTGCTATATTTTTACAATGAAGTAAGAGAAAAAATGTTAAGAAAATCATGAGAGAAAACGTATTTTTCATCAAGGGGAAATGGATCATGATCCACTTCATCCTTGGTCTTCATCCTCGATAATCTTCATGTCAAGTAGGCTGAGGAGGAGGAAGAGAAAGGGTTGGTATAGCTATCTCAGGAGTGCCTGGGGCAGAAGAAAATCAAGGTACAAGTGGAGCCATTCAGTTAAACCCATGTTATTAAGGGTCAGCTGTACCTATATATGTCATTTGAGTGTAACAGTTTAGAGGATGGAACTTAATTTCAAATTCTGGCTTTGTCATTTATTAGTGTCTGTAGGCAAAATCCTTAATCTATCTTAAATTTCTTTGTAAAATGGAGATATAAAAGTGCCTACTTTATATGGGTGTAAGAATCAAAGCTCGTAATGTGTGATTAGCTCTTATCAGACAACATGGGACATATTCAATAGTAAATAATAGCTATTTTATTTAATCCGTAGAATATTACTAGTTTGATACGAACTTATGTTTAATATTTACACTCATCCATTGTTTGCTTCTATATAGACAGGATATTTGCCCTTTTAAGGTTTTTTTTTTTTTTTTTTAAACACCCTTCAGACGCTATATGTTGCTCAAAACTCATTGATATTAACTGGAACTCAAAGTGATAAGCTACTTGATAACTATCAGTATCAGTGTTTTTATTGTGATCTTTCTCTTTGGAGAAGACTAGTGTAAAAGAGGAGTTAATCAGTCTTCTTTTCCTGTCATCTGGCCTTAATGTACTCTCTTCCTCAGGCTTTATATTTTATAATTTAAAAATTCATGTTTGTCTGTAGTAATTAAAAAAATTCATTGTATGATTTCCAACTTCTAATAGTTGTTTTCTGTATTTGGTCTTCTTTATGATACTGCTCCTATATTTTTCAATACTTTTTCTTAAATGAATTAGTACTAAAGCAACAAGTATCTACATTCATTCCCCCGCCCCACTCAGGATTGGGTAAGGCCAAATAGTTATCTTTTAATTCTTTGGTTAAATTTTATGATTAAAAATGCTTGCTGTAGAACACTAATTTCCTTATCTTACGTAGTTGGGAGCTAAGACATTTCATCTAAAATTCCTGGGTCAAGAAATAGAGATTTAAGTTTATTTTTTAATGTAGAATACAAACCAGTTTAGAAAAGCTAAAAATGAAAATGAAAGTAACAGTAATTGAGAAGACAGGGCAAAGGTATCTTAATTTCTCAATCTTTTTAGTAAGAAGTTGGTTGATGTGGTTTAATAGGTGACAAATCAAACATTCACAATGCGAAAAGTATTAAAAGTGGCTGTTTTTGAGAAGTGGAATGGAGAATCAGGGCTTGTATGTATGTGCTCTTGTATGTATGGGAATGGTGGAAGAGATACTTTTATTTTTGAGTCTTACATGCTTTTATGTACTACTGAGTTACCTCTTTCTACATGTATTGGTTAATAAAACATCCTACATGAATCCAATTTATGAAAATAAAAGCATACTTTTATACATGGATAATGTATAAAAATTGGATGGAAATATACCAAAGTATTAAAAGTGGTTATTTCTGGGTACTGAATATTTTCCTTCCTTATGTTATTTTGTATTTTGTAAAATTCCTAAAATGCATGTATTTTATTAATATATTTTATAGAAAAAAATAGTAAGAGAATATATTTAGGACTTCCCAGCATTTAATTTGTCCTGGGTTTAATTTGTCATATTTATTTAGCATCTGAATGCTTGTTTTTTTATTTATACAAGTACGAGAACTTTATTTAAAGGAATTGTATATCATGTTCTTTGAATGCTTAGTAATGGTGGCATTCTGCTGAAAATAACAAAACATAGCCAACAGTAACAGCAAAAAAGGACTTTTCTTTTTCCTCTTAAGGGTATAGGTGGGCAGTTATAGTTAGCAGATCAGGATAGAATCATCAAAGATTGAAGCTATCTCTCGTTTATCACCTTTAGCTTGTTTGCTTTTCATATCCTTGTTCTTCAAGGTTTCAAGATGGCTGTAGTAATGGGCATTACATCTCTGTTCAAGGCAGTCAGATGGGAGATGGCTGGTGTCAGCCACTCTGTCCCTTATGTTAGGAACGCAAAAGCTTTTTCAGAGGCTGTCAGTCAGACTTCCTTTTCCAGAACTGGGTTATGTGCCACCCCTAGCTGTGAGAAAGCAAGTTATTTGGCTTTCAATTTCTATAGTGGGAGATGGCAAGAGTTAAGAGGTTTTATAATTGATGTTGTGTTAGCCAACCAGCAGTCTGGTACAAAAAGTTTTGTAAATATAACTAATGTTTGTGTGCTTTAGTTCTCTATCAGATATCCAGGAGAGACAGTAGCCTTTCTAGAGGTCAGATTGACAATTTGGCACACCAGCATTCTCTAAAATTTACTTTTGTGGAGTTATTCTGAGATGTAGCCGTTTCTCTTTTCCTAGGAGTACTAGGTTTATGCTTCCTTCTTAAAAAAAAAAAAAGATAGCTTTTGGCATCCTGAAGTGGTAATGAATTATGAGGCTGGTAGGAATAGTGCTGCAGTGAACATACGCTTGCATGTATCTTTATAATAAATGGTTTATATTCCTTTGGGTATACATTCCCAGTAATAGGATTGCTGAGTCAAATGGTATTTCTGGTTCTAGGTCTTTGAGGAATCGCCACACTGTCTTCCACAATGGTTGAACTAATTTGCTTTCTCACCAATGGTATACAAGTGTTTCTCTTTCTCCACAGCTTCACTAGCATCTGTTGTTTCTTGACTTTTTAATAACTGCCATTCTGACTGGCATGAGATGGTATCTCCTGTGGTTTTGATTTGAATTTCTTGAATGATCAGTGATATTGAGTTTTTAATGTTTTTTGGCTGCATGTATGTCTTCTTTTGAAAAGCGTCTATGTCCTTTGCCCACTGTTGAATGGGGTTGTTTTCTTTCTTGTAAATTTGTTTAAATTCCTTATAGATTCTGGATATTAGAACTTTGTTAAATGGCTAGATTGCAGTTTTTTTCTCCCATTCTGTAGGTTGTAAATGGCTCATATTATTTTGAGGTATGTTCTATAAATACCTAATTAATTGAGAGTTTTTTAACATTAAGGATGTTGAATTTTATTAAAGGCCTTTTCTGAGTCTTTTGAGATAATTATGTGGCTTTGTTTTTAGTTTTGTTTGTGATGAATTGTTTATTAATTTACTTATGTTGAACCAGCCTTGCATCCTGTGAATAAAGCTGACTTGATCGTGGTGAACATGCTTTTTGATGTGTTGCTGGATTCAGTTTGCCAGCATTTTATTAAGGATTTTTGCATTGATGTTCATCAGCAATATTGGCTGAACTTTTCTTTTTTTGTTTTATCTCTGCCGGGTTTTGATACCACGATGATGCTGGCCTCAAAATGAGTTAGGGAGAAGTCCCTCCTCTTCAATTGTTTGGAATAGTTTCAGAAGAAGTGGTACTAGCTCTTTTTTGTGCCTCTGGTAGAATTCAGCTATAAATCTGTCTGGTCCTGGGCTTTTTTGAGTTAGTATGCCATTTATTACTGCCTCAATTTCAGAACTTGCATTGATCTATTCCCAGATTCAACTTCCTCCTGGTTCATTCTTGGGAGGGTGCATGTGCCCGGAATTTTCCCATTTCTTCTAGATTTTCTGGTTTATTTGCATAGAGGTGTTCATAGTATTCTCTGATAGTAGTTTTTATTTCTGTGGGGTCAGTGGTAATATCACCTCTATCATTTTTTGAGTCTATTTGATTCTTCTCTCTTGTTACTTATTAGTCTAGCTGGCGGTCTATTTTCTTTCTTCAAAAAAACTAGCTTCTGGATTCATTGATTTCTCCCCTGCAGCCCTCAGAGAGCTTTTAGTGTCTCTATCTCCTTCAGTTCTGCTCTGATCTTGGTTATTTCTTGTCTTCTGCCTGCTTTGGGGTTTGTTTGCTCTTGGTTCTCTAGTTCTTTTAGTTGTGATGTTAAGTTGTCAACTTGAGATCTTTCTAGTGTTTTGATGTGCACATTTTAGTGCTATAAATTTCCCTATTAACACTGCTATAGCTGCATCCCAGAGATTTTGGTGTGTTGTCTGTTTTCATTGATTTCAAGGAACTTCTTGGTTTGTGCTTTAATTTCATTATTTACCTGGGAGTCATTTAGGAGCAAGTTATTCAGTTTCCATGTAATCGTGTGGTTTATAGTGAGTTTCTTAATCTTGAGTTCTGATTTGATTGTGCTGTTGTCTGAGAGACTTATGATTTCAGTTTTTCTGCATTTGCTGAGGAGTGTTTTACTTCCAATTACATGATTGATTTTAGAGTAATAAGTGCCATGTGGCACCAAGAAAAATGTATATTCTGTTGTCTTTGGATAGAGAGTTTTGTAGATATGTAGATATCTGTCAGGTCCAGTTGATCCAGAGCTGAGTTCAAGTCTTGAATATCCTTGTTAATTTTCTGTCTTGATGATCTGTCTTATATTGATGGTGGGGTGTTAAAGTCTCCTACTGTTATTGTGTGGGAGTCTGAGTCTCTTTGTAGGTCTCTAAGTACTTGTTTTATGAATTTTGATGCTCCTCTATTGGGTGCATATATAATTAGGGTAGTTACCTTTTCTTGTTGAATTGATCCCTTTACCATTATGTGATGCCCTTCTCTTTTGATCTTTGTTGGTTTAAAGTCTGTTTTGTCAGAAATTAGGATTGCAGCCTCTGCTTTTTACTGCTTTAATTTTGCTTGGTAAATATTCCTTCACTCCTTTATTTTGAGCCTATTTGTGTCTTTGCATGTGACATGGGTCTCTTGAATACGGCACACTGATGGGTCTTGACTGTTTATCCATCTGTCGATCTGACAGCTTGCCATTCTGTCTTAATTGGGACATTTAGCCCATTTACATTTAAGGTTAATACTGTTAAGTGTGAATTTGATTCTGTTATGATGTTAGCTGGTTGTTTTGCAGACTTGTTGATGTAGTTGCTTCATAGTATCATTGGTCTTTGTACTTCAGTGTGTTTTTGCAGTGGCTAATAATGGTTTTTCTTTTTCATATTTAGTGCTTTTGCAAAGCACGCCTGGTGGTGGTGAATTCCCTCAGCAGTTGGTTGTGTGAAAAGGATTTTATTTCTCCTTCACTTATAAAGCTTACTTTGGATGGACATGAAACTCTGGGTTGGAAATTTTTAAAAAAATGTTGAATATTGGCGCCCACTCTCTTCTGGCTTGTAGGGTTTCTGCTGAGAGGTCTGCTGTTTGTCTGATGGGCTTCCCTTTGTAGGTGACCTGGCCTTTATCTCTGGCTGCCCTTAACATTTTTTCTTTCATTTCAACCTTGGAGAATCTGATGATTATGTGTTTTAGGGTTGATCTTCTCTTGGAGTATCTTACTGGGGTTCCCTGGATTTCCTGAATTTGAATGTTGGCCTGTCTTATTAGGTTGGGGAGGTATTCCTGGATGATACCCTGAAGTATATATCCCAACTTGGTTCTGTTTTCCCCAACTCTGTCAGTTACCCCAGTCAGTCATAGGTTCAGTCTTCTTACATAATCCCATAGTTCTGAGAGGTTTTCTTCATTCTTTTTCATTCCTTTTCTCTAATCTTGTCTACCTGTTTTACTTCAGGAAGCTATTCGTTAAGCTCTGAAATTCTTTCCTCCGCTTGGTCTGTTTGACTGTTGATACTTGTGGCTGCATTGTGAAGTTCTTGTGTTGTGTTTTTCAGCTCTATTGAGATGTTTGTTTCTCTCTAAACTGGTTATTCTGGTTAACAGCTCCTGTAATGTGTTATCATGGTTCATAGTTTCTTTGCATTGGGTTAGAAAATGCTGCTGTAGCTCAGCAACTTTTGTTATGCACCTTCTGAACCCTACTTCTGTCAGTTCATCTGAGCGTTCACCTAGTTGTGTGCCACTGCTGGAGAGCTGTTGTGATCATTTGGAGAAGACACACTCTGTTTTTTGGTTGATTCTTTCTCCTCTTCATGAGTTTGTTTAGCTTAGATCTCTGAGGCTGCTGGCCTTTGGATGGAGTTTTTATGGGGACTTTGTATTGAGACTGTTGTTGCTTTCTGTGTGTTTTTCTTCAGTTACATCCCTCCTTCATAGGGCTGCTGCAGTTTTCTGGGAACCATTCCGACCCTATTCACCTGGATCCCTCCCACAACTGGAGGTGTCACCACTGGGGGCTGCAGAATAGCAAACTTGGCTGCCTGCTCCTTCCTCTGTGATTTCTTTCCCAGAGGGGCATTTTATAAGATGCTCTGGTGTAAGTGGGAATGCTCCTGTATAAGATGTTTGGCGATCCTGTTGGGGGTCTCTCCCAGGAGGCACAAGATCCAGGACTGCTAAATGAAGCAGTCCGGCTGCCCTTTGGCAGAGGGGATGCACTTTACTGGGGGTTATTCCACTTGTCCAGACTACCTGGATGCCTCAGAGCCAGCAAGGGGAAAGAGTAAGTCTGCTGATGCACAGATATTGTGACTGCCCCTCCCTGCAGGGGCTCAGTCCCAGGGAGAGCAGAGTTCTGTCCCTAAACTCCTGCTGGAGTTGGTAAAATTCCTGCAGGGAATTTTACCAGGGAGGCCCTACGTGGTGAGGAGGGATAGGTCAGGATCTGGCCTAAAGAGGCAGTCTGACCACCATCTGCCACAGCCACTGTGCTGTGGGGAATCCTCCTGGGTCCATACAGTCTCCCTGGCACCAGCAGGGGAAAAATGGCAGACTGGAGCTACAGAGTTGGCTGCTGCCCCTCCCTGTAGGAGCTCAGTCATCTTAGGCAGCAAGCAGTTGCAGTGATAGCTGTTCTTCCTTCCCTGGGGAGTTTAGTCGTCTTTGTCAGCAGGCAGCCGCAGTGATGACTGTGGCCCCTTTCCCTGGGAACTCCGTAGTCTTAGGCATTCTTCAGCTGAGTGGCCGCCAAGAATATGCACAGCTCTGTGCTTGTGACCCAAGGCCCTGGTGGCATGGGCTCATGAGGGGGATATCCTGATCCACATGTTGCACAGATGTGTGGAGCATGGTTTCCTGGGCAGGGTCACTCACTGCCTCCCTTCACCGGGGGGTCGGAGCTTCCCTTGCCCCATGTGGCTCCTGTGTGGGCTGTTGTTATCATCCTTCTTTTCCTCACTCTCCACGGGTTGTGCCAGCTGCCTAGTCAGTCCCAGTGAGAGAACCTGGATACCTCAGTTGCTGGTGCAGGATTCACTTGCTGTTTTTGTTGTTGTAGTTCTTTTCCTTTTTCTGTCTCTCTCTCTCTCTTCCTCCCTCTTTCACTCCCTCCCTCCCATCTTCCCTTCCTTCCTTCCTTCCTTCCTTCCTTCCTTCCTTCCTTCCTTCCTTCCTTCCTTCCTTCCACCGCAGCTGTTTCTAGTCGGCCATCTTGATTGGCCCTTGTCATTGTGATTTGTATGGACTTCTGCATAACATATTGCTGAATAAAATTACTATCAAATTAGACTTGTTTAAAAAAAGTTAAGTCTTCATTGTTTTCATCAACTGTTGGATAAACTTTTATGTTAAATTTTCTTACCAGTTAGAGATACTATATTTATTCAACACAAGCTATTTTTTTCGTAGTCCAAAAAAGTATTATTGCTTTATACTTTTGAGGAGTAAAAAATTTTTCTTGTAAATGAGCATATTTGTATCTAGTTTTTGGACAAACTAATTTCTTTATTTACTTCTAGAGAAATATGTGCCAGAAACTGGGATGTGTGAGATACTGAGGTGAAGAAACACTTGCCCTCATGGAGTCTAGAGTCTCGTGGGAAAAAAGGACTTCAAGATGAGTCAGTTTGTTTCCTCATCTATAAAATGGGTGTAATAGTACCTATCTACCTCATGAAGGTTATTGTGAAGATTAACTGAGTTAAATTATGTAATAATGACTTAGAATTTTGCCAGTACATAGTAAGCATTCCATAAATGTTGGTTGCTGTTGTTATTTCTACAAAATCAAGATTTGTATAAAGTGCTGTGAGAATTGCAGATTAGGCAGGGATCGACTTTCAAGAAAGTCAGGGGAGTGATACAGTTTTATCCTGCTCTCAATTCTACTTCATAGTTTCCTTGTTCATCTTTGCTACTCTGATACTTAGTGCATAGTAAGTCCTCAAAAACTGTTCAATGAATGAATGAAATGAATGAAGCAAAGAATGGGAATATACCTATGTAAGTGGGATTGTTAAGACAGCTTCTTAAAACATCTTAAAATAGATGTGAATAAAATTTGAAGATTTAATATTGTAATTTAGCATTCATCTTCCATGCCTGACTTAATCCATGGATAGAATTGAGAATATTTTTTTCAAGCAAGTAAATAATGGAAGATAGTTTAAGAAATGAAAAAGCTATTACTTTCAGCCAGGGTTTTGAAACAAGCTGGGTTTTCAAACTATGAGACAGTCTTGTTCTGTCACCCAGGGTGCAGTGCAGTGGCATGATCTCAGCTCACTGCAAACTTAGCCTATTGGATTGAAGCGATTCTCCTGCCTCAGCCTCCTGAGTAGCTGGGACTACAGATGTGCGCCACCATGCCTGGCTAATTTTTGTATTTTTAAGAGAGACAGCATTTCACAGTGTTGGCCAGGCTGGTTACAACTCCTGACCTCAAGTGATCTGCCTGCCTTGGCCTCCCAAAGTGCTGGGATTACAGGTATGAGCACCATGCCTGGCCTCAAACAGTTTAAAATAATACCTTCTAGCAGGGTTTTGAAATACAAGTATCTTATACTACAGACTATAGACATTGTGCATATATTTTTGGCAATGTTGTTTTTGTAGATCGTTATTGCTCCATCAGTTACCAGCGTTGTGTAATGGACTACCCCAACCTATATTGGTTTAAGACAATAATGACTTATTTTCTTCTCATGATTCTGTGGTTTGAGTCCATGGTTCTTTGGTGATCTCGCCTAGAGTCATTTCTATGGCTGCACTTAGAAGGCAGCTGAACTGAACTGAAAGATGCTGGATTGGTTTATTTCCATATTTGGGTCCTTGGTGCTTGAATGTTGGCTCAGAGTGCCTCAGTTCTCCTCCATGTTGCCCTTCTCCAGCAGGGCAGCCTGGATTACTTTAGAGCATGTTACTACTAAGAATAGAAGCCATCAGCTCTTCTAAAGACTAGCTGCAGAAGTGGCAGGCAGATCTACATTTTTTTGTGCAGCAAGTTAAAAGATTCACCAGCTCAGATTCAAGAGGAGGAGAAATAAATGGAGTCCACCTCTTCATAGGAAGAATGATAAGGAATTTGTGTCCTCCTTTAGTTCACCATGGTAGCATGCCACTTTATTGTCTTTGACTAGATATTTGTAGCCTGTCCTCCTTATCTGCCCTTTCTCCCCTTACACGTTTTATTTTTTATCTTTTATCTTCGTTTATTATGAATATTTGTAGTTTGTCTTGTCTTTCACTGGTTCAGATTTCTATTTTGATACAAACTTTCTACAGTGGATTTTTGTTCTGCCTTTGTGTTGTTTTACTTTGCCTATGTGCTTTTCCTTTCTAGTTTGCAAGTCATGTATCCTACATTATAGATGCCTTTTCTTGATATTTTAACTTTATGTAATCTATTTACAAATTTTACTCAGAATATAAATAATAGATGCAGTAGTAGCAGCACTAAAGGTAGTGTCAGAAATAGTAGAGTGGTGCCTACCATGTCATGTTAGTGACATTAGAAGCCTATATCTTTAGTTTAGGGATCTAGTGGAACATGACCAGAGATCCCCTTTTGCCTGAGATACCCTTAGCCTTTGATCATCACTATTGAGTTAAATACTTTCACAAAATAAATGATAAATTAACCTGAGAATATAAACTATGTAAGCAAAACTTCACAATCTAAGTATAAAACAAGTGGAAAATGTTCTTCCTTATTCTACACATGAAATTTTGTAGTTCTTAGAGATAATTATGGGTCAGAAAACTCGTTTTGTCAGTGTTTAATAGAACACATATTCATGAATATACTTGAGTTTACATCTTCCAGTGACACATAGTCATCCTGTGATCCTAACAGTTCATGACCTTTGGAATCAGAGATCTTATTTTTACTCTGTATCAGATGTTCTACCCCAATCCCACTACCTGCCTCTGTTGCAAGGCTGCCATCTTCTCAGCCTCCCAAATTCAATTTAACTGTCACTCCACTAGTTATCTCTCATTGCATAACAGATTACCACGAAACTTAGTGCTTTAAAATAACAATAAGCCACAGTTTCTGTTGGCCAGGAATTCAAGACCAGTGATGCAAAAGACATAGGAAAACTACCATCAGCACTCCTGTTCAAACAAAGGACAGTTAGGAGGTGTGTGGGCGTCACTGATCCATAGCAGTTCTGAAATCCAGCAGGTGTTTTGAGGCAACACCTTGGATCTTTCTAAGATCTTAAAGGACTTTAAAGTCAGTTCTTCAAAACACCCTGGATATTTCTAAGGTCTTAAATTAAAGAACATGAAAGTCACATCTTCAGCTTGATCTTTAGATCATGTTTTCCCAAGATGTTCTAGATTTGATCTTCTCCAGAATCTATTTCTTCTTCTTCTTTCTTCTTCCTTCCTCCTCCTTCCTTCCTCCTCCTCCTCCTCAACCTCCTTCTCCTCCTTCTTCACCTCCTCCTCCTCCTCCTCCTCCTCCTTCTTTCTTCTTTCTTCTTCTTCTTCTTCTTCTTTCTTCTTCCTTTTTTTTTGAGACAGAGTCTTGCTCTGTCACCAGGTGCCAGGCTGGAGTGCAGTAGCGCAATCTCGGCTCACTGTAACCTTCACCTCCCAGGTTCAAGCAATTCTCCTGCCTCAGCCTCCCAAGTAGCTGGGACTACAGGCACACACCACCACGCCCAGCTAATTTTTGTATTTGTTAGTAGAGATGGGGTTTCACCATGTTGGCCAGGATGGTCTCGATCTCTTGACCTGCCCACCTTGGCCCAAAGTGCTGGGATTATAGGCATGAGCCATCGCCCCCAGCCCCGTTTCTTAATTTTAATATCAATGATCATATGAAGTTGCTGGTAATTTTTAAGCCCTATCGTTCAGTAACAGTGCTCATTTAGTTCCTCTCTCTCCTTTTAGATTGTATATGTAAACACTACCTTCAGTGCTACTACTGCATCTTTATTTATATTCTGAGTAAATTTTTAAATATATTACATAAAGTTAAATGATACCAAGAAAAGGCATCTAAGATGTAGGATACGTGACTGGTAAACTAGAAAAGAAAAGCATATAAGCAAAGTAAAACAACACAAAGGCCAAACAAAAATCCACTGTAGAAAGAAACAGTTTGTATCAAAAGAATAGAAATCTGAACCAGTGAAAGAGAAGACAAACTACAAATATTCATAGAAAATGAAGGAAAAAGATAAAAAGTAAAACTTACAAGGGGAGAAAGGGCGGATAAGGAGGATGTTGATTTAAATGTGATTGGAAAGAAGAAATTACTTTCACTTTTAACTTTTTATTTTGAAGATTTTGAAATACATAGAAAACCTGAATATATAGTGTTTATGAGCACATAAACATCCTTAACATTTTGTCACATTTGCTTTATGCAGACTTCACTCTTTTTTTTAATTTTGTAACCAGGTCTCACTCTGTTGCCCAGGCTGGAGTGGATCAAAGCTCAGTGCAGCCTCTAACTACTGGGCTCAAGCGATCTTCCTGTATCATCCTCGAAGTAGCTCAGACTACAGGTGTGCACCACTACAGGTGTGGCTAATGTTTTAATTTTTAAGAGATGGTGTGCCACTAGGTTGCCCAGGCTGATCTTGACCTCCTAGGCTCAAGTGTTCCTCCTGCCTTGGCCTCCAAAAAAGCTGGGAACACAGGTGTGAGCCACTGTGCCCAGTCCATATACTTTTAAGTTTTTTAATTGAATCATTTGAAAGGAAGCTGTAGATAACACTTTATCTCTAAGTTTTTCTAGCCTGAATTTCCAAGGATAGGCTATTCATAATCACAATATCATCAACACAACTGAGAAAAAACATATTTCATAATTATCTCTAATATGGTCGTCCATAAAAGTTTATACAATTTTTAAAATCCTGGGTCCTTACGGTATATTTTGTTATGTCAACTGAGAATCTTTTTTTCTAGAAAATAAGAATCTGACATTATATTGCTTTCTGTGACATTGATTCTACTTTTTTATGTACTTTTTTATTTCCATAGATGCTTGGGGAACAGGTGGTATTTGGTTATACAAATAAGCTCTTTAGTGGTGTTTTGTGAGATTTTGGTGAACCTATTACCCAAGCAGTATATACTCATCTCTATTTTGATTCTAATTTTTTTTGAGGATTTTATATCAGTTGTTTTGTGGAATGTCCCACATTCTGAATTTGTCCAGTTTTTCCTCATTATTAGATTTAGGTTGAACCTTTTTCGGTGAGAATACTACATAAATGATACATACTTGACCAAGAAGGTGACTGCTGGATCTCTTCACTGTAAATATTTTTTTTTTCTTATTTATAAATCTGTGGGATGATAGTTTCCCAATAGCCTTTTACCTCCATTGATGATATTGCCTGAATCAGTTTTTACATTATGAATTATAGGGAAATTGCTTTTTAATGGCCATATGTAATAGATCCATATTTACAAGGAAAGATGTGTTACTACCACTGAAAGAACCTACTCTAGGCTTTTCTTTTTTTTTAAAGTTAATATATTGTTTGGATCATGGATGTGAAGGTATTTGTTGTTTGAGTTCCATGTATGCTTATTTTCTTTAGTGAATAATTTTGAAAAACTTCGATTAGAAACAAGTTAATGCCAGATCTGTCAGATAGTTTAGAACTCCTAACAGCGAGACACATCAAACAGCTACGTGGTATTTATTGAGACCCTACTAAGGTATAAGGAGGCACACCAGATAATGTAATATACTTAACATTAAAAGTTGTAACCTGCAAGTACTTACCCATTTAAGAAGATAAGACATATATGCATGTAAAGATAGAAGAATATTTGTGGCAGGAAACCAAAATGCTAAATGACTGGCTTAGTCAGTTAATACATTTGGTATTCAGAAAGCTAGCACGTTCAACTTTGACACCTGCAAAGCACTGCAGGCATATGAAATGTCTTGATTATGGTTTTGACATTCTGAATGAACTTAGACCTTTCAAGTGTTTTTTCCCTAATAAATACTTAACAAGGTCCTATTGTATTATAGCAACTAAAGAAACAAAAAGAATAAAACATGCAGTTTGCGCCTGAGGCATGAGCTATTGGGTGAGGTGAAAACCACAGGAATCTAAAATCATTTAAAAAGTGCTATAGTAAGGTATCTGCTTAGGGCCATGGTTCTATAGAAGGGAGAACTAGGAAGTCATGTTCATTGGGTGATGGGTGTGTGGCAGGAAAGGCTTCACCGAGGAAGGGACATTTGAGACTGATAGGAATTTTTTTGGCTGAGAAAGGAAGGAAGGGTATTTTAGACAATAGAAGATGGGACAGCATGCTGAGGTGTGTGTGTGTGTGTGTGTGTGTGTGTGTGTGTGTGTGTGTGTGTGTGTACAAGCCATGGTTTTAGGGAAGACAAGTGATGCCATTTTCAGAAAATTTGGGGGTAGTCCTAATTTGGGAGGGAAAATGTTTATTCAGTCTTGTGTGTGTCTGTTGTAATGTTGCCTCATATTGGAGAATAACAGAGTTTTAATGGTAGATATAATTTTTCAGAGAAAGCATATGGAAAAGGAACATTGAAGAATGGACTGAATAATGAACATGAGAAACATTTACTAACAGGGAATGAGAGGAACAGGAGACCTGTTTGGAGAAGTCCAAAAGCCAGAGAGCTAAAACATAATGTCATTGAACCAATGGACAAGATTGTACAAGAGGATAGTTAAATAACATCACATACAGCAGTGTGCAAGAGGAAGTGAAAGCTAAAGGGGTCATTGGATTTGATGATAAAAGGAATATCATGAATTCAGTTTCAGGGATTTGTGGGGAGGGAGGAAGCTATTTTCTTTTTTGGGGAATAAGTAAGGGCCGGGTGCGGTGGCTCACGCCTGTAATACCAGCACTTTGGGAGGCCGAGGCAGGTGGATCACGAGGTGAAGAGATCGAGACCACCCTGGTCAATATGGTGAAACCCCGTCTCTACTAAATACAAAAAATTAGCTGGGCATAGTGGCGCGTGCCTGTAATCCCAGCTACTCAGGAGGCTGAGGCAGGAGAATTGCTTGAACCCAGGAGGCGGAGGTTGCAGTGAGCCGAGATCACGCTGTTGCACTCCAGCCTGGGTAAACAAGATCGGAACTCCGTCTCAAAAAAAAAAAACAAAAATGTTAATACAAACAAAATATCAGACACTGCAATATTGTAATACTATTTAAAAATGCAGTTTTAAAAAATGCAGTTACACCATGTACAACATGGTGACTACAGTTAATGATACATATTCTTGAAAAATGCAAAGAGAGCAGATATTAAGTTTCTCATCACAAAATAACAGGTTATGCATTTGTTAGCTAGATTTAACTATTCTGCAATGTGTATATGCTTAAAACATCATGTAGTACATGGTAAAACAAGTGCAGTTATTCCTGATACATAAAGATTTAAAATAACCTTATTTAGGAACACAGAATATATTACTGATTTAATTTTAAAAGTTTTGTTACAATAATTTAATAGTATATTTTATATAGACAAAATTATTAATTGACCTAATTTTTAAATGTTTCAAATTTTACAGTGTAGTGTTATTCTTTAACTGAGGACTTCTCTCTGAGAACAGTCAGTACTATTAAAATTTTAAGCAGCAAAAATCCAACTCCAGCTTAAGCAATGAAGTAAAAAATTAAAAGAGTGGATTTATTAGATTAAGTAAACGGGAGTCCAAGATGGACTGGTCTCAGGCATGCCTGGATCTAGAACCCATGTGATGATGTCAAGGGTTCTCTTCTGCTATGTGTTGTTGGCTCTGTCTCCACCTTTCATGGCCTCATTCTCGGGCAGGCTTCTGTGGTGACGTTACAGCTTTGGGGGAACGTCATCGGCTCCCTGTTTGAAAGGAAGATAGACCTTCTTCACCAGTTTTAGTGTTACATTTACTATCTGTAATTCACCAGATAGTAAATTTCAGAGGTGACTCTGTGTTCCTCCTTATGTCAGTTTTCCATCCCTTAATGTATCACTGTAGCCAGGAACCAGGGGTACGGCAGACTTGACTGTCTAGATCCTGGGTCACGTACTCATTTCTTCAAGGAGGTCCCTGTGATTATGAATTGTAGGACTAGTGGCTTTTAACATTTTTGGCACATTTCCTTTCAGTCTAAGTATGTCCGTGTGTGTGTATATATATAGTGTGTGTTTGTATGTATATGTACATCTTTGTTCTGTAACAATCCAAGTGGACATATGAAAGCCTTGTGTTGAAATCACATTCCTTAGAAAGGAATTAGTCTTTGATTGCTTATATAAGTGAATCTTCACAATTTTTTAGTTTATGTTTTCATAAAGATACTGTGCTTATAAGTGTTTTTCATGTACATATTCTAATGTTTTTAACTCCTTCACAAAAATGAAATAACTCTACATGGATAATTTCAGTAGTAATGAAAGGAAACAAAACCATCCTGACCTCCTCTTGCCCCACCAACATGGATTTCTCCTTGGGATTATAAAAGCAGTATGATGAAAGAGAATGTATAGCTGGCTTTGGAGCCAGACAGATCTGGACTTTTAATGTTGTTGGGAGGATTCAAGATAATTACGAAGAATTCTTAATATGGTGGTGCTAGGCTCATAGTAGGTGCTTGATAAGTCATAGCTGTTATTTTATTTTTATTTATTTTTATTTATTTATTTTGAGACGGAGTTTCGCTCTTGTTACCCAGGCTGGAGTGCAATGGCGTGATCTCGGCTCACCGCAACCTCCGCCTCCTGGGTTCAGGCAATTCTCCTGCCTCAGCCTCCTGAGTAGCTGGGACTACAGGCACGTGCCACTGTGCCCAGCTAATTTTTTTGTATTTTTAGTAGAGACGGGGTTTCACCATATTGACCAGAATGATCTCGATCTCTTGACCTTGTGATCCACCCGCCTCAGCCTCCCAAAGTGCTGGTATTACAGGCGTGAGCCACCGTGCCCAGCCCTTATTTTTTTTAAAAATTTTTTTGTGACAGGGTCTCACTCTGTCCCCCAGGTTGGAGTGTGATCATAGCTCACTGCAACCTTGAACTCCTGGGCTCAAGATGTCCTCCTGCCACAGCCTCCCTAGTAGCTGGGATTACAGGTGTGTGCAACAATACCTGTTAATTTTAAAATTTTTTTGTAGAGATGTGGTCTTGCCAGTTGGTCTTAAATTCCTGGCCTCAAGTGATCCTTCCACCTCAGCCTCCCAAAATGCTGGGATTATCGGTATAAGCCACCACGTCTGGCCTGTCACTATAATTCTTATTGTTAAGCATTGACTTTTTTGGATTGCTGAAAAGCACTGGATGTGAATCAAGTCCTGGGTTTTAGTCCTGACTCTTTTGGTAACCAACTGTATGCAACCAACATATAAAACTACTTGACATCACTGGGCCTTTGTTTTCTTACCTGTAAAAACAAATGGACGGATTAGAAATCTTGTCTAGCTCTACATTTCTGGTATTTAATGAATGAGGTTTTTACGTTGCCCAGGCTGACCTCAAACGTGTAGCCTTACCTCCTCAAGCACCGGGACAACTGGCGCGAGCCACTGTGGCTCCCAGTTTCTCCTATTTAATAGAATAATTTGGGTTACAGAAAAATATAAAACAGAAGGAATTCTAGTATACTGTAAGATAATTAATGATGTGTTTTGATGTAAAACAGATTTGGATTTGAATTGTAACTTCTCTACCTACCAGCTGTGTGAACCTGGACAAATGTGCCAAACTTTGTCTCTTTAAGAACAGTAATGACTGGAAAGTTTACAGTAACAATGCATCTTGTTTGTGTTCAGTAAAATTTTGTTTTGATTAGTATCCGTAAAGTCTCTTTTAACTCCATTATTTGATATTTCCTTTCCAATACATTTTAGCTGGGAATAGTACTTTAAATTATAGATGTCTAGCTACTTTTGTCACAGCTGCTTGTCATGGTTTCACTTGCGACCATGTAGTCATGTAGTGTAGAGGGTTCATATGGACCTTTCCATAACAAAATTTGACTCTACCTTACCAGTAGTTAGGCTTAATAGTGACTAGGCATTTGGAAATAAGCTGTGTCCTTGGGGTCCATGAAGATTTCTACAGTCAAGCCAGATATCAGCTAAGATGATCGTCAAAACCAAAGAAAATAATGTATGTAAGCCTTTTAGCATAGTATTTTCCATATATATTAGGTTCCACTATTGTTTTTATCCTATAGGAATATTTTTTTCTCATATCAGATTTTAGGAATGTAAGATCGGAAAGAGTAAAATTGTAGTTTGGGGTTTTGGTTGGCCTACTTCAGGTTTTGGATACAAGATTCTAGTAGCATCCTTATAAAAATTGCATTAGATTTTCCATTGGATATTTGCTTTTGACTAAATGCGGCTTGATCATTTTAATTTTTATAGGTCACTGCTATAAGACTAGTGCTTCAGCTTTTTTGAAAGAGTTGATTAAATTGGTAAATATGCAAAACTGCTCTTGGTTTTTTGATGTTCCCCTCTGCAAATTCCGCTTTATATGGCTATCATGGTATGAATGTGTTTCCTTATTGCTGAGTAGTTCTTCTTGAACTCTGTTTCAAAGAGTTTCCCTAACCTCAATATTCTCACACCTGGCTGATTGGCCTCTAGGGAGTATTCAGAAGGCAGTCATTGGCTTATTATACTTTTTGGTTGGCTGGATAAACATCAGTGGTATTTAAATAAAATACTTAATAACCCTGAAAAGATTTTTATTACTATTTTTAAAACTTTATCATGGCATGGTAAGTCCTATTTTAGCATTTACATATGAAATGCATGGGTTGATGGAATTATTAGGTCAAAAATGGTTTTTAATGATTTTTAAGTATTGAACAAGAAAATTTGAATTACCTTTCTTTTAAGGATTTCATTCTTTGTTACAATCTCCATCTCTCTCATAGTTCAGAGACAATAGAAATTGTTCTTAGTATTCATTCATTTATTCAGGAAATGTTTAATACTCATTATGTGATAGGCACTGAGGAATAACAGCAGTGAGCATAGATAACATACCTTATATTTTAAAAAGCTTAGTAGCTCATTTCATTTCAGAATAACTTTGTAGTTGCAACATCAAATTAAGCTATATAGTCGGCTAGATGGTAAACTTCATCTTTACAACATAGTTAACTTTATTTAACTTGATGTTTCTGAAGTGTTTTGACCTATTCAATTCTTGTCCCCCATCACTCCTACTAAACCCACTTTCAGAAACAATTATTAAGTATTTGCTAGGTTTCTTTAGCTGCAACTGAACATTATTAGGTAAATTATATGATACAGGGCAGAAATGGTGCATATCAACAGTATTTTATGGCTTATTCTAACTAGTTGGGTGACACTGTCTTAATTTGCCTGAGATAGTTCTGGTTTACTCTTGTTGCTCCAGTGTGATTATTAATACATAGTCTCCTCTTTAAATCTTAGAGGTGTTCTGGATTGAATGATAAATTATGTGGTCCCCTTACAGCTAACACTCTTTAGTTAGAAAACTTATGTGCCAGGCAGCATTGTAAGCATTTGATGTATGTGAACCTCATGACAGGCATGTGAAGTTGGTACTGCCTCGTCCTGTCCTTGTTTTACAGATGAGTAGACTGAGGTACAGAAAAGTAACTTGTCTGAGGCTGTACACCTAGTAAGTAGAAGGGTCAGGATTCAAACACAAGCACATTTGGTCCTAGAAAGCATATTTCTAAACAGTGTGCTTTTCTGGTATAGATGAGATTGCTCAGTGAACATGTTTCAGAGAACAATAAGAGGATAGCACTCCGGAGAATACTGACTTTTAAAAGCCAGTAAAAGAAATAGAAACTTGGAAATAAGGCAGAGAATAAGAGCTAAACATAATCAACTTTAAGTCATATACAGAATTCAATTATTTGCATCCCCTCCTCCCCCCCAAGAATTGTCTGCATCCTTTTTAACCGGAAAGAAATATTTTTCTTTTCACTGTTTAATAGGTGCCCCAAAGTGCTAGTTTTTCTTGAAATACAGAAAAAGAGCATTTA
>CM052666.1:40303736-40339487 GCA_028533165.1 Leontopithecus rosalia | reverse complement strand
GGACTGGGAAAATGTGGCACATATACACCATGGAATATTATGCAGCAATCAAAAACGATGAGTTCGTGTCCTTTGTAGGGACATGGATGAATCTGGAGAACATCATTCTCAGCAAATTGACACAAGAACAGAAAAGGAAACACCGTATATACTCACTCATAGGCGGGTGATGAACAATGAGAACACATGGACACAGGGAGGGGAGCACCACACACTGAGGTCTATTGGGGGAAATAGGGGAGGGATTGGGGGGGAGCGGGGGAGGGATGGCATGGGGAGAAATGCCAAATATGGGTGAGGGGGCAGAAGGCAGCAAAACACACTGCCACGTGTGTACCTATGCAACTATCTTGCATGTTCTGCACATGTACCCCAAAACCTAAAATGCAATAAAAATTTTAAAAAAAGTAAATAAATTAAAAAAAATTAAAGACATTTTATTTTTTCTTAAGTAACAGAAATCAGACTTTTGGCCGGGTGCGGTGGTTCACATCTGTGTAATCCCAGCACTTTGGGAGGCCAAGGCAGGTGGATCACAAGGTCAGGGGATCGAGACCATCCTAGCCGACATGGTGAAATCCAGTCTCTACTAAAAGTACAAAAATTAGCTGGGTGTGGTGGTGCATGCCTGTAATTCCAGGTTCTCGGGAGACTGAGGCAGGAGAATCGATAAACCGGGGAGTAGTCGGAGGTTGTGGTGAGCTGGGATCGTGCCACTGCTCTCCAGCCTGGGTGACGGAGAAAGACTCTGTCTCAAAAAAAAAAGAAAAAAAAATAGACTTTCAAAAAAGCTTTTTAAACCTAGACTAACTTATTTAAGACAACATTGTCATAGATTTGAAAGTTAATTTTAGGAAAATTAGAGAGCCTTTTAACCATCCTGTGGCCACACTTCAGTGTTCTTTTTATTTCTACCTTATTTGAAGTCCAGCTTCACTGTCTCTGTAGCATCCCCGTCCCCTGTGCCCAATCTGAAGGTCGAAGAATGCTAAAGTATATTTTACTGCTTTGTTGAGTAAAACTTTGTTTCCAAAAGTATGAATTTACTTAATGAGTCAGCAGCTATAAATATAATTAACAGTATGGTTTTTACAACCATACCTTTGTGGTAAATGTGCAGTTCTTAAAATTTTAAATGTTCAGTGAAATTAAAAGCAACAAACTCCATGAATTAGGTAGTATATGTGTATTCAGTAAGACTCACCAAACATTACTTGAGGTTCTATTATGGTTAACTTTTCTGCTTTGTACCTAGGGATAAAAAGATGAGTAAAACTTTCCTGCATTTTCCCCACCCATTCTCTACCCCTGTTTTCTTTCTTTCCTGCCTTCCACAAGCCCTACTGAGTGTCTGCTTAATGTGCCAGATCACATGGTATATAAAGAGCTCCAGGATGTAAAGAAGAATGAGATTCTAGTGCCTGCCCTAGTTCACTTATCCCCTAGGAGGACAGACCAGTCCTATGTCAGCCAGCTCAGAAAAGTGCAGCAACTGTTGAAGCCAGGGCCACACCCTGTCTTGTCTGGGTTCACTACCCCACTTTTCACTCATGCTTTAAGGATGAACAGAATTTAAGTCATCTGAAAGGAGGAGCAAAATTAAAGTATCAAAGGAAGTATGATGAGTAACAAAAAGAGAGGAGATCATTGGTGACTAATGAGAGAGCAACTGCTGTGTTAAGGGGTTGATGACCACGTTCGCCACTGTGGAGTCAAGGGGTAAGGAGTGAATGGGAAATGAGAAAATAGACTTCAAAAAAGCTGGATGTCATGGAGAGGAATAGAGGATGGAGGTTGAACGTGTAGTAAGAGCAAGTGAATATTTTTTGGAATGGGGAGATACTAAGTGTGTTTGCTGACTAGGAGTGAGCTATAGAACTGTCCAGGTGAGATGGAAAGATGAGAGAGAGAAGATATGAGAAAATTCTTTAGGAAATTAGATAATATCAAGAACATAAATAGAAGACTGGGCACAAAGTCTCATGCCTGTGATCCCAGCACTTTGGAGGCTGAGGCGGGCAGGTTGCTTGAGCCCAGGAGTTTGAGACCAGCTTGGGTAACATAGCAAGAGCTTCTACAAAGAAGGAAAAAATTAAAAATTAGCCAGGTGTGGTGGCACATGCCTGTAGTCCCAGCTTTGTGGGAGGTCAAGAGGCTGAGGTGGGAGGATCGCTTGAATCCAGGAGGTCAGGCTGCAGTGAGCAGTGGTTACGCCACTTGAGACCCTGTCTTTAAAAAAAGTAAGTAAAAACTTTTTTTTCCTATCCTAACATTTGAATTACTTCATAAAGATGTTTAGTGATCTATTTTATTAGGTGGAAGCTCTTCTAATAGGTATATATGCTAAATCATTTAAGAAAAATTAAAGGAGCTGTATTGTCATGTTATCAGGCATTCTTGTATGAAAGTGTTAGAAACTCCTCTTTTATCTATACCTTCCCCACTGTTCAACTCTCCCATCAAAAGCAAATATTCTGTGGTAAGAAGAGAGAATATCTATTTTAAGGGTCATTTGTGTTAAATTGTCCTAACTAGCTTTTGGGATTGGGAGGTGCTACTTGGGTCATACATAGGAAGTTTTATCTTCAAATAAATCATTGTCTGAGAATCCTAGGATTCTCATTTTGTAGGTCTGGGTTGAGACTGAGAAGCCAGTTAATTCATTTAGCCATGAAATGTGTATTGAGCGTCTTCCTATCATATATTACCATATTGTGTAGGTAGTGTTAGAAGACATTCCAGGTGTCTACTCTTTAATTGGAGGACAGATAATAAACAGGATAATTTTATATAGTGATAAATTCTGTGAAGAACGTATGCCATCCTATGGTATGGGAAGAGGGGAGAGAGCTTTGCATAGAGTGATCTTGGGAGGAGTCTTTTGAAGAGATAACTCTTGTTTTTTCATCGTGCTTTTAAAAAAAAAAAATATATATATATATATATATATAGCATAATGTTTACCATTTTAACGATTTTTAAGTGCATTTCAGTGGCATTAAAGTAAATTCATTGTCGTGCAACCGTTCACCACCATCTATTTCCAGAACTTTTTTCATGTTGTAAAACTGAAACTCTGTACTCATTAAACAGTAATTATCTGTTTTCCCTCCCCTCTCAGCCCCCAACAACCACCATTCTTTCTGCTTCTATAAATTTGACTGCTCTAGTGCCTCATATAAGTGGATCGTACAGTATTTGTCTGACTGGCTTATTTAGCATAGTGTCTTTGAGGTTCATTCATGCTGTGGCATGTGTCCGCGTCTCCTTCCTTCTTAAACCTAAATAGCATTCCATAATATGGATGTACCGTATTTTGTCTGTCCACCTTTGAGCTGAGATCTGAAGAATGAGAAGGGGCCATGCAAAGAACTAGAAGAAGAATGTTACAAGCAGAGGAATGAGTATGTGCAAAGGCCCTGAGATAGCAGTAAATTGGGTGGTAGTTAGGGAATAAACAGAAGACCACTGTTGTCGGGATACAGTAAGAGCAGAGGAAAGTGGCAGGAAAGAATGGTATTGAGTGGGATCAGAGATACACATACATTGGCCATATCATTTCAGGCTTTGAAAGGCCTTGGCTTTTAAGTGGAGTGGGAAGTTGTTTATTAGGAAGTTTCTAGTAGGGGAGTGACTTAGTCTGATTTACATTTAATGGCAAAAGCAAAAAGCACCCAGACTGCTGTGTGGACAGGCACCCTTGTGGATTCTAATGCAGGTTTGTGATCGGACTTTGAGAAATACTGATTTAGTCCTTTTGACAAATACTAGTTTAGACTTTAAAGTCAGTATCCTGAGATAGCTGATTTCAAAAGAGCTCTGTCAGGGCTTCTGACCAAAAATGACAGATTGGCTACACCTGTATCTCCTCTTCTTTCCTAATTCCTGCCGAAATGGAAGAAAGAAAACGAAGACTGGGAGAGGTTACAGCAGGAGACAGAAGCTTTTGAAATAAGGAAGCAGATGGACAGGTAGTGAATGACTTCGCAGAGAAATCATCACACAGTACCTGTAGCACAGCAGTACCTGTAAGAAGTGCAATACTGTGTTTGTCCGAAGCTCCCAAGACACTGAGCATTTGGAGGTGCCAGATACTAAGGAAGATGGGGGTCAGAAATGGGGCTGAAAACAGGGAGGCTGGTCGGAAGATTTATGTACACTGACAAGTGGAATCCTACGATTTTCTCCCTATGCATCCTTGTAGATGGATGACTCTCCTCTATCAACCCCTTAGCCTCAGGAGAACACAGTTTATTTTTTGCAGAATTAATGAAGAGGTGCCTGGACTGTGAAACCAGGGGCAGTGGATTGTTGCTTGGTTTAAAACAAGGAGATCAAGGGGAACCTAGGCCTGAACAGTAGAACTCTTAGCTGTCTTCCTCTGCTCTCCTTCCAGAACTTCAGTCAATCCTGTCCTGTCTTTCTCCTTTGGAAGACTGAAAATAACAGCATCTTCAGATACTGATAGGGATTCTGCTGAGAGTACTCTAAGTGAATTCTACAGTTTCACTAAGCCCTGTACTTCCACACAGATCTTCCAGTCAGTTCTTTTCAGGGACTTACTCTTAGATATGAACTAACAATCCAAAACCGTTGACCATTTGGGGGAAGATTCCGACATTAAAAAAAAGAGGTCAAAGCAGACAGGGAGGTGGAAGATGGAGTGATACTTGCAACACTGGGAGAAAAGAGATACCATAGGGATAAAAATAAAACTTTAAAAACCTCCAGTATTAGAGAAGACGTGTATTTCTCCACCTACTAAAATGATAGCGCATACAAAAGCAGAAATCCATGAGGGTAAAGAGAACGGAATGAGAGATGACAGCAGGCAAACAACGTCAGCTAAATATTGGAAACTGAGAACCTGGTGCGTGAGTGGTGACAGAATTTAGCAGAGCTGAGAAAGCAGAGGCAGCCCTCTGGTGTGGGTAGTTGTGCAACAATTGGTATTCTTTCAGTTAGTGATGTGCTTCACTCTGTTTGGACTACTTGGTTCTTATTTTTGAGCAGTATGCTCTGTCCCTGTTGAAGCTGTTAATTGGCTCTCCACCAGTGGAGAAATCAGAATTATTAAAATGTGGTTCTTTTATTTTTATGGTTCTCTTAAACAGTCATGCATTATAGTCTTCTTGTGTCTGAGCCAACATTTCATAGGAGTAGATAACACCCATTTCTGGTGGCATTGACAGCAGGGTTGAAAAGAAAATCACAAAAGAAAACATGCCTAACATTTAAGAATGTGCTCTAAATTTTGTTTGTAAAGTAGTTGTTTAAAACTTGGCAGTTCTTTTTGATATAATGTTATAAATGGGAGTTATTCTAGATCAAACTTTAAATGATGTTTTATTAGCAATTAAATGGGCATCTGTAAGTTCCCAGGGAGACCTAACCACATTATATAGTATTTTTTACTGAAGAAAACGCTGGCCAGGTACAGTGGCTTTTGCCTATAACCCCAGCACTTTGGGAGGCCAAGGCAGATGGATAGCTTGAGTCCAGGAGTTTGAGTTCAGCCTGGGCAAAACCTCGTCTCTACAAAAAATACAGAGAAATTAGGCAGGCATGGTGACATGCACCTGCAGCTTCTTGGAAGGCTGAGATGAGAGAATTACGCACCCCTGGGAGGTTGAGGCTGCAGTGTGTTGAGCCATGATTGTGCTACTGCTTTCCAGCCTGGGTGACAGAATGAGACCCTGTCTCAAAAAAAAAAAAAAGAAAAAAAAATGCTTTTTAATGGAAAGATGGCTACATGGATTTAGATTTAGACTTCAAACCTACTTCTGCCATTTTTCTACTGTGTAACCATGGGTAAATTACTTAATGTTTCTGGGTCTCAGTAAGATGAGAATAATATCTAATAAGAGGGTAGTTGTGATGATTAATGGAAATTAAAGTACATAAGTCACTTAGTCGAGCTCCTAGACCCTATGGAGTCAATAAATAGTAGTTTTCTTCACTTTTTTCTTTTTAAGAGTCAGAGTCTTGCTATGTTGTCCAGGCTGGAGTGCAGTGGTGCGATCATAGCTCACTGCAGCCTTGACCTCCTGGGCTCAAGGGATCCTCCGTTTTGAGCCTCCTGAGGAGCTAGAGCAACAGGTGTGTGCCATTGTGTCTGGCTAATTTTTCGGTAGAGACAGGGTTTCACTATGTTGCCCAGCCTGGTGTTGAACTCCTGGCCTCAAGAGATCCTCGTACTTGAGCCTTCCATAGCATGTGGGATTATAGGTTTGAGCTACCTACTGTGCCTAGCTGTTCAATTTTACCCTTCTGTGGTATGTGGTAGGAGGGAACATTTGTTTTCTAGAGCCTATGGCATGTGCAGGTTGGTGAAAATACATAAAAATTTTGAGTTATGCATGGTGGCTCATGCTTGTAATCACAACACTCTGGGAGGCTGAAGAGGGAGGATTCCTTGTACCAGGAGTTTAAGACCAGCCTGGAAAAGAAATTTATTTTTTTACATATTTTTATCTCTAAAAATATTTAAAATATTTTTCTAAATTTTGAAATGGAATTGTGCCTTAAAATTCAGCCTTTATTTGCAACATGTGTATTCCTTGTCATACATTTGCTGCTGTAATGCTGGTAGAAAAAGCATAGAGAGTGGACTTAGGCAATTCAAGCTCTAGCTAATTTCCTATTCTATGAACTAGATGTGTGACATAAATGCTCCTTCTTCACTTTGGGTGTTATTCCTGATTTGGGCAGTCAAAGTGTTTTATTACAAGATGATTTCTAGCAGTTTCTGTTCTAACATTAGATGATCTGTGATATGTGAAGCTTAAGATGTTGTTTTCATTACCTGGTTTATAAGAGGTCTGAGGCTTGTGATACGTTTACTGTTATAAATTCAGCTTAATGTGTTTGGAGGACTTGAGATGATTGGAGATTATTAGATTGATAGTTGATGTTTGGCTTTATTATTGGAAAATAGTTCTAGTTATGAAACCTATTTTTGAGTGGAAATATACGAGGAATGGCCATTGCTTTTCTTCCCACAGAGATAAGTGATCTCTTGGTGTTGTACACATGAAGCTCTTACCTCTATTTTTAAAGTCATGTGGATTTTACCTTTGCTCCTATAAATCCTTTTCCCCTCCCCCACATAGCTGTAAGCATTCTTACTCCTAGGGTGATATGGAATGTGTTTCAGATCATGTTTAGTGATTGTAAAGCTAACCTCAGCTTAATTATCACTGCCAAAGGAATCCGCTGACTCCTAGGCCGGATTATGTTGTTTGCTTTCATGGTGTATTTCCATTTTCATAGTCTAGGTTTTATCTATAGATATCGATATCTAGATATCGATATCTGTAATTGCATAATATTTTGTCAACAAAACTGGAAGCTCTGGGAGGGAAGTGACTGTATCTCTTTCACCGACTTTTGACTTTTATCTATAATGTCTGGCACATAATTAGCATTGGGGACATATTTTTGAATAAGTGAATAAATTGTTTTCCCACAAATAATAATAGAAATTTAGTGGTAAATAAAAGCTCAGAATGTTTATTAGAATCATGATTATAGCCTTTGTTATTACCAAACAGTGAATTTAAAAGGAAAGAATAATCAAGGTGTTTGTATAAATATGACTTTTATTATTGTTTGTGCAAGAACAGTGAACATTCCCTAGTACAGGAAGCAACTTTCAAAAACTGCTGGCAGAACTAAGAAGTCAGACTGTCCTTGACCCTTAGATCAAATGTTTTCGAGCCTGAGTTTCCTTAAATCTTCTTCAGTTGAGAGTAAACATTTTGACAAAATGGAAGATTTATTTTGTTAATTTTTTGGTCTTCATAAACAACCTAACTAAATTTGCGAAAACAACAAAAACTTTCAGATTTTTACGAGTTTCATTTTTTAAAAAGTTTGTTTCCTTTGTTCCTGCATAACACTTTAAAATGAGCTCAGCTGTATTAGCAGATAAACATGTTGATTCATTTGGTCCAGAGCTACTGAATGAAGCTTGGAGGAGCACAGTTTGTTCTTTACACCACACAGGGTAGAATGTTTTTCTTCCTCTCTTTTCTATTGAGAGGAGGGGACTGGAATAAGTGACTGCCCTTATTTAGGTTTGCCTGAATTGTTTAGGAGGAAATGGGGAAGGATTTCTTCACCACTTATCCTTTGTCTCATTTAAATTGTCATTAACATAAAGTATATGCACTCATACTGTAATATACATGTTGAATTATTAACTCACTGTCATACATTAACAGCTTTTACAAAACCATTTTACTTAATGCTATGGGATCAGAGTTGTCTCTAGGCATGTTGCATTTTTGAGGATGGACTTAATTTTGTAAGCAAAGAGAAGTATGCTTTATCCAGTGGAGGGGAGTTGAGATAATGCTCAGTTGGCCCCTCATATCCGTTGTGGGTTCTGCATCTGTGGATCTACCAACCATATGTCAAAAATACTTGCGGAAAAAAAAAGGAATGGTTATGTCCAAACTGAACATGTATAGACTTTTGCCCCTAAGCCATACAGTGTAACAACTATTTACATTGTATGAGGTATTATAAATACCTAATTACATACTATTTACATTGTATGAGGTATTATAAGTAATCTAGAGATGATTTAAAGTACAGGCCTACCTTGTTTGATTGCACTTTGCTAATCATTTCTTACAGATTGAAGCCTTGTGGCAACCTTGAGTTGAGCCAGTCTGTCAGTGCCATTTTTCCAAGAGCATGTGCTTATGTTGTGTCTCTGTGTCGCATTTTGGGTAATTCTTGCAATATTTCAAAAATTTTCATTATTATATCGGTTATGGTGATCTATGATCAGTGATCTTTGATGTTACTGTTGTAATTGTTTTGGGGCACCATGAACCATTACCCATGTAAGGTGATGAACTTAATAAATATGTAAGTTCTTACTGCTCCAGCAACTGGCTGTACCTCGTCTCTCTCTCTCTCCTGAGACAGAACAATATTGAAATTAGGCCAGTTAGCGACCCTACAGTGGCCTCTACATGTTCAAGTGAAAGAAAGAGTCACATGTCTCTCTGGAAATCAAAAGCTTAGAAATGATGAAGTATGCTGGCCGCAGTGTCTCAAGCCTATAATTCCAAGCATTTTGGGAGGCTGAGGCGGATGGATCATGAGGTTAAGAGATCGAGACTATCCTGGTCAACATGATGAAACCCCGTCTCTACTAAAAATATGAAAAATTAGCTGGGCATGGTGGCACATGCCTGTAATCCCAGCTACTCAGGAGGCTGAGGCAGGAGAATTGCTTGAACCCAGGAGGTGGAGGTTGCAGTGAGCCGAAATCGTGCCATTGCACTCCAGTCTGGGTAACAAGACCGAAACGCTGTCTCAAAATAAAGAAATGATGAAGTATAGCGAGGAAGCTGTGTTGAAAGCTGAGATAGGTGAAAAGCTAGTCCTCTTGAGCCAAGTGAATGCAAAGGAAAATTTGTTGAAGGAAATGAAAAAGTGCTGCTTCAATGAACACATGAGTGATAAGAAAGTGAAATAGCCATATTGCTGATAAGGAGAAACTTCAAAATATTACTGCTCATTGACTGTGGACTTGGTCTGAATAGATCAAACCAGCCACAACATTTCCTTAAGCCAAAGCCTAATGCCGAGGCAGGCCCTAACTCTTTCATTCTGTGAAGAGTTAAGGAAGGTGAGGAAGTTGCAGAAGAAAAGTTGGAAGCTAACAGAGGTTGGTTTATGAAGTTCAAGGAAGGAAGCTGTCTCCATAACAAAGTGCAAGGTGAAATAATAAATGCTGATGTAGAAGCTGCAACACGTTATCCAGAAGATCTAGTGAAGATCATTGATGAAGGTGGCTACACCAAACAACAGATTTTCAGTGTAGACAAGACACTCTTCTATTTGATGAAGATGATGTTATCCAGGACTTCATAACTAGAGAGAAGTCAATGCCTGCCTTAAAAGTTTCAAAGGACAGAGACTGTCTTGGTAGTGGCCAATGCAGCTGGTGACTTTTAGGTTGAAGTCAGTGCTCCTTTACCATTCCAGATATCCTAGGGCCCTTAAGAATTATGGTAAATCTGTATTCTGCCTGTGCTGTCGGTGGAAAATAGAGCCTGGATGACAGCACATCTGTTGATAGCTGGTTTACTGACTATTTTAAGCCTACTGTGGAAAGCTACTTCTCAGAAAGAGAGATTCCTTTCAAAATATTACTGCTCATTGACTGTGGACTTGGTCGCCCAAGAGCTCTGATAGGGATGGACAAGGAGATGAATGTTGTTTTCATGCCTGTTAACACAGCAGCCCAGGTATCAAAGTAATTTCAACTTTCAGATCTTATTATTTAAGAAATATGTTTTCTAAGGGTATAGCTGCTGCCATAGGTAGGGATTCCTCTGATGGCTCTGAGCAGTCAGTGAAAAACTTTCTGGAAAGGATTCACCATTCTAGATGCCATCAAGAACATTCATGAATCATGAGAGGAGGTCAGAATGTCAATATTAACAAGTTTGGAAAAAGTTGAATTTCAACCCTCATGGATTACTTTGAGGGGTTCAAGACTTTGAAGAAGGAAGTAACTGCAGCTGTGGTGGAAGTAGCAAGAGAACGAGAATTAGCAGTGGAGCCTGAAGATGGAAATGAATTGTTGCAATATTATGATAAAACATTAATGGAGGAGGAGTTGCTGCCTTTGTTTACTTAAAAAAATTTTTTTAGAGTCAAGTTCTCATTCTGTTAGTCAGGCTAGAGCAGATGCAGTGGCACAATCCTAGCTCACTGCAGCCTTGAACTCTCCAGCTAAAGCAGTCTTCCCTCCTCAGCCTCCTTAGTAGCTAGGACTGCAGGCACACACTACTGTGCCTGGCTAGTTTTTTTTCTTTTTTTTAAATCATCTTTTGTACAGACAGAGTCTCACTTCCTTGTTCTCGATCTCCTAGCTTCAAGCAGTCCTCCTGCTTTGGCCTCCCAAAGCGCTAGGATTACAGGCCTGAGCTACCATCCCCGGCCAGGTGTTGCTTCTTATGGATGAGCAAAGTAGGTGGTTTCTTGAGATGGATTCTACTCCTTGAAAAGATGCTGTGAACATTGTTGAAATGACAACAAAGGATTTAGAATATTAAATAAAGTTTTGCTGTGGATAAATAGTATGGCATGTTACAGAGAAATCTATTCTAAGGGAGAGTAAGTTGATGTGGCAAACTTTATTGTCTCATTTTAAGAAATTGCTACAGCTACTCTAACCTTCAGCAACTGCCACCCCAGTCAGTCAGCAGCCATTTACATCAAGACAAGACCTACTACCAGCAAAAAGATCATGACTTGCTTAAGGCTCAAATGACCCTTAAAATCATAATGCTATTACACAGTTAAAAGACTACGGTGTAGTGTAAACATACCTTTCATATGCACTGGGAATCCAAAAAAAATTGTGTTACTTTATTGCAGTAGTCTGGAACTGAATCTGCAGTGTCTCAAGGTATGCCTGAATACAGGACAATGTATGTAGGTTATATGCAAATACTATACCATTTTATGTAAGAGACTTGAATCTGTGGATTTTAGTAACCTTAGTGGGTCCTGGAATCAGTCAGTCATTAATACCCAGGGATAGCTGCACTCACATATAATGAATTTATAGTGAAGATTCTGTGAAATGTATATAGAATTGTTATGATATACCTAGGATGATCATTGGTGTTTTGGGATAGCTTTTAGAATGACCAAGATATGTGACATCTATTACATAGACCTTGTGTTTGTTTCAGCATGCTTGTTTCCTATGTTTTGTTCCATGTTAGATGTCATTAATTTGCAAATGATAATAAGCTATATTCCCTGCCTTCAAGTAAGTAGCTTACCATCCATGTATCATTTCCCAAAGTGTACATCATTAGCAGGTAGGTATTCCTCAAAAATGGATTGTTGTCTTTGATTAAGCTTCAGAATCTCCTGGACTAAACAAAATTGAAAGTTTTTTTTTTTTTTTCGAATAGTGTTCTCAAATGTATGCATTAGGGAATTGCAGAAAGTGACTGTGTTTGCAAGATTTTCCAAGCTTTGTCGGCACACTTATTTCTCATGAGACTTCTGAGGTGTGGGATCTAAGGGGAATGGAGGGTGGGGGAGAGAGTGGCAGTGGAGTTTTCAGGAAGATGATGATTAATGTCGGAGAGGAGTGGGAGGATAGTCGCTGTGTACCTGGCCCAGGCTTCTCAGTCCAGATGGTAGTAACTCTGAAGACAGGGAGAGGCTTCTTCCAGAAGATGAAATTGATAGAAACCTGATGCAAATTAATATACTCAAAGGAGCTTTGTCAGACTGGAGAGTCTTGGGTGAATTGGGGTAAATATATAGTAGATAAGCATGTGGAAAACTAAGAAAATGAGAAACCAATTGTTAATTGCAAGGGAAACAAAATATTATGCGGGAAAAGAAAAGTAATTATTGTTTACTGCTTGGCTCAGCTCTGAATACTGTATGTAATGACAATGATATAAGCCTTAAATATATTGATCTAGCCAAAGTTAGGATTGTGTTGAGATGTCGGCGTTGGGAAGTATGGAGGATGCCAGGACCGGGAAACAGCTATATCTCAGACTTCCTCAACGGCAGTCACTGAACAGACTAGAGAAAGCTTTTGGGAAAAGGAAATACTGGAGAGGGATCTGGGACTAGTTTTTTATAAGGAACCTTGTAGATCCAGTTAATTTTAAAAATGTATGCATGGGTAACATTTATTTTTACCTTTTCAGATATTTTTATGAATGAAAATGTTTGCAATTGTTTTAGCTTCTCTTTTAAATGTTGTCTTATTAGGTTAAAGTGTCACAATGTGTAATTGGATTTGAAAACTGTAAATTCACCTTGTCATTGCCTTTATAATTTAGCCACGGAGATCTTACTTATGGATGAGATGATGGCTGGCAGGTCTTCCACACCAACTACTCTTGGACCAAGGTTTTCTAGATTAACCTAATCCTACAGTGCTTTATTCTGTGTTTCCTATTCTCTATCTGTATTATGCTCTTCCGTGCGTATTACATTACACACTGTGTTCTCACATCAGTTCTTACATGGACCACTTCTTTTTTTTGCCGCCTTTAATGCCCTTTTCTTCACGGCTTCTTTAGCATTTCAGTAACAGGGATAACTTTGTGTGCTGAGAAGCTACTGTGTGCTTCTCTCTTGACCCTTCTGCCCAAACATGGATGAAAGGGCAGAACAAGAGACCTGTGGGTGAGTAGGAAAGGCTGAGGAATGCCATCACCCTCCAGCATTTCTGGTTCAACAGCTTCTAATAATTTTTGCCATCTCCACCCCCAGTGCTTTTAATAACTTCAGGGTTCATGATTGACTGGTTTACTATTACTTGCTTATTACATACTTATCTTTTGGATCCATAGCGCTTGTTTGTAAAAACGAACTTGTTAAATTTTGCTAAATTAAGTAGAAAAGGAATTAATTGAAGATACTTGGAATCTTTTGAGTGGATAGAAAGGCCAGGCTGTTAAGATTGGAGCTGCACAACTAGGAACAGTACCTTCATTCCTCAGATAGCTGTAGAACGACACTTAGTACCTGAGTATCCTGCTTTTAAAGAGTGCAGTTCTTTATTAAAACTTGTAGGTTGAGAAGTTATTACTTCTATTTTAAAATAGAAGTCTTTGAGAAAATTGTGGGATGATTGCATTTGTGCACATCTTGGGATTTTAAATCCAGAGATAGGGATAAAGGAAACCCGATTTTCAGGAGATGAAAGCATAACTTTGTTCTAGTTTGTGCTTGAATACCTCTTTTTGATCAGGGTTAGAGGATAACCTTAGGTCAGTGCATTTCCCTGTTTGTTATTGTTAAGACATAGTCGAGATCCCTTGATTAAAATCCTCCACTGATTTCTTGTCTCATGTGGAAGAAAAAATCCTAACTGTTCTTGATGATCTATGAGGCTCAGAATGATCTGAACAGGTAGATTTACCCTGAAGCTCATAAAGCTTAAGGCCTCTCTCACTTGCATAGTACCTTTCTGAAGCTGGACTTAATTGGTTAAGGCCACTGTAGTTTTCCACTTTGACTTCTTTCCTGTCATACATCCTGTTCTTTCAGGCTGTGTTGGGATGGGCAAAGGCAATTCTGAAGTCCTAAGGAGAAGATGAGGTGGGGATATGTTTATGTGACTTGCAGTCTCTTTCATGTATGAAGTTTAGTTGTTGCTAGCTGACTCCATGTAAGAACACCTTCCAGGAATTTTTTTTATGGCTGTGCACTCTGCCAGTGCAGCATGGTCCTATGAGGGTTCTTGGCCTAATGTTTGCATAGTGTTATGAACTCATCCTATGGCACACCTAGCCAACACTGGAAGACTATGGGTAGTGGACGAGAAACCAAGATTGGCCTTTTGCAAGTTTTATAAGTGTCCTTCTAATCTTATAACTCACATGTGAAAGAAACATGAGAGGTTTTCACAGATTCAGTAATCTGAGACATTTACATGGCATCGCCATGTTGTGAAGCTGAAAGAAACTTTCCTAAATTATCAGTAGTTAAAAAAAAACTTTGATTCTCTATTGTAGACAAAAGACTGGACTATTTTCTTTGTTCTCTTTGTAGAAAATTATATTATAAAATTGAGCTGGACAGTGGCTTGCATCTGTAATCCCAGCTACTTGGGAAACTGAGGTTGGAGGATCACTTAAGCCAGGAGTTCAAGACAGCCTGGGCAACATCATGAGACTGTGTCTCTACAGAAATAAAAAATAGTCAGGGAATATAAAAGTCCTGGCTACTCAGGAGGCTGAGGCAGGAGGATCCTTTGAGCCCAGGCTTGTGTGGCTGCAGTGAGCTATGATTGTACCACTGCACTGCAGCCTAGGGGTGGGAAGGGGGGAGCACAGGAGGCCGTGAGAGCTAGCCCTGGTGGCCGTGGCTGCTGTTCATGTGCCAAGAGTGTGTGCAGATGAGCAGCATGAGAGGTATGGTGGTGCCCGGAGAGCAGTGCCCAGCATGTGAGAGATCATGTTGCCTGGAGAGCTGGCAGTGGCACCCAGCATGAGGGAGTTGCTGGTATGCTGGCTGTGGATGTGAGCTTGCCTGGTGTAAGTACTAGGAGGGGCCAGACTCGTATTTAGTATTTTTTGATGTAGTGGGCAATTTCTAAAAATTTTAGTTTGATATTGTTTCCTTTCTTATTCTGAATAAATATTTGATTTAGGACATACATTTGTTTTAATAGTTTTGTATTTCTTTTTTTTTTTTTAAGAGGGCTCTTCTGCCAGTTGTATAAGCTTTAAAATTCCATTAAAACCTGGATTCACCCTTGGATTTCCTTGTCTGCCTTTTCAATCTTGTCTCATACTCACCCCTCATTCCCTGCAGTCTAAGCACTTTAATATTTCTGTTCCTCAAATGGATTATGTTTGTTCTTATGTCGGGTTTTTTATACTTGCCTGGTTTACTCTTTCCTTAGCTTTTGGAAGGATTTTCTTTTTTTTCTTTTTTTTTTGTTTTTTTTTGAGACAGAGTTTCGCTCTTGTTACCCAGGCTAGAGTGCAATGGCGCGATCTCGGCTCACTGCAACCTCCGCCTCCTGGGTTCAGGCAATTCTCCTGCCTCAGCCTCCTGAGTAGCTGGGATTACAGGCACGCGCCACCACGCCCAGCTAATTTTTTGTATTTTTAGTAGAGACGGGGTTTCACCATGTTGACCAGGATAGTCTCGATCTCTTGACCTCATGATCCACCCGCCTTGGCCTCCCAAAGTGCTGGGATTACAGGCCTGAGGCATCGCGCCCGGCCTTTTTTTTTTTTTTTTAAGAGACAGGGTTT
This sequence comes from Leontopithecus rosalia, assembly GCA_028533165.1. Classification (NCBI taxonomy): domain Eukaryota; kingdom Metazoa; phylum Chordata; class Mammalia; order Primates; family Cebidae; genus Leontopithecus; species Leontopithecus rosalia. The sequence continues at coordinate 40,323,702 of CM052666.1, read as the reverse complement.
TACCATGTTGGCCAGGCTGGTTTTGAACTCCTGACCTCAAGCAATCCACCCACCTCGAGCCTCCCAAAGTACTGGGATTACAGGCATGAGCCACCATGCCCGGCCAGCACAATGTTCTTAACACAGTATAGAAAGCCTTTTTGTCTGTCTCTATAGGATGATACTCTGCCACTTCCAGCTTCATCCTTTACGTTCTAGTGACATTGAATTAGTAGTTCTCCACATGTGGTACCATTTTATATTTGTGTATTCTTTACCTGTATCTTTGTAATATCTTTTAAGAACCAGTTTGTGTCATCTTCTCTGAGAAGCTGGCTTCAACCTTTGCAAGGCTTAGTTGGGTGATTCAGTCATAATACTCTGTATATTTGTCTTTTATTGCTCTTATATTGATTAACTTCTTTATAGTACTTAGATACCCAAAGATTTGCTTTAATGTATTTTTTTTTTTTGGAGATGGATTTTTGTTCTTGTTGTCCAGGTTGGAGTGCAATAGTGCCATCTTGGCTCACTGCATCCTCCACTTCCTGGGTTCAAGCAATTCTTCTGCCTTCACCTCCTGAGTAGCTGGGATTACAGGCATGTGCCACCACACCTGGCTGATTTTTAGTGGAGATGAGATTTCTCCATGTTGGTCAGGCAGGTCTCGAACTCCTGACCTCAGGTGATCCTCCCTCCTCAGCCTCCCAAAGTGCTGGGATTATAGGCATGAGCCACCACAAGCAGCCCTAGTGTATTTTTTCTACTTTATTCCCAGTGGAAAAGCATTAATGTATTTTCTTTGCTATCTTTGTCTGTAGGGTAGGTGCCATCCCCCCAATAGCTGATAGTTTTTAATGGAGACATGCAGGAATGTAACTAAAATAAGATGGAGCATAATAAGTAAGGTAATAAGCAAGGTCATACTTTCAGAGGAAGCCAGTCTGTGAAATCTTAGAGGTCCCAGAGTCCAGATGTAAACATTCTAACAGGGCCTATTTAGGGGCTCCAAATAATGTGGGGGTAGCTTCAGTATAAAGGCTTCATGCCTCAAGGTGAATTAGGGAGAAATGGAAAAACAGGGGCAGATTGTGAGAGGTCTAACATTCGAATCTAAGGAATTTGAACTTGAATATTATTACCTTATGGGTGGAGTGGCACTATTGTATGCTTTTGAACAAGGAATCAATATCTGTACTTTCAGGGTGATTTTATGCTTTGTGTAGGGTGTTCCAAAAAAGACGAGAGATGGGGGCACCTGTTAATACATTTTATATTATAAACTACATTGTTCAATATGGGATCCAAAAAGGAACAACCACCCACATTTCCAAATTGCATGTTTTTGACCAGATAGTTCCTTCAACCTAGGATTATGTCTGATTCTAACAGTGAGATTCGTTTCATCTCAAGTTGTCATGAGAAAGACAACTTATATGTTACTTCCACTGGTGATCCCTGATAAACTTCTTAACAAATGTTATTGACTGTGTCCTGTTCTGACTGCATTGTATTTGTTTCTGTTAGTTTTTCTCGTACCCTACCTGTTTGTACAGTGCAGGGGTCCCCAAACTCTGAGCTGTAGACCAATTCTAGTTCTTGGCCTGTTAGGACCACGCCTCCCCACCCCATGCCATAGAGCAGGAGATTAGCATTACCACCTGAGCTCCACCTCCTGTCAGATCAGCTGGGATGTTAGATTCTCATAGGGACACAAACTCTGTTGTGAACTGTGCATGGATGGATCTAGGTTGTACGTTCCTCATGAGAATTTAATGATAAATGTAATGCACTTACATCATCCCCAAACCATCCTCACTCCCCGTCCCCTATCCTGCCCCCTCCCAACCCTGTGGAAAAATTGTTCTCCATGAAACCGGGTTCATGGAACCAAAAAGGTTGAGGGCTGCTGTTAGAGTGCTTGCCTTACTGTACCCACAATTGCTTGCTCCTGGAAACCTTTGTTTTATTTAACCCACTCATGTAACACTTACTACGTTATATTACTGCCTGATGGTTTTTCTGTTTATTTCACCAAACATTTCTTAAGTGCCAGACCTCAAGGAAGTCATTCTTTGTCAGTTCATGTGTTTGTCTATAGTACTTGATTAGGATTAGATATATGAATTCCTTAAGGACACCTTACTTTTTTCTGTTGCACTTAGCACAACTCATGATACATTGAGGCACTCAGTCATATCAGTGACATCACCAGAACAGTATTGGTTAAAAGTTGGGTTTAAGTTCTAGCCCTATCACTGTCTCCTGGATCCACAGTAGGGAGGTTATTTAGTCTGTGTAAGCTATAATTTTCTCTTCTGTAAAATGGGGATGTAGTAGTTTCTATCTGAATCAGTCTGTTCAAGCTGCCACAACAAAGTTTTATAGTCTAGGTTTGTTCTCACAGTTCTGGAGGCTGGATATTTAAGATAAAGGTGCCAGCATGATGGGGTTCTGGTGAGGGCTCTCCTTCTGGCTTCTTGCTCTGCCTCATATGATGGACAAAGAGTGAACAAACTCTCTTGGGGCTCTTGTAATAAGGGCACCAATCTTATGAGGATGAGGGCCCCACCCTCATGACTTCATCTAACTCTAATCTCTTCCCAAAGGCCTCATTTAAAATATCATCACATGGGGGGGTTAAAGCTTCAACATACGGATTTTGTTAGTCTTTGGTGGAGACAGACAAGCAGGATTAATTAATTTATGGAAAGCATTCAGCAGTGTGCCTGTAACATAAAAAATGTTGTTATTTAACCTATCATCATCATTTTGGCTTGGCCTAAAATTTGGCATATGGGATAGTGGAGGAAAATTAGAACCAATTTGGTGATTTTGCTCTTCATTGATGGATAGTATGTGATAACATTGATTAAGAAGGTTAGTTTAGGAAGAAAGGGAGAGTTGCAGGCATGCTGTGAAGAGATGCTTTCTTCAGTATATCAGTAGAGAGGAAGAAGATGGTTGCCAACCTCGGATTTATGGATGAATCCTAAGTATGCTGTGAATAGAAGAAAATAAATGCTTTAGTATGCTTTATTCTGTGTGCACTTTAAAATGCAGTCCTTTAATTCATTTTTATTCAAATCTCTCTCTTATTTTCTCCAATTTAATTGATAGATTGGGTTTTTCGGTGAGCCTGGGAAAGTAGAAGTATCATTTTGATCTTTGTCTATAAATAATACTAAGTTTATTTTTCAGGATTTTGTAAAGTTCTATATTAAACATTTTGGATCTTAACTCTATTTTGGTATTTTTAAATTAGAGTATAATCTCTTTCTATTCTCTAGTCTTTGGATTTAGAGTTTTCCTTCTCTAATGAGTCCAGGACTGATTTTATTAGCCTTTCTGGAACTGTTAAGAATTTCTGTTATTTCATTTTTGACAGTAATTCTCTCCACATTTACTTTATAGAGTTCTCTTCATTGGATCCCACAGGTAGAGAGGAGGCACAAGATTCATAAAATGGCGGGCGGGTGAGTGACTTAGAATTTGGGCTACAACTTGGGGAAAGAAAGTAGTAGTTGTTTCTCCTTAATAATAGGAATAAAGACAGGTGCGGTGGCTCACACCTGTAATGTCAGCACTCTGGGAATCTGAGGCAGGAGGATAGCTTGAGCCCAGAAGTGTGAGACCAGACTGGGCAAACCTTGTCTTTACAAAAAATAGAAAAATTAGCCAGACATGGTGGCATCCACCTGTAGTACCAGCTACTCAGGTGGCTGAGATGGGAGGGCCCTTTGAGCTTTGGAGGTCGAGGCTGCAGTGAGCCATATTTGCACCACTGCACTTCAGCCTGGGTGACAGCGAGACCCTGTCTCAAAATAATAATTGGAATAAAATGTGAAATTTGGACATTACGTTGTCTTGGTGAAATTTGTAAATACAGTGTAATTTTGAATTTTTCCTTTATGTTAATTTTATTAATAGTTTATATGGAAGAGCTATCATGCCATCTGTACTAGGATGTTATCGAAATACATGCAGTGACAGTTTGGGAAAGCATAGAGCAAATAGCATATCCTAAGTGGATCTTTTCTTTGGCTGTAGTGGGTAAAAAGATACCATTAAATTGTGGTTTGGGGCTTTTCTTTTTTTTTAATAACAAAAACTTCAACTCTTAATAAATACTATTTTACTTGAAATTAGTAGGCAGGTATGCTTCTGGAACCACAGAAATCAAACTTGAGAGAAAGAAAATACAATTACAGAAACAGTCTAATTAACATGATCATAAGATAACCATCAGGTGACAAACCTTTTCACAAGAAAAATGGTCTGTGCCGAAGATCAACTTCATAGACATTAGCTCAAAGCTGTGAGTTTATACACAAAGTAGTATTGTAGCCGTGGTATAAACACAGGAAAAATTCTAGTCATGAAAGGAGTGGAGCCTGCAAATGTGGAACTGCATGAAAAAGAGAAAAGTTTGTAGTGTGTTTACCTGTGGCAGGTGTTTATATTTCACAGGGTACAAAATAAACTTATATACTGGTTTACTAATGAATTGATGAATTTTGGATGGGACTAATTGGAAGAAATACTGCAAAGTAGGAAAAGTTTGTCTCTAGGACCCTTTTATAGCCTTTTTTTCTTGCTCTTTCAAACTCGTCATGTAGCAGTAACCATCCATAGATGTTTCTCTGTTCACTATCAACAGAGATCTCCAGGATCTGTAGGCTTTGTTAAGTTATCTTTAAAATGATGAGTAAACACACTAAACTATTGATGGATTGTTTCACATTTAATTGGAGCTCTTGAAAATCCAAATAATTTTCTCATGGTAAAACTTCAAACATTGACATCTGTTAGGGGAGATACTTACAGAGAAGAGAGCTTTTTGAGTCGACCCCTTAATTTACAACCTGTTGCCAGTTGGGAAGGGAATTAACATTGTTGTAGGCTTATATGCTAGTGTCTGAGCGTCTGTATGAGGTGATACACAGTATGATTTGATTCTCACAATGAGCTTGTGTGACATTCCCATTTTTAAAAACTTACTTTTTTTTGAGGGGGGATGGGGTCTCACTGTGTTGCTCAGCCTGAGGTGCAGTGGCTATTCACAGGTGTAGTCATGGCTTACTGCATTCTAGAACTCCTGGGCTCAAGCTATCCTCCCGCCTCTGCCTCCCCAGTAGCTGGGCCTATAGCTTATTCACGTTTTATAAGATACAAACTAAAAGAGGCACTGAAAGACGAAATGACCCTCCTAAAGAGGCCACAGTGGAGGCAAATCGTTAAAATCACCAAGCCAGTATTTCATAGTCATTTTATTATTCTGTTTTACTCATACTTGGTGAACATGACAATATGTTTAATTACCCTCCAGAATTCCTTTACATGCCTCCAAAGATATGATTCTCCAGTTTTTTTTTTTTTTGAATCACCACATGAGACCATTTTGCTTGTCATTGATTAGTCTTACTTGAACCTTCTGTGGTATTTTTAGCTAAGAGTATATAGAAATGCCTTATTAGCGGAGATGACTGACAACAATATTCAGTTCTAAATATATTGTTAGGTTTTTTTATTTGTTTTTTGCAGACTAGCTAACTCTGAAGTTTGTACTTAGAGCAAATAAGTATTGGCAAGTTGTGTGTCAGTAATGTTTGGAATTATCACAGCAAGAATTAACACATTTTTTGTTATTGACACTTTTGAGTAGATGTATTCAGTATTATAAGCAGTTTTAATATATCCATTCAATAAAGACTTACGAAGTACTTACATGTGCCAGGGCTGTGTTAGGTTCTGCACAGAAAAGAACATGGAAAACACGTGTCTGTGCCCTCAGTGCGAAGATGATTTGGGAGGGAGGCAAACTGATGTAACTAGGAGCATACACTCTTATAATCTTAATAACGGAGGTGTGTGGTAGGAAGAGTGGGGGCAATGGGAAAGAAATAGTTAACTGTGTTTGAGGGACTCTGGGAAGGATTCAGAGAAGAGGTTTTAGTTTAAACTGAAGCTTAAATATTTTGACTACAAGACAATTCATGGTCTGCTTATACATTTTGCATATACAACATTTGCACATACAGCATTTCCCTCACATGTACATTTAAACGCAGTATTTAGCTTGAACATCTAGCCTCTTCCCTTTTCCCTGAAATAATATGTAATCATGTAGATTCTCCTCCCCCCATGTATCTTTTTAGAAGGCTTTTCTCATAGCTTCTCAGTTGTTTCCCTTTAGTTCTCTGCTCTCCTCCAGCTCTTAAATTGCTCTGGCTTTTAGAAGCATGGCAGACTTTATTTCTGCAGTCTTTAAAACAGTAGTGAGTGAAGGATGGTAACTGTGGTGGGAAATGTAGAAGAGAACAGCGTAATGGAACTAGGTACCTGAATACTTTATTGTTTGTACTGTCACAAATGTTTTCTTCTATTTAGAATAATCTCCAGGCTTAAAAGTGTGACTAGCTATCTCTCAAGCAAAAAATGAAGTTAGAAAACAGCTGTCTGGAAAGGAACATCCTATTCGGTGGTATATTATTTTCTGGCACATTTTGGTTGTAAGGCTTTTTGGGGATACTTATGAAGGATTCCACTTTGATTAAGCTACATATACATACCTATCTGTCTTCTCATAGACCTGCTACTTCTCCCAGACAGGCACATTGGTGGATGTTAAAGCAGTTAGTATTACTTGAAAAACGGCGTGATATTATGGCAAGAGCTCTGCATTGGAATTAGGGACTGAAATTCAGGTCCTGCCTTCATTCTATGTTTAATTTGTTGTCTGTCTTTGAGCTAGTCAGTTAACTTCTTTTAGGTTTCAGTCTTCCTGTTTGTTAAATAATGGGATAGGATAATGCCCTCTAAGGCTTTTCTTAGCTCAGAAATTCTATCATTTTATTATTGACGGAGTTGGATGTTCAACTGACAAATCTTTCTCGAGTGCTCCCACCTTTAGGCTCTGTGCTAGGTGTAGTCAGAAAGAGACAGAGGATACATGAAGATCAATGGAATATAATTGAAGCCAGAATTTAAACCGTACATATGTGTCCAATTGATATTCAACAAGGATGGCAAGGCGATTCAGTGGGGAAGAATAGTCTTTAAGAAATGATGATGGAACAACCTGATTTCCACATGTGAAAGAATGAATTTGGACCCCTTACCTCATACTGTATATAAAAATTAATACAACATCTATTAAACACCTAAATTATAAAAACTAAAACTCTTAGAAGAAAACATGGGGTGAATCTTTGTAATTTTGGAATGGGTAATAGTTTATTGATTTGATGCCAAAAGCACAAGCAGTCAGTGAAAAAGATAGTATACTTCATCAAAATAAAAAACATGTATTTCCAAGGCCACTGTCAAAGTGAAAAGGTCTCCCAAGAAATAACAATTTTTTAAAAAGTGAAAAGAATATAGTATGGGAGAAAATATTTGTAAATTATGAATCTGATAAGGGGCTAGAATCCAGAATATATTAAGAAGTCTTATAACTTAACAATAAAAAGACAACCCAGTTAACAAATCTGAGTAGACAAATGACCTGAATAGACATTTTCTCCAAAGAAGATATTCAGATGGCCAATAATACATGAAAAGATGCTCAACATCATTAGCCATTAGAGAAATGCAAATAAAAATCATGTGAGATACCAACTCATACCCATTGGGATGGCTGTAATCAAAAAGACAAATGATAAAAAGTGTTGGTGAGGATATGGAGAAATTGGAATCCTCATTTGCTGTTGGTATGATTGTAGAATGGTACAGCTGCTTTGAAAAACAGCAGTTCCTCAAAAACTTAAAACATAGAGTTATAGGACTCAGCAGTCAACACCTGGGTATATTTCCAAGGGAATCAAAGTCATATGTTTGCACAAAACTTGTATGTGCATGTTTGTAGTGATATTATTCATTGCCTCCCAAACCACAAATGTCCAATCAGCTGTAGAGTAGATAAGCAAATTATGATTATCCAGAAAATGAAACATTATTCAGACAGAAAAGAAATGAAGTAACCTTGAAAAGCTCAGCTAAGCGAAAAAAACGACACGCAAAAGGCTACGTACTATATGATTATTCCTTAATATGAAATGTCCCAAATAGACAAATCCATAGGGATAGAAAGTGGTTTAATGGTTGCCAGGAGATTAGGAGGGGAGGGAATGGAGAATGACTTTGAGGTGATGAAAAGTTCTGGAATTAGTAGTGATAATTGTACCATCTTGTGAATGTAATAACTATGGCTTGTATGCTTTAAAATGGTGATTTTTATGGTATGTGAATTATATCTCAATTTTTAAAAAGACGTGACATCTAACTAAAACGAACTATTTTTGATAGGGATAGAAACGAGTTCTGTAGGAGCATACAGAATGACATTCTGCCCTACTATGTGAATTTGACAGCAGACTCATGAAATAAGTAATATTTAAACAGAGACCTGGAAAGTGAATTGGAGGTACTCGGGTGAAAAAACTCTTAGCAATGGAAATAAGGAAACATGTAAGAAAATATATCAGTTAAAATTAACAGCTGAAAGCCAATTTTATCTGTAACAGGTATAAGCTCTTTCTGTCACTATGTAAGATTTTGTCAAAGACTTTTTTGCATTAAGTAATTATCCCATGAAGAACCATAGCAATGTAATATTTGTTATGAAAATATATATGTATGCCAGCTTCTGGGGAAAACAGGGCATCTATTTTTTATTTTTTGATTTTAAATATTTTTAAATCATGTGGCATTTTATAATTTTAAATATTCTTGAAACCAGAACAAAATTCTAGAATTTGTTTATGCTTGATTTTTTTCCCTCCTCTCTCTGTATTTTATAAGGCAAGTTTTCCACCTTTGGTCCTATAGAAATTTTACTGTTTTCATTACTTTTGACAGTTTAAGATTAGTTTCACAACCCTGTAAGCAAATAGTAAATAGAATTAGAAAAAAATTAAAATATTTCTGTTTCCTGGTAGGCACTAAGACATTAAGAAAAGTATTCAAGCATATACCAAAGTAGAGAGACAAGTATAATCAACACCCATGTAATCATCACCAGCTTCAAAAATTTTCAACTCATGGCCGGTCTTATTTTATCTATATATCCACCTACTCCTCCTCCTTTACCCACTGGATTATTTTGAAGCAAATCTCAGCTATTATATCATTTCATATATAAGTTGTATTATCTCTAAATGACAAGAAGTCTTTTTAAAAATATATACTATTGCCGGGTGCGGTGGCTCATGCCTGTAATCCCAGCACTTTGGGAGGCCAAGGCGGGTGGATCACGAGGTCAAGAGATTGAGACCATCCTGATCAACATGGTGAAACCCCGTTTCTACTAAAAATACAAAAAATTAGCTGGGCATGGTGGCACATGCATGTAATCCCAGCTACTCAGGAGGCTGAGGCAGGAGAATTGCTTGAACGTAGGAGGCGGAGGTTGCGGTGAGCCGAGATCGCGCCATTGCACTCCAGCCTGAGTAACAAGAACGAAACTCCACCTCAAACACACACACACACACACACACACACACACACACACACACACACACGAGTATTTTTAACTTGAAAATAATTTTCTTGTGAAGAAAGATTATTTAAAAAGTTGTCTATTAGTGGAAATAGTTACTGTGTATAATTTTTTGTTTGCTTATATATCCATTTCTTCTAATGTTAGGTATTTTTATAAAAATGGAGGTTATAAGAATGTGGTTCATGTATTAGTCTTTATGCTCTTCATTGTGATTATAATTAACGAGATCTTAGGCATGATAAAACTCTTCTCTATAGCCACTAATTATCTCCTTTTACCGTAATCAATGGCCTTTACTTTGTTTTGCCTTCTGGGTGTGTCTATCATTTAATTTATTGATTACCCACTTCTTATTGAAGTATTCATCTCCCTCAGCTTCCCTGATGGGCTTTCCTGGTTCATCACTGCATTGGAGTGCTCTTTAACTGACTCTTTTGATAACCTACATAATGTGACTATATCTCATTCTCACTCTGTTCTTGAGCCTTTTGTGCCCTCTGCAAATTTTTAGCTCTTCTGCTGTCATGGCTACAAATCTTATTTGTGTATGAGTGAATTCCAGGTGCTTATGAAAATAACAAATCAAAGAACTTATCTTTAGTGTTGTAGTTGGAAAAAATTTCCACATGGATATGCCATTGGCATCATAAATTCAGATTTTTTTAAAAACTGAGACTGTCTTTTTCATTAACAACGATTTCCTTTCAGCTTTCCTCTACTGACAAATCACCAGACTTGGAACCATTCCTGTCTTCCACCTCCTTCAATCCCCTGTGCACGTTATTATCTTCTACTGTTAATTATTCCCTTAAAATATGTGTTATTTATGTTTTCGTGATTATTGCCTGTTCTAGGCATTTTCTTCTTCTAGGAAACTTTTCTTCACTACTCTGGTTGGCTACATGTTCTTCTCTGTGATTCCATAAAGTCTGTGTGTTCTTCACAGTCAAGATAATATATTGATGTGTCTTTTCCTCATTTGAATTCAAGCTCTTGAGTGGCTGAGATTGGAGATTGGGTATTGTTTATGTTTGTGCCATAGAACATGAGACATTGTAATGTTTGTTAAATGTTAATTGAACTCCTACTCTCTTTATATTACTGCAATATCTACCTAAGGTCTTGCCTTTCCCTGGCAGAACATTGTGCATAAAGTTATCTTAATTCTTTGTGAAGCCAATGAAGACAGTAGATTCTCTATTAAAGTACCCTGTACATTTCCATCATAGAACTAATTGCAGTTTAAAATTATTCATTTTCTTTCTCCCTCTGGAATACTCTGTAATGGTAGCCTTACAGTAGGACCTTAAACATTTATTGAATATGAATGGATGCTCCTCCTCACGGGTTGAAAGGAACGCACCCATACATGATACAAATTATTTAACAGTAGTTACAAACCTTAAGCCTTTGCTCTATTTGCTACCAGACTGATCTTTCTAAAATAGTGATTTTTAAAAGTTCAAACTTTCTCTGTGCCAGACTTTCGATAACTTTTGGGAATACAGAGGCAAATAAAGACATCATTCCTGCATTTTATGGAATTTGGAAATAAAGGGAAAGAAATGCTTAAGTCTCCTTGGACAGGCCAAGAAAAACTTTGTAGAGGACATCTGATATCTTTAAGGTTCTTTTCAGCCCAAAAAATTGTATAATTCACAGGTGCCATTTTCTGTGACAGTAGGCAAAAACCTGGGTAGCTGCAAAGGGAAGACAGATAACTGCCAGCAGGGTATTTTTGGCTGTTCCTGAGGTTGCCCTCATTCCCTTTAACTTGAACGTTTACTTTAGCCTGAGGAGTAACTTTGGAACTTAAATCTAATTGCTTACTAAGTAGAGTTTATTTTTGGATTATCTATTATTTTGTTAGTGGAGATAATTGAAAGGAGAATTTAGTAATGTTTTATGTGACTTTACTGAAGCCAATTCAAGCTTTATTGTTTAATTTTTGTTTGGTTAACAAGGGAATCAGGAGACAGCACTTTGCACTCGTCATAGATTATATAACTTATTTATCATGTTTATTTTCTCTTTCAATGCCACTAGAATGTAAGCTCTGTAAGAGTGGATTTTTGTTCTTTGCTATATAAATATTTGTGAAATGAATACTTAAGAAGTCATTGGTGGCCTTACCCAGGGTAGTTTTAATAAAGTGATAGAGGTGGAGCTGGTTTACATGGTTGAGGGTTGCCTGGGCTTGTGGTTCAAAATCAAACAGTAATAGTAGTTTTTTGTTCTTTCCTTTTCCTTTTGCAAGTTTGGTGGTAAGGGAGTTATTTATGAAAATTCTCTTTTTTTTTTTTACTGCTGGTAGCTTATAAAGCTTTTAAAATTAACATGTCCTCTTGTTTCTTTTTAAAACTTAAATGAGTTTTATATTCATTAAACATATTACTATAAGCCATATAATCTCAACTACTTAGGATTTTTTAGATTTTTAGAAAAAGCAAAATTTTAGGTATTTTCCTCTTTATCTTAAATACAGCTGTGAAATGATGTATCAATAAGTGGTTTTGGATTATTTTTTTAAGTTACTAAATATGCATCAAAGTAAATATGTATAAATGAATTTACATTATTTAAAATTCTAGAATTAGACATCTGTCTAATGAATGCTGTTCTAAATGTTTCTAAATGATTAATAGTAATTAAAAGGTTAAACAGAAGCTGAAGAAAGCTTTGGATTTTGAAATGTTTGCAGCAGCTAGTAATCTGACTGATGCAGACGTTTTTGTCAAAGTTGAAAAAGTTAGAGCTAATTAATTTCCTGGGAGACATATGATGAGATTGTAGGTGTGATAACATATTTGAGTAACATATGGTAGTTATGGGGCACCTTTCTAATGACTGCGCAGCCAGTTAAATATAGACTTTTTTGGTTTCATTTATTTCATTACCATCCTTTGTTACAGTGTATTTTTAAACTAATTTTGTTTTCTGTAATAGAGGTTGGTACCCGGGATTTCAGAATTTATATTTAAAATATTAATAGGAATATAGTAATTCTCTTTGAAGTTGAAATAAATTTTACTGGAAGTTTTCTTAAAACTACAGCTATTTCCTACCAATGTACTTGTATATTACACTTTTAAGGTTAAATAAATGTATGGGGAATTTTTTCCCATAAGGGTTTATTATATACCTTTTGACTAATTTTATTCCAGCCCTTTTACTTTATAGTTATATTTCAGTTTCTGAATATTAATAAACAACAGATTAAAGAGGAATTAAAATTATTTTTATATCTGTTATTCAAATAGTATCTAACACCTTGGTAGAGAAAATTTTGACATGAGAATTTTGCAAATAGAGACAAAGTAGTGACTTAGTTTATGTTTTCATTTTTAAAGGTTGAAATTTTACCAAAATTTATATGATTGTAATCTGTTATATAAGCCCCAAATTTTCTATCATTCAGAAATATCCACAGTGAAATCGGAGTTCAGGATAAAAATGTTTGTGGTGCTACAGAGCCAGCCACTGGAGGGTGTCCATGTTGACTTCTCAGTCTCAGTATTCTGCTGATGAGACGGATGAAAGACTGTCATTTACAAGTCTTTTGAGATTAAAGCAAAAGTACTGTTGGTGCCCAAAATGGAAATAAGCAGAAAACGAATAGAATTTTAAATCTTAAAGGAAATATGATACGTAAATGCTGGAATTAGTAAGCAAATAACTAACATTCTTTTGCTTTTTACTCAAAAATGCTAGTCAATAACTACTGTATTTGTGAATATACTTAAAAATTTATATGCAGCTATGAGGTTCTAATAAGTACAGAAACATCTCAAATATATTTACTAAACTTTTCTTTTGACAGTACTCTAATTGTTTTCATTTAAACTTGACTATCCTATGAAGAATTTTGATGTGTATATCTGCTCTGTGACTCCTTCCTTGTTTTAAATCTGTTGCAGATTTTCCCCTATCAGTTGGCATGCTTTTAGCCAATAGTGATAAATAGATATCCATGAAGGGTTGATAGAATCTTTTGTCCTGAATGGGCTTTGAACTCAAGCCTAAAGGAAAATATTAAGGTGAACTTTCAAGAGATGCACAGTAAAGCGTTAGTTTGTCATTCATTTAATAAAATTTGTATTATTACATGATTATGATAGCAGGATTTTAGAGACGGCAGGATTCTCTGAAATACAGTTTACCAACTGGAAAATTATTTTAGGGGGATATATTCTGAGGCTGTAAAGTTTATATAATTTTTAATTGATAAGATTTTCTAATTAGAACCTTTAGAAACAAAAATTCTACTGATAGGCTATTCACTTTTTAAAAATGTATGGGAATTTCAGAAGAATAAAATGAGAAATTTGTTTTAGTTTATTAATAATGGCAGTAAAATAAACTTTATATCATTTTTCCTTATTAGAGTAATAAGCCATACAATTTTGTATAGCTAGTAGGCATTACTTAATGAAGAATGAGGGCGATTGATTTTTAATTTCATAGTTGAGTCATTATGCCCAAAAATATCAGTTTTTTGCTTTTATAAGTTGCTAAAATATTTTCTACTCAGATAAGTCTGTCTTTATGTCATAAAATAAGTAAATGACAGATATCAGATACATAAGCCAATATTAAAATTCGCTATAATATACTTGGCTCTAATCCTGAAAGCTCTGGTTCATTCTAGAAATGTTTCTGGAACAGTAAGTACATGAATTTGGGAGATTAGAAGATTTACATTTTAAATACAGTGTCAATGGTCTTTACTTTGCCATGCATAAATCGCACTGCCAGATGTGCTTAGGTCAGTGTTTTAACCATTCACATATTTATTTTATGAAATTATTTCGTGAGTCTTGAAAGGACTTACAATTGAAAAGAAAGGTTTTTGAGAGAAAGCATGTTAATCGTCTTCTTAATAGTTTGGAAAACAGTCCGTTTGGAGCACGATGCACTCTGTCACATAGAAGCAGTTTTTGGATGCTTTCATAGCCATCTGTAGTGAGTGGATCATTGATTATACATCAGTCAGATACAAAAGATAATTCTGACATTATCTCTTCTTCCTGAAATACCTTGCTTCTAAAAAATGTGTGTTAGCTTGATCAAATTATTACAAAAGAGTTTCAAAGGGGGCAGTTAATAAACATATTACATAGTAAATTTATCATCTATGATTTTTAGTATTTTCTGTTGACATAAATTTAAGAACATGATCAGCAGTCTAGACTGAGAACAAATGGTTACTTTTTCCCCTCTAGGAAGGAAAATTTTAATAAACAAAATTTAAATCTATTTATTTCACATGATTTAGTTACTAAATACATGCCAGAATTTCTTAGACACTCAGAATTCTAAGAAGATATTAAACATATTCTTCAGAAATTTGGGGATAACTGTAGATGCTTTTATTCATTTACATTTGCCAGGTATCCTGACCAAAATCTGTTGTTTTGACTTTTAGAAATTGTCCTAGCATCCTAATTTCTTATGAGGTACTGGATTTGGATTAGTGACTGTAACATTGAGGCGAGATATTTCAGGATAAAGGAACCAAAATTCTGTGCATTTTTGCTTCAACAGGAAAACACTTATTATATATTTCTTAAAATGTATACATATTTTTCAAAGCATTTTATCTTTTTCTTAAAAAATTTAACATCGTTAACGGTATCTCTTCCCAGCTAACATTTACTTTTTATATATCAAACATGTCGCTATGGACTTTGCTTGTAGTTGTCATTTAATGTGTTTAAATGGTTAAGGGTAAAGTAACTCCTGAGTGGGATCAGCCGGTATTTTTCCTTAGTGACTGGCCTGTTTCACTTAGCATAATGTCTTTAAGGGTCACCCATTTTGTACCATGTGTCAAAACTTTTAAGGCTGAGTAGTGTTCTATTGTATGTATATACCAAATACTACTTATCCATTGATGTCTTTTAGTTTTTATTTGTGTGAAAATGTATTCTTTTTTTCCACATTTTTAAAGGATGTTTTTACTGAGTAAAAACAGTTCTAGGTCAGGGTTTATTTTCTTTTACTCACTGAAGATAACATTTCTTTAGCTTGTCCATTGAGCCTTTATTTTTGGACATTGTATTTTTCAGTTCTCAGAATTTGTTTCTCTTCTAGATTAGACATGTGTGTAGTTTTGTGTTTTACTGAGGAAAATTTCAAGTTTGGCTTCTATCTCCTTGTACAAAGAGTAAATGTAGTTTTTTCATTTATACTGTGTCTGATACTTTTAGTCAGATTGAAGTTCCTGTAGGTCTGTTTCTGTAATTTGTTGTTTCTTTTAGTTCTTGCTCCTAGTGTCTTGGCTTATTAGATGCTGGTTATAAATACTGCTGATGATTATTATTCCTGGTAGTTATGTTACAGAAAGGGGCCAAGGTACTGAACCATTGCTCTAGGGGAAATACAGGAATAGGTTCTTGCCAGTCTCTGGTCATGTCTTCATCAACTGTTCAATTATATAACCTTGTTTTATGTGTGTTTCTGTTTAAAAACATCTTATTTAATATAATTAACATTGGACTCATGGCCACGAACACTGTGACTCATGCCTGAATGAAGCTTATTTAAACATATATTTATTATCTGAAAGGCACATTATAGCCTTCTTTTGCTGAGGAACACTAGATGAGACTTCGGCATTATACTTGAGGGCCATTAAAGTGAAATCGCCAACAGGAAGCACAAAAATGTGAAAAACATGGCACTAAATATACCATGAAAAGGACATTGTTTCTAGTAGGAAAGCTGAAGCAAGAAGGCTGAGTGACACCTGGTTCAGCCTCATCTGAGAACATAGGCATCAGGTGATTCAAATGTTTTGCTGCTCTATGCCTGCAAATAACTCCTAAAGCACCCAGATTTTTTATTACAAATAATTTTTTTTATTGCATTTTAGGTTTTGGGGTACATGTGCAGAACATGCAAGATAGTTGCATAGGTACACCCATGGCAGTGTGATTTGCTGTCTTCCTCCCCTTCACCCACATCTGGCATTTCTCCCCATGCTATCCCTCCCCAGCTCCCCCCGCCCCACTGTCCCTCCCCTATTCCCCCCAATAGATTATTACAAATAATTTTTAGGTGAGTAAGTGAATTTGCAAATATAGAATCCATGAATGATGAGGATTGAATTTGTTTGCTGGACATGATATTTGAAAATTATTTGTAGAAATATGAAGCCTTGGCTGGGCATGGTGGCTCCCATGGTAATCCCAGCACTTTGGGAGGCTGATGCTGGAGGATCACTTGAGCCGAGAAGTTCAAGACTAGCTTGGGCAACATAGCAATAGCCAGTCTCCATGGGAAAAAAGAAAAAAAGCCAGATATAGTGGCACATGCCTGTAGTCCCAGGTATTTGGGAGGCTGAGATGGGAGGATACTTAAGCCCATGAGATTGAGGCTGCAGTGAGCCAAGGCCACATCACTGCATTTCTGTCTGGGCAACCAAGTGAGACCCTGTCTCTAAAGAGACAAAGACAAATGAAGCCACGAATAAAGTTACCTTCATTTTGTATTTGCTGGATGCCTTTGAGGCGTTAGCAATCCAGGAATACTCTAACCCAAGTTTAAAGCCCAGATTCCTGATCCACTCAGATGACATGAATGGGTGCAGATCTGTGCAAGATTTAGTTTATTTTTTGATTCTCCATTGACATTAAGTAATAGCCATTTGTGATTCCAGCTTAATGTGGGAAGTATCAGAGTCCTCATTTTGCCTTAAGTTTTAAAGTTGTTCTCAGTGGAGTATTCATCTGAATTATTTAATCTGATATTTACAGAAGCAGAACTTCCTTCCTTTTATCCTTCTTAATTTTAATTTCTCCTGCCTTGTAATTTTTTTATTACCATCTCCGCTTTTTCCTTATTTTTTCTTTGGGTTGTGACACATATACTACAATTGTTGTAAGATTACATAACTGTTCTCATTTAAGTGCATTTCTTAGACTTACACTAAGATGTATCCTTTAGATTATTTTATTAATGTAAGAAATAAGTCCATTGATTTTAAAAGGAAGCCTGGACGTGGGAACAAAATCATGAATATTTTTTTCTTTTTAATTCATAAAATTATTCATTACCCATCATATTATTTTGGAAAGCTGTAGCATAAAATACGATTTAGTAATTTAGCTTTCACTTAAGGTTTTTTTTTTTTTTTTTTTTTTTGAGACGGAGTTTTGCTCTTGTTACCCAGGCTGGAGTGCAATGGCGCGATCTCGGCTCACCGCAACCTCTGCCTCCTGGGTTCAGGCAATTCTCCTGCCTCAGCCTCCTGAGTAGCTGGGATTACAGGCACGTGCCACCATGCCCAGCTAATTTTACGTATTTTTAGTAGAGACGGGGTTTCACCATGTTGAGCAGGATGGTCTCGATATCTAGACCTCGTGATCCACTGGCCTTGGCCTCCCAAAGTGCTGGGATTACAGGCTTGAGCCACCCCGCCCAGCCCGAGAATCTTAACTAATGCCTGATGATCTGAGGTGGAACAGTTTCAGTCCGAAACCTTTTCCTCCTACCTCTTCCAAAGTCTGTGGAAACAATTGTCTCCACGAAATTGGTACCTGGTGCCAAGATAGTTAGGGACTGCTGCTCTAGATGATCTGGCTCCCCATTACCTTTCTGGAGTTTCTACTAGTTCCTCCCTTTGCTTCATGCTCTAACCATTGTAGCTTTTTTGTTTTTCTGCAACATGTCAGGCATTTTCCGTCTTAAAGCCTTGCTATTCCCTATGTCTAAAAAGCTGTTTCTCACAGATATGTGCATTGAGCTTCCTCACATCGTTTTAATTTTCCTTAAAAGTTATCTTCTCAATGAGACTTCCCTTGATTACTTTAGTCCACCCCAAAGTATTATACTCCCTCCTTTCCTATATTTCTCTTCTAGCATTTTTCATACTATATATCCTTTTTTCTCCCCCATGAAAGTAGGAACTCCATGAAAGCAGTGATTTTTGTCTACCATTTTTCCAGTGCCTGTCACAGAGTAGGGCACTTAATATTTGTCAGGTGAATAACAAATGAAATTTATTATCACAACCTGTTTAAGAGCTTTAATTATTAATTAGATAGCCAGTGGCAGTGGCTCATGCCTGTAATACCAGCACTTTGGGAGGATCACCTGAGGTTAGGAGTTTGAGAACAGCTTGGCCAACATGGTGAAACCTCCTCCCTACTAAAAATACAAAAAAAATTAACCAGATGTGGTGGCGTGTTGTAGTCCCAGCTACTCAGGAGGCTGAGGTACCAGAATCACTTGAACCGAGGAGGCAGAGGTTGCAATGAGCCAAGATCACACCACTGCATTCCAGCCTGGGCAATAGATTGAGACTCTGTATGGAAAAAAACAAAACAAAACAATTATGTAAATCTGTATCAAAAAGCAAGTAGAGACTGCAAGTGTAAGAACTTTGACATTGCATTTGTTTTTATTTTGAAATAATTTCAAACTTACAGAAAAGTTCTAACCATAATGCTTTTTCTTTCTTGCTTTTTTGTTTTGTTTTGTTTTTTTGAGACAGTTTTACTCTTTGTTGCCCAGGCTAGAGTGCAGTGACGCCATCTGGACTCACTGCAACCTCTGCCTCCCACGTTCAAACGATTCTCCGGTCTCGACTTCCCCAGTTGCTGGGATTAGAGGCATCCGCCATCACGCCCAGTTATTTTTTGTATTTTAGTAGAGAGAGTGTTTCACCATGTTGGCAAGGCTGTTCTCGAACTCCTGACCTTGGGTGATCCACCTGCCTTGACCTCCCAAAGTGCTGGGCTTACAGGCATGAGCCACTGCACCCAGCCAATAATGCTTTTTCTAATGAACCATTTGAGAGTGAGATGCTCCCTTACTGTTGATTACTTTGGTGGATTTTTGTAGCATTGACATTCTCTTATGTAAAAATAGTATATTCAGGCAAGATATTAATTGTGATATATTAGTCACTGCCGTCTAATTATCAGACCCCATTCAGATTTTGCCAATTCTTTCAATAATGTCTTTCATTGCAGAATTCTAACCCAGGATATGTTGATTTGATTGTCGGGGCTCTTTAGTCTCTTCATGTGGAATGGGTTCACAGTCTTTACTTTTATGACTTTTTTTTTTTTTTACTTTTATGACTTTTATGCTTTTAAAGATTACATGCCAGTTATTTTGTAGAGCATCCTATAATTAGGGTTTGTCTAATGCTTCTTCCTGATTAGATGTAGGTTGTACATTTTTGGCAGCAGTATCACAGAAGTGATGTTTTGTTCTTATTGTATTCTGAATTGATACTCAGTTTTGGTTTATTCCATTATTACTGATGTAAACTTTGACCACCTGAAGGTAGTGCCTACTAGTTTTCTCCACTGTAGAGGTACTCTTCTGTCATTTATTATTTTCTAAGGAGGTAATTTGAGACTATGTTAATACTACGTTTCTCTTTCACTGATAAGTTTTAGCCCATATTGATGTTTCTTGCCTGATTTAATTGTGACTGAGATGAATGTCAAGTGGTGACTTTCTAATTTGTTG